>CM029366.1:33213585-33533585 GCA_017165825.1 Hepsetus odoe
CACCTGGCACACATTTTTGGTGGCTTGCGTCGCATTTACAGCCAGTTATTGGGTGTCTGTTGACAATATGCAATGGCAAGCGTGACTTGTGGCACTTCATTACGATGCAGGGCACAAGTACCATGCACATGATCCACCGGTGACGGCGGAATTAGCATTTTTATACACTGCAGGAACATTAGTGCATAGGGTTTAGGGTGGTGGTGGTCTGTAGGGTGGTGGTGGTCTAGTGGTGGTACTTGCCTATGGATCTATGACTCAAGAGGTTCCAGGTTTGAATCTCACCTCTGGCACTACCACCACTGGGTCCCTGAGCAAGACCCTGAACCCTGAGTGTCTCCAGGGGGGACTGTCCCTGTAATCAGGACATGGAGACACTCTAAATGCAGTAAATGTGAAAGTGAAAGTGAAAACCCTTGTCATTGCGAGGTCACAGCACTGCACACCATGAACCACAATGAAATTGGACCTCTGCTTTTAACCCATGCACACAAACACCGTGCAGCAGTGGGCAGCTATTGAAAGTGCCCGGGGAGCAGTGACGGGGACGGTACCTTGCTCAGGGGTACCTCAGGGCAACCTACTTGTGAGGGGATCGAACCCACAATCTTCCGATGCGGGGCAACTCCCTCACCACTAGACCACCGCTGCCCCTGTAAATGGGTTTTGAAAAAACAATTTCCGATTAAGCAATTAGGACGAAGCCGTTAAGAGTGGTAAGGCCTGAAATGATCCAGAGAGATATTTTCAGAGTTGTTTTCAACCAAGGATGTGAAAGGTAACAAAAAAAACCAAAGAAAAAACGTATTTAGTTTTGAGAGTTTTTGGGCATTTAATGGATTCACTGGCGCAAAGTGAAAGTGACTGTTTTTCATCATGAGCACAGTGAACTACAACCCGAAAACATCCTGGCAGACATATCCAGCGCCGGGGAGGCAGTGATGGGGACGGTACCTTGATCAAGGGAACCTCAGGACAATCCTTCAGTCCCTAAACAGCAGGTCACCACTGCCCAGAGCATGACTAAGCAAATGAGTCCTCCCAAAAAAGTAGATTTTTAGATTTGCCACTATATAACCATCAAGATCATTCATTAACGTGTAAGACACTTTTTTGGGTGGCGGTTCCTCATCGCTTCATCGTGACCCCTGGTGACCCCATCGCAATTTCTTTGCCTGGCAGAGAAATCATTTCTAATCACTTTGAACGAAGCAGAAACAATTAAATTCTTCAGAAAATCTTAAAAGCTGGTGAAAATCCCCTTTACACTAAAGCCCTGCTCCAAATGTTTTGGGAGACATTTCCTGAATACTGCAGCCTTGTTTACAGAGAGAAAACGGGAAAGCCCTGCATGTTTCATATCACGTCCCGGGACACAATGAGCCTTTTCATTGCTGTGAACTTCTAGGTCCCCATGGCTGTCACATCTATCCTCCTTCATCCTTTCTTACCCCATCGTTTAGTCCTCTCCTCTCCTCTCACTCTCTGGGGGTGTCTTTGCAACTCTGCCCATATCCCAAAAACACACCGAGCTCTGTGGGAAGTGCTGGGACCAAGCTGCTGCTCCATCTCTAGGCCAAATCATCCATCATTTTTATGGCTCTTGTCTTTATGCATTTATTTATTTCCCTGCAAGCTACGAGAGCTGTGATTTGCACACATATGTTGTATCAATGTCCAAGACTCACGTTTCACATTTGAGTTACTCCACAAAAAACACCGCATCCGTATCAGAAGCACCGGCTCGACATTTCACCCGCATTACGTGGAACATGCATTTTGCCACGGCTTCCTACTGAGAGATGAAATATGAAGGTGTCGGAGTGATCTCAGAGGCTGAGTTCATCTTGTTTCACTCCACATACCCAAGGTTGAAATGAAACTAGCAGGAATTTGCAAAAGAGCTCCATGAGGTTTGGATTCTTCGGACGAACCAGACCACTGCTGATATCAGGCACTGATAGAAACTTGATAAGTGTTAATAAATCCTGATCTTTAAACTGATTCGCTTGTTAAATCGGTTACGTTTCACGTTGTTATGTTCTGGGGCAGCGCTGGCCTAATGCAGTGGTTCCCAAACTTTCTCTGCAGGGTTCCCCTTTTCTAGACAGGAACATTGGCAGCGGTGGCCTAGTGGGAGTCGACCACAGGATCGGAAGATTGTGGGTTCAAACCCCTTACCTGAGGTACCCTTGAGCAAGGTACCGTCCCCGTCACTGCTCCCCGGGCACTTTCAATAGCTGCCCCCTGCTGCACGGTGTTTGAGTGCATGGGTTAAAAGCAGAGGTCCAATTTCGTTGTGGTTCACTGTGTGCTGTGCTGTGACCTCGCAATGACAAGGATTGTTACTTTCACTTTCATTATTGAACCCCCCTTCAAACTACACAGGTTCAAGATTCAAACTTTATTTAAAATACAGCTCCTTTTTCTCAGTGAGAAACAAATGCAATTACAAATGGTGCAGTTTCACCACTGTGAGAGAAATATTATTTATATATATATAAATATTATTCTTGAAGTTATAAACAAGAATAAACAACTGCCCCCCACACAATACCTCTGCACCCCCGAGTTTGGGGACCATTGGCCTAGGGGTTAGGGAGTGGTTTCGAATCCCAGACCAGTAAGTTGCCCTGAGGTACCCTTGAGCAAGGTACCGTTCCCATCATTGCTCCCCATGTGCTTTCAATAGCTGTTGTGCCGTGTTTCACAATAAGTATAGTCACTTTCACTTATTATTCTGAGAACAGCAGCATTTAGTGCTGCGGCAGGAATGAGCATATTAGGGGGACGGTTCTCGTTGGACAACAACTTCAGACATTGCGCTGCTTTGGACATGTGCAGTCAGCAATTTGGCTAAAATATTTCATCATGATACTTGAGGATATTTATAGTGATTTATATGCTATTTTTCAAACAAATTTTAAAATTTGAACATATGAAAGTCATGGTGAAAGAACACCTTTTGCTACAGCTAATTATCTGAACTAATTATGCTCTCAGGAAAGGTTTACAGAACGGTAGTGAGACCAGCTAGGTTATACGGGTTGGAGACGTTGATGAAAAAACTGGTGATGGAACTGGAGGTGTCAGAGTTAAAGATGCTGAGATTCCTGTCGTGATGGACCGGATTAGGAATGAGTATATTAGAGGGACAGCTAAGGATGGACGATTTGGAGACAAAGTGAAAGAAACGAGACTGTGTTGGTGTGGACCTGTCCAGAGGAGAGACGAGGAGTATATCAGGAGAAGGATGTTGAGGATGGAGCTGCCAGGAAAGAGGAGAAGAGGAAGGACAAAGAGGGGGTTTGTGGATATGGTGAGAGAGGACATGCAGGGGGACAGTGTGAAAGTGGAAGACGCAGAGGACAGGAAGAGATGGAGAAGGACAGAAGCAGCCCGAAAGAAGAAGAAGTGTAAAGCTGAAGTGGTCAGCATTGGTTATCTTGTTCCAGGTTCTCCTGTCACTGGGTGGAGATTTTAGGAAGTAAATGAAAAGTCAAGTTCTTGAAGTTGATGCTGAAAGCAGGAAAAATGGACGAGTATAAGCATCTGAGACACTTTGTCCATGAATTCACCTCAAAGTTCTTCATGGACAAGGATCTCCATGAACATCAAAGACACACTGATGCACACGCTGAACTTTGTGTCCTGCATTCATGTGGACGTATTTTGACACCTAAACATTGCTGCAAACCAAGTCCCCACCTTCATGGTGACGGTGTCCCCTAACGGTGGTGTCCTCTTTCAGCAGGGTAATGTTCCCACACACTGCCAACACTGATCAGGAACCGACTGAGGAACAAAAGTGCAGGGTGTTCCTCCAAATTCCACACATCTGAATCTCATCCAGCATCTGTGAGACAAACTAGTCCCATCCAACTCGCAACTTAGAGGAAGCATCTGGAACCACGGCTCACCTCCAGAGGTCTTCAGTCCATTCAGGAGATCAACACCTTACAGGGCAGGTGGTTTTAATTGAAATTACAGACATGTCACAACTTTTTAAATAATAATTTGATGAGACTTCCATAAAAAATATCGTAAATAAAAATAAACATGCGAACACTTTAAGGGATTAATAAGGATAATCTCTTTATTTATGGACGTGTGAGATCTGTGTTTACAGCTCCTGCACCTCACAGCGCCATGACGAATAAGTCTGGGCCTGAGATCGTCAATGGCTTTATGCCATTAACAGCTTTGCCAGGAAAACAGTGGAATCAGCCGGAGGGTGATCCACGGCCATATAAGGTGTTCGGTAATGAAGTGCTAAACTATAAAAGAGCAGCAACGGCCGTGTTCCCTGTTAGTCCAACAGCCACGGGGTGTTTGTGTCATGAGCAAACACCTAGCCCGTCCACCACGCTCTCGAATCCGGCACGTTTCCTTATGCTGAGGGGACGGTATGGTAATTACCCTGCTCCGGTGTATTTTTTGCCACAGGGGTTGAAAGTAGTCCTGCCAGCAGAAGAGACAGGCCCTCCATTCTCCCCTCTGGACAGGACGGGGCGAAGAAACCCTGAGCAGGCGTGATAACATTGACTTCACTTTGGGCTTCGCCCTTCGTTGGGCGCAGCAGATTAACTGGCAGCGCGATTGTCTCTGACCGCTCGGCGTCTCCACTAATGCAGACCTGCTTCATAAGATACGAGGGCCGACGATCATGCGCCGCGATCGCCCTCACCTTCCTCCTCCAGTGCTGAATGGACGTGCATGGGCGTCCTTCCGCGCGCACATGGGAACCCGTCTCCCAAAGTCCGCCTTTTTTCAATCATAAAGGAACCCATGAGTGACGATGGCAGAAAACAGAGATGAAACAGAAAGGCCTTTTAAAGAAAGCTCACAATGGGACGCTTGCAATAAAAGGGCTCCTGGAGGACAAACGTTGCCGAGAAGAAAGGCTGGAGTACAAAGAAGAGAGGACTTGTAACTGCACGTATGAGTAAACACATCAGATGAAGCTTAAAAGGGAATCCCGCTTGTTTTTTTCAGAAATATTTCATGCAAAACTGGGGATTTTGGAGAAATTGACTATATTTTTCACAGCAGTGGCCAAGAAGTCTGATTAATGCATTAAACCTCAGACATTGTTTAGCATAGTGTTGAAGTTTTGGGCCTAAAACATACGTTTAACACATTTATGGGAGCTTTCAGGTGTTGCAAATGGAAAATAGTTCCCCGAGAACCTGATTTAGTCTTTCCAAAGTCGTCCATCTAAAGATGTGCAGGTTCACTGATGAATTTGGAAATAAAATGCCCGTGGAGATGTCCGGTTCCATTCACCATCACTCTAAAGGTGTCTCTACAATGACCTGTTTCTGAACTGATTTCCAAACCCATCTGCATTGGCTTTGTTAAAAAAAACAAACACTGAATTAAGGGAGAATTTTAAAAACTCTCTGGAATGTCTCTTCGTTTGCACACTACAACGTCCAGGACAGTCCACACATTCTCAGTTTGCCTAGGACCTCTTGACCTGGGATGTGTTTGTGTCCAAATAGCTGAAGCCCAGAGTAAAAGTCTGTAGACAAAAGGGCCTCCATTCATCGAAATTTACAACTGAAAACAATCTGGGTCCCAACCTAAAGTGGAAGGGTTCACTTTTTATTGTTCCGGGGGGGCTGTGGTTCTCACTCGGGTCATAAGAGTTCGTCCTTAACAAACTGTCCAACTTTAAAACGCAACTTGATATTTTCTGGAGTTTTTTCCTCTTACTCCGCCGCCCTGTCTGTCGTTCTCTCAGCTCCTCCAGTTAATGTCATTCAGCCTCCCAAGACTTTGCTTACATTAGGCATTGCTTGACAAAGGAATAAAGATGTGCAGCACATTTCGAGGAGGACGCAGGTGTCTGAGTCTGCATGATTGACTGAATCTGGAGACACACAGACCTGAGAGCTGAGAGGAGACGAGAATTTGATCAAAAATGCGAAAAAGCTCAATGAATCTGTTCAGGAAGCAGGTAGATTCTGACTCTTAATAAAATCAACTGTTCGACCGAGTAGAGATTTGACAGGTCTGATAAGGAGGGACCAGCTGGTGAGTTAGGAATGCATTATTACAAGAAAAGAAATCATAAATAAATAAAAAATAAATGTACAAAAATATATAATAATAATAATAATAATAATAATAATAATAGTGTTTTTGTTTTTTTATATATTTATTGTCTTGTATATTATTATCATTATTATTGTTGTTGCTGCTATATTTTTATAGTATTATTGTTATAATATATTGAATTATATTATATATTGCATAATAGTCATTAAAAAGAAAAAAATAATATATATATATATGACATATTTTACTGAGCTCTGTTCTGATTGGCTACTATGAATTCTTAATTTATCTCACTGATGGGTATGGGGGCTCAAACACATGTTGATGTTCCCTTGGTTTCGTTCATCACTGTCAAACAATTAGAGCTTCTTTAAAATGAACCTTCAGCCACTGAATTATGCATAAAAAGTCCATTCCCAGCACTGCATGAGAATAAAGGCACCAACCCACAATAGTCAAAAGTTATTTTTCTCTCATTTTTGGATCATGCATTGGTGAGAATTCATCCTGCAAACAGAGCTCAGCATAAAGACTGTAACTCTCCCTTCTGAATGGAGAACCTGCAGACGCACTGGTGGAACTGCAGTTTGTCCAATTACAGAGTTTTATTAGCCGAGGGAGAAGAATTCGCCCTAATTTTCCCCACAGGCGACCGGTGGCCTGAATAGGCACAACTTGGCACGTAAACATCCTGTTGGGTCATGAGGGAGTCTAGTTTAGGACAGCCATTAAGCTTGACTGTATCGTCTAATGAACTCCAACTATTGTGCCAGATTAACCAGAAAGATCAGCATTTAGTGATGGAACTGCGAGAGTAAACCATTAAAGACTACAGAGAATGAAGAACAAGAGGAACCCGTTAATGAGTGTGAAGAGGAACCACTAAAAATAAAAAACAGGTTAGATTCAATTCCCCTGAAAGGAGAAAGACGTCTGTGGCAACTTGCGATTAACCTACTTTCATTTCTTTTTTGTGTGTGTGTTAAACATAGCTTTTGATCATCCATCTGCAGGAAAAATAAATGGCTTCTCTTAAGTATATTCCATTAGAATCGTGAAGACGTGCAATAAATCTGGCTTATGCATGATTGAGGTAAGGACGATGGACTCTAGCTGTCCTCCTCATCCTTTTCTGCACCAAAAAACGCTGCGAGAACATCTGACTCGTTTCTCTGATCCCCCAACCGGCGGCTAAAAACTGATCATCTACAGCTTCATCCAAACCCAATTTAATTACAAGTCTCAAAACACCACCGTCTGACGGCAGGCTGCCTAATGCGACTTTAATTGTTGCCATTAAATCCGCGTAACTCATCTTGCTGCCATGACACAATCTCTCCGAGCTAATTTAATTTTTGTACCATCTAAGCAGGGCCACGGTGATCAAGTTTCTCCACATGTGTCTCCTGGAAATGGGCTCCACCGACATCACTGGGCTGTGATGCACGGAAGACTTCCTCTCGCCATCAAAGTGGAAAAATGGGGGGTGGGTAACAACCCGACGAGTGCCTTGGGTGTTGTTTTTTTCTCTTCTCCTTTAAAGGCTATTCAAGGACAGACCCTTCAAGGTGACTGTGAGCACATTTTGAGCACTTTTAAAGGTGCTTGAGATGTTCACAGTGAGGAATCAGGTCTGAGTGGGACTTTCAGATGAATTTCCGGGAAATTGATATTATAGTGGCTGAATAAAGGAGGAAGAATGAGAAATTAACATTATCACCAACTTTCTGTGGAGCTCAGGGGATAAGATTTGGTGTGAAATGCTGAAATATATCTACAGCATGGTGCAAAAGTCCTGAGCCCCTCTTCACATTTCTCTTCCAGACTTTCTTCTATGTTTAATGTTGAGATGTTTAATGTAGAGTTCTCCAGATCTTCCTGAAGGACAGTGTTGTTGTCTCTCATGTTCAGTCCAGTCTCTGTACCTGAGCAGTTTGATAGTTCTGTGTTGGTTAATCCACACAGTGATCTACGTCTGAACCTTCAAGCAGAACAAAGCGTCTGACTTAAGACATGAAGCAGAGAAGAACCAGGAGCAGATGATTCCAGATGATCAGGAGATTCATTTACTGCTGATGCTGAACGCTGAGTGGGTGGAACCACTTAATCTAGAACCTTTGTCTTTAGACACTTTGCAGCACTAAAACATTTGTTCCCATTTATTCATTTAATCCTCAATCAGATAAAGATCAGACCCGCAATAAGCTGATTCCCTAGAAAATAGAAAGAATGGGTTGGTCAAACACCAAATGTAATATTTCGATCTGATTGGTGGGACTCTTCATCTCTCATGGCTTTATAAACATCTCAACTGGATGATTAACTTTGATACTTTTTGTAAGATCATTCTTGCAACAAGTTAATCATTTCAAAAGGTTTTATCGTTCAACAGGGCGTTTAATACACATTCAGTTCAAAGCTACAGACACCGAAACACAGAGTCTCTGAGAAATGAAAAAGTGAAACAAGAACCACAGATCGATTATTTTTGC
Source organism: Hepsetus odoe (assembly GCA_017165825.1). Lineage (NCBI taxonomy): Eukaryota > Metazoa > Chordata > Actinopteri > Characiformes > Hepsetidae > Hepsetus > Hepsetus odoe. The sequence goes on from CM029366.1 coordinate 33,222,141, forward strand.
TCATTTGTAATCCTCATCATTTAGCTTTGTTTAAAGTATTACTCCAGTTGAAGAAACTCAGTTACGATCCTTGATCCCACAGATCCGTCGGCGATTCATTATAAAAACGTAGTTCATCATTATTACTGATACACTGATGAGGCTTGTGAGGTTGATTTTTATTATCATTGAGGTTGTTGACTGTGAACTGACAAATTAAATGAAGTTAACCTGAAAAAATAAGGAGTTTGTTACTGATTTATACAGTGAAATCAAAGTCCATTTTCCTGATTTGGGTCCTGGGTCCATTATAACTGAACCAAACCACACACTGTACTACACCATACCACACTACACTACACTATACTATACTATACTATACTATACTATACTATACTATACTATACTATACTGTACTGTACTGTACTGTACAGTGCTGCACTATACTGTGCTGTACTGTACTATAATATACGGTACTGTGCTGTGCTGTGCTGTGCTGTACTATACTATACTATACTGTACTGTACTGTACTGTACTATACTATACTGTACTGTACTGTACTGTACAGTGCTGCACTATACTATGCTGTACTGTACTATAATACACGGTACTGTGCTGTGCTGTTTTGTACTATACTATACTATACTATACTATACTATACTGTACTATACTATACTATACTGTACTGTACTGTACTGTGCTGTACAGTGCTGCACTATACTGTGCTGTACTGTACTATAATATACGGTACTGTGCTGTGCTGTACTATACTATACTATACTATACTATACCGTGCCGTACTACACTATACTGTACTGTACTATAGTATACTGCGCTGCGCTGTACTATACTATACTATGCTATACTATACTGTAGTACACTATACTATGCTATACTACACTGTACTGTACTGTACTATACTGTGCTGTACTTCGCTATGTTGTACTGTGCTGTCCTGTACTGTACTATACTATACTATACCCTCTATGCTGTGCTATGCTATGCTATGCTATACTGCTATAATGTACTGTCCGCTATAGTGCACAATACCACACTATGCTTTGCTGTATTATACAACACTTTGTTGTACTAGTAGACCAAACAGTATTGTATTTAATTGCACAACACAAAAGCCACACTTAACTCTAACACACTGCACCTAATGCACTACCCCACTCTATACCATTTGCATTTTATGCCATGCATATTTTACTGTGTATATATATATATATATATATATATATATATATATAGAGAGAGAGAGAGAGAGAGAGAGAGAGAGAGAGAGTGCCTGAGCGCATATATATATAGACTATATATTTTAGCATCAGTTTTCACATGGACACTCAGGGAAACTTCACTGGAACAGAATTAAACAGATTTGTATCAGAGCCGTCTGGTTCCATTCGCTACAATTGTAAAGAAATCTGAACCATTTTTACAACAAACTCATTCATCTGTTCCTGCATCTCAGACACAGAATAACCCTTATACAGACAGACAGGCAGACAGACAGGCAGACAGACAGATATGTAAGTGAGATAGTGATGGAGAGTGAATCACAGGTGAGTAAGGTCCGTTTGGACCGCGGTTCAGGTTCTGGTGGACTCGGGGTGAAATAAAAGCCCCTGATTGGATCAGTTTCAGCCCCGAAAGGTGCGCTCTTACCTCCGGATGCGCTCAGGTGCTGTTCTGCGCCTCTCGGAGAACCGGACCGGGTCAGAGTCTCGGAACCGAACCTTCACAGCAAGGAGAAGAAAACCCGAAAAAACCCGAGTCTGAACAGAAACGGAGCCGATTACCGTCCGGATCCGCCCGGAACCGCGAGCAGACAGCGCTCCACTCCTTCACACACCCCTACACCTCTCTCTCTCTCTCTCTCTCGCTCTCTCTCTCTCTCTCTGTCTCTCTCTCTCTCTCTCTGGCTGAGAAAGTTGAGGGTTTTCCTCCTCCGGTCGCTCAGTCCAGCACACCGACCCCCTTTAGGAGCTTCGGCTAACCATGGCAACCGATCAGCCCCTCCACTAGTCACGCACATGCAAACACACACATACACATACACACACACACACACACACACACATACACACACACACACATACATATACACACATCTCCACACTTACACACACACACACACACACACATACATACACACACACACTCGCACACATACACACACACACACATACATACACACACACTCGCATCTATACACACACACACACATACACACACACACACACACTCGCACACTTACACACACAAACACACACACACACACATACATTTAGTTCTAAACACAGAAAATGTATGTTGATTAAATATATTATAAAATATAATTTTAACAGGAAAGTAGTTTACTTACTCCACACACCACACTACACTACCACACCACACTACACTACACTACACTACACTACACTACACCACACTACACTACCACACTACACTACAATCACACTACACTCACACTACACTACACTACCACACTACACTACCACACTACACCACACTACAACACACTATACCACACTCTACTACACTATGCCACACTATACCACACCACACCACACTACACCACACTACACTACACTACACCACACTACACCAAATTACTACACTACACCACACCACACTACACTACACTACACTCATACTACACACTACACACATACTACATTCACACTGCACTCATACTACACTCACACCACACTCACACTACACTCATACTACCACACTACACTACACCACACCACACTACACTCACACTACACCACACTACACTACAACACCACTACACTCACACTACACTCACACTACACTACACCTACCACACCACACTCACACTACAGCACTACCAATGTACTACTGCTGTACTACCACACTACCACACTACCACACTACCACACCACACTACACTACACTGGCACTACCACAAATTACACCACACTCACTGGGGCCAATTACACCACCACACCACACTACACTACCACACTACTCACACTGCACTACACTACACCTCACACTCACACTACCACTCACACTACACTGCCACTCATACACCACCACTACACTACCACACTACACTCACTCACACTACACTACCACTCACACTACACTACACTACCACACCATACCACACTACACTACACTCACACTCACCACACTACCACACCACACCACACCACACTACACCACACTACCACACTACACTACACTACACTACACCACACTACACTACCACACCACACTACACTACACTACACTACCACACTACACTACCACACTATACACCACACTACACTACACTACACCCACCACACTACACTACACTACACCAAGCACTCACACTACACCACACTACCACACACCACACCAAGCACTACACTACACCACACCACCACACTACACCACACTACACTGGCCACCACACTACACTACCACACTACACTACCACACTACACTACACTACACTACACTACACTACACTACCACAACACCACTACACTCACACTACACTACCACACTCAAGCACTTCACTCACCACTACACTCACACTACACCACACTACACTCACCACACTACACTCACTACACCACACTATACTACACTATACCACACTATATTACACTATACCACATTATACCACACTACACCACACCACACCTCACACTACACTCACACCATCACACCACACCACTCACCACACCACCACACCACACTCACACTCACACTACCACACTACACTACAATTACCACACCACACTACACTACAATTACACTCACCACACTACACTACCACACTACAGCACTACAGCACTACTACTGTACTACTGCTGTACTACCACTCTACCACACTACACTACACTACACTCCGGCACCATACTACCATGACCATACCACCATGTCCAGCATCCACCATGTTCACTACACCACACTCACACCACACTACACTACCACACTACACTACCACACTAGACTACACTACACTACACCACACTACCACACTACACTACACTACACTACACCACACTCACCACACCACACTACACTCACATACTACACTACACCACCACACTACACTACACTGCACCAGGCAATCACACACTGGCCACACTACACTACCACACTACCACACTACAGCACTACCACACTACCACACTACACTACCACACTACCACACCACACTACACTACACTACCACACTACACTACACTACACTACCACACTACACTACCACACTACACTACACTACACTACCACACTACACTACACTACACTACACTACACCACACTACACTACCACACTACACTCACACTACACCACCACACTACACTACACCTACACTACACTACCACACCACACTGCACCACCACACTACACTCACACTACACTACACTACCACACCACACTACACTCACTACCTCACTCACTCACTACACTACACTACACTACACTCACTACACTACACTACACTCACTCACTACCACACTACACTACACTCACTCACTACACCACACTACACTACCACACTACACTACCACACTACACTACACTACACTACACTACACTACACTACATTACCACACTACACTACCACACTACCACACTACACTACCACACTACACTACACTACCACACTACACTACACTACCACACTACACAACACCACACTACACTACACTACACTACAATACACTACACTACCACACTACACTACACTACACTGCCACACTACACTACACTACACTACAATACACTACACTACCACACCACACTCACACTACACTACACTACACTACCACACTACACTACACTACACCTACCACACTACACTACACTACACTACAATACACTACACTACCACACTACACTACACTACACTGCCACACTACACTACACTACACTACAATACACTACACTACCACACTACACTACACTACACTACACTACACTACCACACTACACTACACCACACCTCACCACACCACACTACACTACACCTACCACACTACACTACCACACTCACTACACTACCACACCACACTCACCACTGCACACACTACACTACCACACACATACTTCACACACTACACCACCACACTACACTACCACACTACACTCCACTACACTACACTACCACACCACACTGCACTACCACACTACCACACTACAGCACTACACTGCACTACCACACCACACTACCACACTACACTACACTACAATACCACACTACACTACACTACACTACACTACACTACCACACTACACTACACTACCACACTACACTACCACACTACACTACACTGCACCACCACACTACACTACCACACTACACTACACCATACACACACCAAGCACTACCACTACACACACACTACACTACCACACTACACTACACTACCACACTACACTACACTACCACACTACACAACACCACACTACATCACACACTACACTACAATACACTACATCACACACTACACTACAGTACACTACATCACACAGTACACTACAATACACTACATCACACTACACTACCACACTACACTACACTACACTACCACACTACACTACACTACACTACACTACCACACTACACTACCACACTACACTACACTACACTACACTACACTACACTACACCACACTCACACTCACCACACTACACTACACTACACTCACACTCACCACACTACACTCACACCAAGCACTCACACTCACACTACACCCACTACACTACACTACCACACCACACTCACACCACACCACACTACCACACTACACTCACACTGCACTACCACACTGCCACTCAGCCACACCACAATTGGCTACACCACAATTACACTACCACACTACACTACACCACCTACACTACCACACTCACACTACACTACCACACTACACTACCACACTACACTACACTGCACTACCACACTACACTACCACACTACACTACACTACACTACCACACTACACTACCACACTACACTATACTACACTACACTCCACGCTACTACACTACAGCACTACAGCACACTACCACACTACACTACACTCACACTACCACACTACCACACTACACTACACTACCACACTACCACACTACACTACACTACACCAATACACTACACTACACTACACTACACTACCACACTACACTACACTACACTACACACCACACTACACTACACTACACTACCACACTACACTACACTGCACTACCACACTACACTACCACACTACACTACACTACACTACACTACACTACACTACACTACACTACACTACACTACCACACTACACTACACTACCACACTACACTACCACACTACACTACACTGCACTACCACACTACACTACACCACACTACCACACTACACTACACTACCACACTACACTACCACACTACACTATACTACACTCACACTACCAAGACTACACTACACTACACTACAGCACACTCACCACACTACACTACACTACACTACACTACACCAACACACTACACTACACTACCACACTACACTACACTACAGTTCACCATACTACACTACACTACACCATACTACACTACCAACTACAGTACACTACCACACTACACTACACTACACTACACTATACTATACATATTCTCCCTACAACAAACATATATATCACCAATCAACAGAAGAAAACAAAGGTTTAAGAAGAATAAACTGTAAGGTTTTGAGCACATTTACTCTCTAAGTAGCATCGTCTCAGCACTTCATTAACTAAAAGCAGTGCCGTCCCTGCCAGAACTCCACTTTGCCAACGTCTGCATCTGTCTGTCATTGGACATGCACTCAGTAATGTAGTGTGTAGAATCCATCACTCCAACGAACCATGAAAGAATTATGTGGTCAAGAAAATCCTAAAATAAAATGATAAAAATTAGCTTTTCTTTGATAACATGTTCATAGACGTGTGAACTGCTGGTGTCTATTTTCGAGTCCCTCCTCCAAGAGACAGAGACATGTCCAACAGCCAAAATACACTAGTCTGGACTTTGTCTCTCTGTTGGGATTCTATAGAAGTTCGGCACCATCAGATCGTGACTCCAATTACACAACACCTATCCAGCGTTTTGGAGAAACAACCCTGGTGAAGATCATTGAAGGGCGGAGGAAGAAATGGATTTGCCCTCCAGGTGGGCAGGGCTTTAAGGAGTGGGCCTCAAAGTGAAACTATAAATACTAAACTATACTGTGTGTACAATGAACTCTAAAGAGCTAAAATGTTGAAATATTCTGAAATGTTTTTCAGCCCATAAAGCCACACTGTCTTTCTTTTTCTTCTTTTTCATAATCCTTCCATCATTCTGTGAAACCATTATTCAAATTTACTTTTGTTAACCCAGCCACTAGGGATGCACAGTGTATTTCTTCGTGCCGGTCCCAAGCCCGGGTAAATGGGGAGGGTTACGTCAGGAAGGGCATCCGGTGTAAAACTTTGCCAAGATTTCCATAGAATTCCATACCAGATCGGTCGAGGCCCGGGTTAACAACGACCGCCATCAGTGCTGTTAGCCTACAGGGTGCTGGGTGGAAATTGACCATTGCTGGCCAAAGAAGAAGAAGAAGAGGAGGAAGGCATGTCCAGAGTGGGGAGTAGAAGGAGAAAGAAGGAGAGGAGAGTGAAGCAGGGTAGGGACTTTGAATGTTGGCAGCATGACTGGTAAAGGTAGAGAAATAGTTGACATGATGGAGAGAAGGAAGGTTGACATCTTGTGTGTGAGAGACTAGATGGAAGGGTAGTAAGGCCAGGTGTGTTGGAGGGGGGTTTAAACTGTTCTACCATGGTGTGGATAGAAGGAGCAATGGAGTAGGTGTTATCCTGAAGGAAGAGTATGTGGAGAGTGTTTTGGAAGTGAAGAGGGTGTCAGAGGGTGATGAGTTTGAAGCTGGAAGTTGAAGGTGTGGATAATGAATGTTGTTAGTGCTTTCTGCTCCACAAGTTGGTTGTGAGAGGGAAGAGAAAGAAGAATTGTGGAGTTAGATGAAGTGATAGAGAGTGTACCCAGGGGAGAGAGTGATGATTGGTGCAGATTTTAATGGTCATGTTGGTGAAGGAACAGAGGTGATGAGGAGGTGATGGTAGGCATGGTGTGAAGGAGAGGAATGCTGAAGGTCAGATGGTTGTAGATGTTGTGAAAAGGATGGAAATGGCTGTAGTTAATACTTATTTTAAGAAGAGGGAGGAGCACAGGGTGACGTATAAGAGTGGAGGAAGATGTCACAGGTGATTATATTCTTTGTGCAGGAGGGTCAGTTTGAAAGAGATCAGAGACTGCAAAGTAGTGACAGGGGAGAGTGTAATAAACAGCATAGGATGGTGGTCTGTAGATGACCTTGAGGTCAAGAAGAGGAGGAAAGTGAGGGCAGAGTCGAGGATCAAGTGGTGGAAGCTGAAGGAGGAGGACTGTAAGGTAGAATTCAGGCAGGAGTTAACACGGGCACTGGGAGGTGTCGACATTCTCGATTGCTGGGAACTACTGCAGAAGTGATCAGGCAGACTGCCAGAAATGTACTTCTTGTGTGACATCTGAAGGAAGAAAGAGGATAAGGAGACCTATGGTGAAACCAAGCAGTCCAGGAGTGTATTCAAAAGAAGAGGGAGGCAAAGAAGACATGGGACACAGAGATGAAGAAAGTAGACAGGTGTACAAGGAGATGAACCGCAGGGCGAAGAAAGCAGTGGTGAAGACTGAAGATAAGGTGTTTGGTGAATTGTATGAGAGGTTGGACAGTAAAGAGGGAGAAAGAGACCTTTACCGATTGGCTAGACAGAGAGACAGATCTGGGAAAGATGTGCTACAGGTCAGGGCTATTAAAGATAGAAATGGTAACGTACTCACAGGTGAACAGAGCGTGTTGGAGCAGATGGAAGGAATACTTCGAGGGCTGATGAGGAAGAAAATTGAGAGAGAGAAGACTGGTTGATGTGGAGAAGAGTTAACCAGGAAGTGCAGCAAATAAACAAGATGGAAGTAAGGGCAGCTTAAGAAGAGGATGAAGAATGGAAAGGCTGTTGGACCGATGACATACCAGTGGTATGATGGAGATGTTTAGGGAGATGGCAGTTGAGCTTCTGACCAGATTGTTTAACACAATCTTGCAAGTGAGAAGATGCCTGAGGAGGGAGACTATGTACTGGTACCGATCTTCAAGAATAAGGTGATGCACAGAGCTGTAGTAACTATAGAGGGATAAAGCTGATCAGCCACACCATGAAGTTCTAAAAGAGTAGTGGAAGCTAGGTTGGTAAAAAGAGGTGAGGATCAGTGAACAGCAGTATGGTTTATGCCGAGAAAGTGCACCACAGATGCAATGTTTGCTCTGGAGGGTGTTGATGGAGAAGCACAGAGAAGGTCGAAGGAGCTGCATTAGTCAGACTTGGAGAAAGCACATAGGTGCCTAGAGAGAGGAGTTGTGGTTTTGTATGAGGAAGTCTGGTGTTACAGAGAAGTATGTGAGAGTAGTTCAGGATATGTATGATGACAGTGTAACAGTGGTGAGATCTGCAGTAGGGAGTGGACGGATGCATTTAAGGTAGATGTTGGATTACATCAAGGATCAGCACTGAGCCCATTCTTGTTTGGTAATAGTAATGGACAGGTTGATTGATCTAGGTTAGATAGGAGTCTCCTGTGGACGATGATATGTTTTATGGATGATATTGTGATTCAGTGAGAGTAGGGAGCAGCTTGAGGGGAGAAACCTGGAGAGATGTGGAGATATGCCTGAGAGGAGAGGAATGAAAGTGAGTAGGCAAAGACAGAATACATAGAGTGTGAATGTAGAAAGGGAGGAAAGTGGAGGGATTAGGATGCAGGGAGTAAAGGTGGCGAAGGTACTTGGGGTCAACAAATCAGTGTAACATGCAGTGTGGAAGAGAGGCTAAGAAGAGAGTGCAGGCTGGTTGGAATGGGTGGAGAAGAGTGGGCTGAGTGATTTGTGACAGACGCTGCATCAGCTAGAGTAAAAGTGGAAGGTTTACAGGACAGCAGTGAGACCAGCTATGTTGTATGGGTTGGGAGACGGCACTGACTGTTGGCAGGAGGCGGAGCTGGAGTGTGTCAGAGCCAGATGCTGAGATGTTCGCTGGGTGACGAGATTAACAGGATTAGAATGAGTATATTAGAGGGACAGCTCTGTTGGGACGCCTTGGAGACAAAGCAGAGGAATAAGGTTGCGAGGGTTTGGAGCATGTCCAGATAAAGAGGTGAGGAACAGGCTGAAGGAGACAAGTTGAAGATGGGAGCTGCCAGGAAAGAGGAGAAGAGGAAGACCAAAGAGGAGGCTTATGGACGCAGAGAGAGGACATGCAGGTGGTCGTGTTTGAAGCAGGAAGATGCAAAAGACAGAAGAAATGGAGACAGTTAACTGGCTGTTATGACTTAAACGGGAGCAGCTTCAAAGAAAAGAAGAAGAAGACTTGTTGTTTTATTTCTGCATGCCAGTGGAGTTACGTCTTTTGAGTGTTCACATGGACTTTGAAGATGGTAAAGAAGTTTAAACTAAATAACTTGTGGGACTATAATGCCTCACAACCACCTGCCTGTCCCCCCACCTTAAAGACATTTCATGTCCCTGCACCATGAAGACATTTTTGTTCTAGAAACTTCTCTTCTGGGGAATCTGGCTCAATTAGTTAACGCTTCAATTAGTGAAGTGAAAGTGACTACAATCATTGTGAGCCCATTAGGTTGCCTTGAGGTTCCTTTGAGCAGGGTACTGTCCTCATCACTGCTCCCCAGGTGCTGGATATGTGCCCCCTGCGGGACGGCGTGTGTGTGTTAAATACAGAGAATGTATTTTGATTTTGTTCACTGTGTCCACAATGACAAATAGTCACTTTCACTTCACCTTTACCTACTTTCACTTCACCTGATCAAGGGTACCTCCGGGCAGCCAGGGTCTGGGATTCACACCCATGATCCTGAGGTCTAGTCCCTAAACACTAGACCACCACTGAACATAATGAATTGTATAGAATTATGATTGCAATTATTAATTGTGTAGAAATTCTAAGCATTTGCAGAAATTAAAAACACCCAGTTGTAAATACTCTAATTTGTTCACTCAGCCATGCTGCTGGTGGAAGATGCTCCGCTGCTGCTATAAATATGCAAAAGTGATGCTCTGAAACTGAACATCAGCCAATGTTCTGTAGGCCACGCCTCACTGTGATGATTTATTTGGTTTCATGAGTGTGTGTCTGGATTCTTGTTGCTTTAACACCTCAGACAGCAGCTGCTTTCCCATCCCGCTGGAGGGTAAAGGGAAGCTGAGAACGCCAGTAACCTCTCAACCTTCACGCTTGGTTACGCTGCATTATCATGGTAATAGCCCACAAGCAGGCGTGAACGGTTCGTCTGCACGGCCCCAGCGCCCTGAAAAGGCAATGCTGCTTCTGCACTTGTGCATAAATTCCACTGCTTTTCGTTTTGTGTTAGTGCATCAAGCTGGCAAAGGCGCTTTGTAAAACGCAAACCGCCTTATGGATCGGAATGTCCAGTAACACATCTGCCGCCGATGAGTCTTCCTCGCTCAGCCACTGCAGAAGTCCTTCTCGTGTGTCCGAGCAGAAAACGAGCAGAAGCTAATCAAATTTGGAACCAATTTAATCTTATTGAGAGGGCTCACGAGATGACATTTGCCAGCCGCACTACGTAATTGGAGCTTTTTATGAGGCTAGCCACTTCTCAAAGGGAACTCTCAAATCTAAATTGATTTATTGGCAGCCTGAGGACACCTGTCAAAAGTGCCGCCCACCCAGAGCCGTGGAGCAAGCTTTCACCCCCAACCTACGTGAAACTAGCAACTGTGATCGACGTATGAAGAGAAAAGTGGGGTGTCCACAGCAAGGATGTGTCACAGCTGGACGAGTGGAGATAACAGGATCTAGGTATGTCCATCCGAAACTATTTGTCATTGAGAAACACAGTACAGAGTGAACCACAACCAAATGCTTCCTCTGCATTTAACCCACACACCGTCCATCAGCGGCAGCCATGTCCAGCACCCGAAGAGCAGCGATGGTGACGGTACCAGGCTCAAGGGAACCTCAGAGTGACCTACTGGTTGGGAAAATCGAACCTACGATGATCTGATGATGTGTCCTTGTCTCTAAACACCACGCCTCCACTGCGCATGTAAAGGTTCATATGATCCGAAAACATATATCCATCCATCCACTATCTGCCGCTTGTCCCAAACGGGGTCGCGGGGTGCTGGCGTTCGTTCCAGCGCACACAGGGCGAGACGGGGATTTAATTCCTGGACAGGTCGCCAGCTGAAAACATATATAAAATTCTATATGTTTATCTACGATCGTTCTCATTTTACAGTTAGTAAGTATTTAGAAATCGACATCCTTTTGCTGCGTTTTATGTTGTTGATCTTAATTCGTCTCGGAAATACAGTCTTTTTTTAATGCAGAATCCTTCCATTTAAGGAGACCAGAAGTTGGGCACCCTAGTTCTTTATCATCAGCTGATATAAAGGTGCTCCATCTCATGGACAGAAGATCTAGAGCAAAATTCCTGTGGAAAAATGTCATAGAAGATCATGCTAATCTAATTAGGTCCCCATAAATCTTATAATCAGAATAATCTATCACTAGTAAATAGAATAATCTAGCACCGTGTAAAATAATGCTCCAGGAATTGAGTGCTAGGTGTTAAAGATGTCAAACTGTCACTTTCACTTCACTTTCATTTTATGGTTTGGAGCAGGCAGGTCCAAACATACATCTTTGGATAGAACTACAATAAACAGACCTTGACCTTGAAGAGTTGCTAATATAAAAACGTCTCAATTGTAACATCACTAAATTAAACCATTTTAACAAAACTCTGGAGCTTCTTTCTCTTCTTCTTCTTCTTCTTCTTCTTCTTCTTTCAGCTGCTCTGTTTAGGACGCATTAGCGATCATCCGCTTCCATTTCCTCCTGTCTTCTACATCTTTCTCCTTAAACCGACCACCTGCATGTCCTCTCTCACCACGACCTCTTTGGTCTTCCTCTTTTCCTCCATCTTCAACATCCTTCTCCCAATATACCCCTTGGCCTCGCTGGACATGTGCAAACCAGCTGTCTCACTTCTCTTTGTCTCCAGAACTTCTAACCCGATCTGTCCCTCTACTATACTCATTTCTAATCCTGTCCATCCCCGCCACACCCAAACGTAACATCCTTCAGCATCTTTAACTCTGACACCTCCAGCTCCGCCTCTCCTGTCTTTTCATCAAAGCACCGTTGAAAACCTGGAGCATTGCATTGATTATAAACCCTGTTCAGTATTCTGCACCACACTTAACTCTGAAATATCATTTTCATTTGAAGTACACTGTCCTCTCCCACGAAGATGAGAATAAAAGCAAGAAGCTCTCCAAACCGACAAAGAGGAAAATGCCTTTAATGCACAATCACCACAGCAGGCTGATGTATAGACAGGCGCAAGAGAGTTCCCGAGAATGCACTGTCCTTTGCCTTCAGACTGAAGTGCCCACTTGGTTGGAGTGCATTTGAAGAGTTTCATTCCGGCTTTGCACACTTGTTTTTTGATAAAGAGTTTCCATTGCACCATCATGTCTACGTAGAGAAAAACATGATTTCTTTTACAGTGATGGTGAATGAAACCAGATGTCTCCAAACTAAATATAGTCATTTTATTACCTCTACAAACCCACCACTGAACCTACACATGTTCTGAGTGTTTATATGATGTTGACGAAGGTAAAATAGTGACTTTGAACTAAATCAGTTTTATTGGGGGACTGTTTTCCTTCACAGTGCCCTTCACCATGATTGTTTTTTTGTGGCCAAAACGTTTCTCAAAATTTGTCAACATCTTCACAACCACTTTCTGAGAGGACGCTTCAGAAATATAGTTCCATTGTTTTAAAAAAGCAGTTTCATAGAATCCAGTCTGAACCCCTAGGAAGAGACACACTCCCTTAAACTGGAGGAGGAATCTCAGAGGAACCAAGACTCAGAAGGAGAACCTCCGCTGGTCCACACCAGATAATTAAGATAGAATAAAAAAAAAAGATATACCACCAGTGCCTGAAGCCAGATAGTAGAGTCTGTAGTTGTTCATTAAAAGGTTTGGAAGCTGATAGTAGAGTCTGTAGTTGAACATTATGGTGTTAAGCTGATAGTAGAGTCTGTAGTTGTTCATTAAAAGGTTTGAAGCTGATAGTAGAGTCTGTAGCTGATCATTAAAAGGTTTGAAGTTGATAGTAGAGTCTGTAGTTGGTCATTAAAGTGTCGAAGCTGATAGTAGAGTCTGTAGTTGATCATTGCAAGGTTGATAGTAGAGTCTGTGGTTGGTCATTAAAAGGCTTAGCTACAGTAGAGTTCTGTAGTTGGAGTTCATTAAAAGGTTTGAAGCTGATAGTAGAGTCTGTGGTTCATTGCAAAGGTTTGAAGTTGATAGTAGAGTCTGTAGTTGTCTATTAAAGGTTTGAAGCTGATAGCAGAGCCTGTAGCGGGTCATTAAAAGGCTTGAAGCTGATAGGTGAGTCTGTAGTTGGTCATTAAAAGGCTTGAAGCTGATAGTAGAGTCTGTAGTTGGAGTTCATTAAAAGGTTTGAAGCTGATAGTAGAGTCTGTAGTTGGTCATTAAACGGTTTGAAGCTGATAGTAGAGTCTGTAGTTGGTCATTAAAAGGCTTGAAGCTGATAGTAGAGTCTGTAGTTGGAGTTCATTAAAAGGTTTGAAGCTGATAGTAGAGTCTGTAGTTGGTCATTAAAAGGTTTTTAAGCTGATAGTAGAGTCTGTAGTTATCATTAAAGGTTTAAGAAGTTGATAGTAGAGTCTGTAGTTGGAGTTCATTAAAAGGTTTGAAGCTGATAGTAGAGTCTGTAGCTGGAGTTCATTAAAAGGTTTGAAGCTGATAGTAGAGTCTGTAGTTGATCATTAAAAGGTTTGAAGCTGATAGTAGAGTCTGTAGTTGATCATTAAAAGGTTTGAAGCTGATAGCAGAGTCTGTAGTTGGAGTTCATTAAAAGGTTTGAAGCTGATAGTAGAGTCTGTAGTTGATCATTAAAAGGTCTGAAGCTGATAGTAGAGTCTGTAGTTGATCATTAAAAGGTTCTAAGCTGATGGTAGAGTCTGTAGTTGATCATTAAAAGGTTTGAAGCTGATAGTAGAGTCTAGTAGAATCATTAAAAGGTTTGAAGCTGATAGTAGAGTCTGTAGTTGATCATTAAAAGGTCTGAAGCTGATAGCAGAGTCTGTAGTTGATCATTAAAAGGTTCTAAGCTGATAGCCTAGTCTAGAAGGTGTTCATTAAAATGCTTCAGTTGATAGTAGAGTCTGTAGTTGTTCATTAAAAGGTTTGAAGCTGATAGTAGAGTCTGTAGTTGACTATTAAAGGTTTGGAAGCTGATAGTAGCCTGTAGTTGATCATTAAAAGGTTTGAAGTCTTGTGTGTAAATAACACATTGGGCTTTTTCTGATTCATCATACGAAGGGATTAACTGCCAAGGAAGATCCTGGAGAATATCTATGGGTCACGGACTTCCAGCAGGAAAGGATTAACAATCAGGTACTAAACAGGGCACCTGTATTAGGGATTATCTTCATTTTCGTTCACTCTGGGGGAGTGTGGGGGAGCGAGGATGGGGAGGGATATAAGCAGATGTCTTTCCATTGGTTTCGTCTAATTTAGCAATAAACTCTAACGGATTAAGCCTCGTTTTGCTGTTTAATTTCATTGTGTAAAGATCAATGTGTTTACAAATTGCTTTGTTTATCTTTGTTAACAGTAGCCAAAGGTCTCAAGCAGATCTTGGATTTTTCATTGTCATCATAATTAAAAGCGTAAAGGTTTAGCTTAGTGTAAATGTGTAAATAAAGAGTGTTAAGGTTGAGTTCAGTGTAAAGTGTGTAAGTAAAGAGTGTAAAGGTTTAGATTAGTGTAAAATGTGTAAATAAAGAGTGTAAAGATTTAGCTCAGTGTAAAATGTGTCAATAAAGAGTGTAAAGGTTTAGTTTAAAGTGTGTAAGTAAAGAGTGTAAAGGTTAAGTTTAGTGTAAATTTGTAAATAAAGAGGTAAAGGCTTAGTTTAATGTAATGTAACAGTGTAAAGGTTTAGATTAGTGTTAAATGTGTAAATAAAGAGTGTAAAGATTTAGGTCAGTGTAAAATGTGTCAATAAAGAGTGTTAAGGTTTAGCTTAAAGTGTGTAAGTAAAGAGTGTAAAGGTTTAGTTTAGTGTAAATTTGTAAATAAAGAGTGTAAAGGTTTAGTTTAATGTAAATGTGTAAATAAAGAGTGTAAAGGTTTAGTTTAAAGTGTGTAAATAAAGAGTGTAAAGATTTAGTTCAGTGTAAAATGTGTCAATAAAGAGTGTAAAGGTTTATTTTAAAAGTGTGTGAGTAAAGAGTGTAAAGGTTTAGTTTAGTGTAAAGTGTGTAAATAAAGACTGTAAAGGTTTAGTTTAATGTAAAGTGTGTAAATAAAGAGTGTAAAGGTTTAGTTTAGTGTAAAGTGTGATGGATAGAGAAGCTGTTCTCAGTAAAATGAAGCAGAACTTCTTCCAGATGTTGAACTGTTTGTAGGTTCTGTTTAAACTGAAGCCTGTTTGAGACGCTGACCGTGTTCAGGTGTTTGGACAGAAAGGTGAGAGTGTGTGTGAGTCTCTGAAGTGTGTGTTCAGGTGTTTGGACAGAAAGGTGAGAGTGTGTGTGAGTCTCTGAAGTGTGTGTTCAGACTGTCAGGTGGATCTGATCAGATCATCAGAGACAAACTGGTGGAGTTTGAGTCATTGAAGCAGAATCTTCAGCTTCAGAAACTCTGAAGCTCCTGCAGAACCATCACCCCCGCTGTCTGATAAAGTGTCTGATCACATTATTTTAGAATAGACTTTGTTTATAAAGGATTAGACGGATGTGGAGGAGTAGTCGCTATAGATCTTGGCATTAGCCTCTGACACTAGATAGTAATTTGGTTACCCTGTGACTTTATCCTTTTTGAAATATCACACAATTATCAAAGAGATTTCTTCTGGGAGGTTTCAAAAATCCTCTGTCAGCAAAGCACCTCTCGTCTAACAATGACTTCTTTAAACCGGTCCCAGCCTAAGCTCATTATGCACCCAAGCTGGCTGTGGATGCAGATAGCTAGTCCGGGAAGGAACCCAATGGCATTAGTGCTCCTTTAGTGAAGAGTAGCTAACAGCGTCTGAAGTGTCAAAGTTCAGCCTATAGTGTCGCTTCTTCTTTTCATCTTTCTTCTTCTTCTCTCTCTTCCTCTGTCTCCCCTCTCTCCTTCCTCCACAGGGCACAGATCTTTCCATTGATATCCTAAGGGCTGTATAATGAGAATAAATGATGTGGAAGTAAGAACGCAGCCTGTTTTCTGCACCACAGCCAGTGATTTACACCAGAGAGACACCAGACTCTAAAGATGGTTATCAGCCTGAGGTGCTTTACAGTAATCAGACACGCTCGTAGCTATGTTTATTCCATTTTTTTAAGTAAAAAAGAAAACATAACATGTAACCTTACAAAAACTCCTATTTCCAGAAAACTTTTCCCTCCACTTTAGGTGCAACAAAGGGTCATTCCACCATGTCTGAGATGAAAAGTCATCCATGGTGTGAAATGGTTCAGTGGTGCTGAATGGAACCAGACATCTCCAACACAGATTCATTTTTTCCCCTCTCAAACCCACCAGTGAAGCGGCGCGTCTTTTCTGAGTGTTCAGAGGGAGCTGATGGTGAAACGGACGAAAGTAAATAAAATCTATTTTCTATTTTTTCATCAATGTTCTGAATGTATCCTTCAACCATGGATGGATTTTGCTTTAATCCAAGGCCTCAGGCAGCGACAGAGACAGAGACCAGAGACAGAGAGACAGAGAGAGAGAGAAAGACAGGGATGGAGAGCAAGCAGGAGGGATATGCAGATAGAGAGACAGGGAGACAGACAGAAAGACAGACAGACCGACAGAGAGAGAGAGAGACAGACAGACAGAGAGAAATAGATAGGGGGAGGGGGAGAGAGAGAAAGAGAGAGAGAGAGAGAGAGAGAGAGAGAGAGAGAGAGAGAGAGAGAGAGAGAGAGGCAGACAGACAGAAAAAGAGAAACAGACAGAGGGAGAGAGAAAGAGAGAGAGAGAGACAGGCAGAGAAAGAAAAGGACAGGGATGGATAGAGAGCAGGTGGGACATGCGGATAGAGAGACAGACAGACAGTCAAAGAGTGAGAGAGAGAGAGAGACAGATAGAGGGGAAGAAAGAGAGAAAGAGAGAGAGAGACAGACAGACAGACAGAGAGTGAGAGAGAGAGACAGACGGAGAAAGAGACAGATAGAGGGGAAGAAAGAGAGAGAGAAAGAGACAGACAGACAAATAGAGAAGGAGAAACAGATAGGGGGGAGGAAGAGAGAAGGACAGACAGAGGGGGGAGAGAGAGAGAGAGAGAGAGAGAGAGAGAGAGGAACAGATAGAGGGAGAGAGAGAGAGAGAGAGAGAGAGAGAGAGAGAGAGAGAGACAGTCAGAGAGAGACAGACAGACAAATAGAGAAGGAGAAACAGATAGGGGGGAGGAAGAGAGAAGGACAGACAGAGGGGGAGAGAGAGAGAGAGAGAGAGAGAAGAACAGATAGAGGGGGAGAGAGAGAGAGACAGACACACAGAGACGGTGGGGGGCGGACAGACAGACGTCTGCTTCTATTCCTCACCAGCACAGCGCTGATTCATATCAGAGCCAGTCTGAACAACTGTTCCATTTATGAACCAGTCAATTCAAAACAGAAAGAACCTTAAATGAACAGAACCGCTCTTTTTTAAGGGGTTATAAACACAACAGATAATGCTGTGTTCTATCACACGGCTTGTGTGAGCGGATGTAGCAGTAATCTGCAGCTAATAAAAAAATGCATCCTTCACTTTTTGATCAAATGATAAGAGATCCATCGTCCCTTTAATATCAGCCTAATGCACGTCCAGGACACAACAGGGATTACTGTGCTGCGTGTCATCTGCCATTAGGCACCTTTTGAAGTGGGTTTTAAGAAGACTAATAGAATAGCACTGGTCTGGAACGCTGCCCTCCGTCTCTCTCTCTCTCTCTCTCTCTCTCTCTCTCTCTCTCTCTCTCTCTTTCAGGCTGGTAGAGAAACATGGGTGGATTTTGATTCATCAGGCTGAAAGCATGCTGGTCCCCAGGGTGAAGTCGTCAAACCTCACATTGCCTGGAGACACAAAGAGAGGAAAACACACACACACACACACACACACACACACACACACACTTGTGGTTCACCATTGCTGCATGTAACACTGTCTCTAAAAATTCTGGCTTTTTTTTTCCTGCAAAAAGAAGAATTTATCTCTGAAATGGTAACTAAATGGGAGAAGAGAAAATAAAATAACATTCTTATTGTTTAAGCCCCTTTCTGTCATTTTCATTATGATATATTTACAATATTTCATCACATCATGTAATTTTATGGACTCCTGCCTCACAGTTGGTCTTATTAAAGTCATCAGAGCCAACATTATTTTTTAATGAATTAAAAAATAATTCAAATTTCCTGCTCTGCTGTCACAGATTGGCCAATTACATCGTAACACAATCTTGAAGTGGGTGTGGTTAACACTGATCAGAGATCTGTGCGTACCAAGTTCCAAGATCTTTCATCAGGAGGAACCTCCCACCAGCCTGTCTGCTCTCTAAGCTACACTTTTTCTCCAAAACAAACACCAGAAGTGAGACGGTTAGACAGAGACGGGGCTTTATTTTCTAGAAATGGCTGAAGTGAGGGATCAGAGCTGTTTGTGCAGGGATAAAACAAGGAAGAGAATGAAAACAAAAATAAAGAATATAAACACCACTGAATCTTGGGGCAGCGGTGGCCCAGTGTTTAGGGAGTCGGCCACGGAATCGGAAGATTGTTGGTTTAAACCCCTTACCAGTAGGTTGCCCTGAGGTACCCTTGAGCAAGGTACTGTCCCCGTCACTGCTCCCTGGGCACTGTCATAGCTGCCCCCTGCTATGCATGGGTTAAATGCAGAGGTCCACTGTGTGCTGTGCTGTGACCTCGCAATGACGAGAATAGTCACTTTCACTTCCCTCAGGTTCCGTCTGGGCTCTGATTGGCTGGCCACAGCACTTTACTCATTACAGGAATCAGACTTGCTGAGAGGTCCAGAAATTTAACCTGCCTGATGTCTGTCCAACATCTGCGAGGCATTGAGTCCTTCAGAATGTGTGAGAATGAGTGGAGTCAGGGCTAAAATCTAGAAGGAACTCATCTTCAGTATAACCCTCACCTCACTCTCACCTTGGGCACCAAAACAGGTTTCTCAGACCACCGAGTCCAGCACGAGAGCTTTCCCTACCTTTTCCCAGGTGTGATGCAAATTCCTGCACAAGAGAGCATATGACTGAACCATTTCCATCAGTAGAAGACTCCTCAGCACGATGCGTCGCCTTATCTCCTGCCAGCCATGCTGTGCCATTTATATCTAACACCACAATCCCTCTATGAAGGCGTTTGGGTTTGGAAACTTCTCTGATGTCTATGTCATTCTAATATCATTCACCACCTCTCTATAATCCTCCCACCAGGAGATCTAGGCATTAACGTTCTGCAGGCAAATATCACAGAAGG
Organism: Hepsetus odoe; assembly: GCA_017165825.1. Classification (NCBI taxonomy): domain Eukaryota; kingdom Metazoa; phylum Chordata; class Actinopteri; order Characiformes; family Hepsetidae; genus Hepsetus; species Hepsetus odoe. Next base: position 33,242,776 of record CM029366.1, read on the forward strand.
TGCATATGTCGACCTAATTCGCACCGAAGGAACTCATCGCTGAGAGATCAGGGCTGGAACTGGTGGGCTGGTGGACAATTAATGTCAGGAGGTGGCAAAGGGACACGGTTTTGGAAGCGGAAGACGCACAGTCCCCTGGGGAACCATTTCACGCTGGTTAGGATCCTCTGCTGCCATCCGCTAATGAAAGGCAAAGCCGCACAGTAATGAGAAAGTGAAAGTGACTACTTGCCATTGTGTATATACGCCACGGCGCACCAGAATGAAATATAATATTTAACCCAAACAAACAGTGCAGCAGGGGAAAGCCATACACGCAGAGCCTGGGGTGCAGTGTCTGGGACGCTACCTCGCTCAAGGGAGCCTCAACTAACCTACTGAGACTCGAACCCACAACCTTTCCGATCACATAGCCTAGTCCCTAAACACTAGACCCCCGCTGCCCAGTTTCTTATACATGTTCAAACAAAAGCCAAACATCTGATGGACATTATTGTTCATTTTTGCGTACCTTTGATTCGGAAAATGAAACGTTTCTCAGCCCACCTGGCGGTTTGTGCCGTGCTAACGTGTCCCTGGAGAGTACACGAAGGAGATGTTCTTGGTGAAGCTCGTGGAGGAGCTACGGCGTGAGAATTTAACATAACATAATTGCATTTCTCAGTGGATGACTGCCACACAAAGATGGTGTGATCATGCACATAATTGGCTGTTCTTTCATGCCCCGCTACACTGCGAAGAGGCCTGCATCTCTCGGTCGCATCTGAACAGGACACGACAGAGCTTCAAAAACAGCAGCGTATCTAGATTGATCTTCTACATCGTGGATTATTGTGGACTTCTAGTCCATAAAGAAACAGTAATGTATTTCTCCAACGGCTGTAGACGGCTCTCTTCCCAAAATTGAATACGGTCCCTCTGGCGAGACATTGATGCAGCAGAATATTTGCCATTTGGCCCTGAATCCTGGAGGTGGCTCACGGCGCGGTGATGGAATCGCACCCTCTCTTGAGGAAAGCGAGATTGGATTTTGTCACGTTTCAGTCAAACGCTCACTTTGACCTGTCAGACATCACCGCAATGTTTAGTAACAAGCTAAACAGTGGGCTCAGGGGAAAGAAGCCACTGTGGAAACAGGAGTGAATGATTTAGAGAAGAGTGCGGGCGATCGATGCAGGTGGTCCAGGGATCGGATTTACAATTTAAGCCACTGTGCTAATTAAAATGGTAAAGTGATCAATAAGACCGATGTTGGCTATGCTTGTCTCGCATGTTTTGGCTCCAAGAAATGAGGCTTAATTGGTAACTAAGGTTACGAAGGAGGAAAGTGGATGGGGGGAGGGAGAGAGAAAAATGGAATGGGAAAGGAGAGACTTCATGTGAAACAGATCCTGTCAACCGTTCTATTGATCTCAAACCCCGGATATGGATGTTCATTATAAATGCTGTGCAAGAATGGCTGTGGTTATTCCAATATATAGATATTGAGAACGTGTTTCCAAAAGGCTGTAGATTGGGCTGAAAAATTCAAAATCATTTTAATTGTCTACGGACATACAATGCATTGATGAATAGGCTGCAAATAGTTAAGTGAAAGTGACTATTTATCATTGTGAAACACACTGAAATGCATCCTCTGTATTTAACCCACACCTTCCAGCAGGGGCAGCTATTTAAAGAGCCCGGAGACTAGTGATGGGGACGGTACCTTGCTCAAGGGTATGTCAGGGCAACCTACTGATCTGGGATTTGAACCCACAACCTTCGGCAAACTCTCTAACCACTAGGCCACCACTGCCCATATATAGTGTGTGTCTACGGTATAAAATGTTTGAATAAATAAGAGGAAAAAACAGTAGGCTTGTAGAAATGTAAGTAAATGCACAGTAAAGTGAGTTAAAAATATACAGGACTGAGCTGTAAAGTATAAAAGTGACAGAATTAAGATCTGTAGATTAGAGGATGGTACCCATCTCATGTTATTCCAGATGAGAGCCACGCCCAGTCATAAACACAACCTCTGATTGGTCTGCAGACTCAACCCAAGGCACGTGGCTTAGCCAGTGGTTGCTAACAACCATATTAATGACAAGGGACAATAAGGAAAATAAAAAAGGAAATTTTTTCCCTCTAATCATAAATGTATAACCATGAAAAAAGAAAAAAAATGATGATTTATTAGATTATTTTTGTCTATAATCTTTTTTAATACATATCTTTTCGATTATGTTTTTGTTATGTTTTAGTTTTTATGGCTAAATCGAATTATTTTACTCTAAAATTTCCAATCCAGACAAATGGATCAATAATCACAGAAGACTTTCAGTGTTGGGTTTGTCTTTACGGGTTTGGTCTCCAAAGAGAGAGTGCGGCTCAAGGCTGGATTCCAAAGCTTCTGAAAGCGGCAGAACAGCTTCAGATATCGAATCTCAGTCACGGGTAAAATGACTATCCCCACTTCTGAGTGACAAGCCCTCATTCTGACCCTGCCTTCACACCTCTCCAGCGTGGCCTGCAGTCATTAAGACGTCTCACCGTGGAGACATTTGCTGTGGGTGACAGACAGCCATCAAACACAGCCTCTGGCACTCGCTGCTCTATCTCATCCCACCGCTCTGACATTTATGCAGTCCCAAGTCAAACAGAAAAAATTTTTAATAGCTTTTCAAATGATGTGTCAGGGCTTATCGCTGCGACGTTACATCTGGACCATCAGAATTCCTGACAATATGAATCAGGATGCTGCTTGGACTGATGATGTGGTAGAAAGATTTCTTCCACAAGCATGTATATGATCAAGAAGCTTCTTTCTGGATGGATAGGAGTTTCCATCATAAGACTGAGAACTCAGACATTAGGCTGGATGGAACCCAAAGAGGTAGAGGTTCTTGTACAACTATGTATATGAAACAGGAACCTCAACTGAAGGTTCTAGATGCAGTCCAGTGGAGTAGTTAAAGGTTCTTGTACATATATCATCCAGGAAGCTAAAGTATGGCTGGATGGAACCCAGTGAGAGATCTAGAAGATACTTTACAGGCCTAAGGAGATAGCCTGAGGTTCCTTCACAATCCTGAGCACAAGCCAGGAACCTAGAACTGAGACGTTAGACTGGATTGATTGAAGAGGTAGAGGTTCTAGCACATGCATGTACATTATCCAGGAAACTTCACTAAAGCTTGGTTCTAGATGTAGCTCAATGAAGTAGTTAAAGGTTCTTGTACAAGCTCATATACCATCCAGGAACCTGGAACTAAAGTATTGCTCTGGATGGAACCCAGTGAGAGATCTAGAAGATCCTTTACAGGCCTGAATGCAATCCAGGAACCTAGAACTGAGACTTTAGGCTGGATGGAGGCATGGTGCTAGAAGGAACACTATGAGGAACGCTATGCTGTGGTGGAACTTGCAGTGATCTCAGGTCCGATTCGAGGCTGCGCTTCTGCAGGATGCTGACGGATCAGTGATTCAGTGAGCAGTCATCCTTATGGGAAACACTTTCAGTCAGATGCATGATCTCATAACAACATGGACTTAATAGAGGACCACATGATCATACGCTGTTGTCTGACACATGAGATTCCCCCTAAAACTTGCCCTCTTCTCTCCCCCCTCTCTCTACACGATCTACACAATGGCCCTCAGTGTAACTCCATTCATACAGAAGATGGGATGAGCCCATCATTTGAGCGCAATTTTCCCAGACCCTTTGTGAGCCTCCTTTTGGAAAATATGACTCAAGAATGTGACAATTTTTATTGTGAATGAACAAACACTGTTACACAATTCTTGTCTTCGTATTTAAAGTGTACTTAATAGGAAACTCATCTTAACCTATCACTTCATAAGTGTCGCGCTAAAAAAATAATAATGTTTAGGTCACGTTTCTTCCAGCTGTCCCCAAAAAGTGATTGAGGGCTCAACTCAAAAGAAACTCAAAAGAAAAAGATCCCCTTGGTTGTACAGTACCCAGAAACCTAAAACTTATGGATGGTGCTGGATGGAACCCAGTGAGATAACCAGAGGTTCCTTTACAAGCTTGATTACAGTCCAGGAACCTAGAACTGAAGCATTAGGCTGGATGGAACCCAATGAGGTAGCCAGAAGTTCTTGCAGAAGCATGTATTTGATCGAGGAACCTGGAGCCAAAGCATAGTTCTGAATAAAGCCCAGTCAGATAGCCAGAGGTTCCTTCACAAGACTGAATACAATCCAGGAACCTAAAACTGAAGCATCTGGCTAAAAGGAACCTGAAGTGGTAAAGGTCCTTGCCCTTGTATGTATGTACATGATCCAGGAACCTCACGCAAAAGTGTGGCTCTAGATTTAGCACAAAGAGGTAGAAAAAGGTTCTTTTACCTGCTCATATATTATGTAGGAACCTACAACTGAAACATGGTTCTGGATGGAACCCAATGAGATGGTCAGAGGTTCCTTCATAGACCTGAATACAATCCAGGAACCTAGAACAGAAGCATGATGCTGGACGGAAACCAGTGAGGAAAATAAAGGGTCCTCCAACAGCCCTGAATACAATCAAGTGACCTTAAACTGAACCATGGTTCTTGATGGGACCCAGTGAGGAAGTTCTTGCATACGACTCAATACCCAGAGCTGAGGTAGCTTTTCAGTGCGTGCCCTTTAAAAAATAAAGGGTGAAAAGATTCTCTGCCTGCCAAAGAAGAACCCTTTTGCTAAACCAAACCTTTCAACAGATGAACCAGATTAGAAAACGAGATGTGTGTGTGTAGAACCTTTTCAAGGTTTAATCGGTAAAGAACCATTTTGTGTGATGTTTTTGGTTCAAGAACAGAAAGGTTATTCAATAATGTCCATTTTCTTTTCCTCCCCCATCCAGGCTATTGCAGCAACTGCTTTGCAGCGACCAGCGGTTGCTATGGTGACAGGAGCTACGTGGCACGCAGGAAGTTCATTAACTATCCGATCGCATATCATTAGGCCCGGAAGAATGAATCCGTGGAGCTTTGTTTTTTTCTGTCCTTTTATTGCACCCGGGCACTTGCCTTAAACAAATTCATAGGTTTTGGTCGCCTGGCGGCCCAAAGCTGTTCTGAGATTCAGGATTCCCTTTTAAGCGTCTAAATGGAAGCCATTGTACATCTCAGCCGACGGATAATCTTGATGGGCCACATGTGTTTGTTTCCAGTCTGGATGCAGAGGCCAAAAAAAGGAGGGGCGGGAAGAAAGGGCCCCCACAAAAGGGCGACTGATAAATCTGTCAGCACTGGACAAAAAGTGTCCCTGCTCGAGGACGTCTGCTCGCGATCACAAAGGCGGCAAGTGTTGCGTGAAATCTGCATGCAGCTTGTTGCATTTCCGGCATGGGCCATGCACTGTTCTCCCCAGCTCCAGATATTTACAGCAAAACGCTGTCAACACGTGGCATACAGTACAAAGAGACTTCTTACTGTGACGCTCTGACCCAGAGCACTGGTGGCCTAGTGGTTCGGGAGCCACAGGATCGGAAGATTGTGGGTTCAAACCCTTCACCAGTAGGTTGCCCTGAGATACCCTTGAGCAAGGTACTGTCCCTGTCACTGCTCCCCAGGTGCTTTCATAGCTGCATGGGTTAAATGCAGAGGTCCAATTTCCTTGTGGTTCACTGTCTGCTGTGCTGTGACCTCGCAATGACAAAAATCGTCACTTTCACTTCATAGTTTCCTCATGAAACATGTCTTGGACGCTTGAAATATCTGTTTATAGATGTTGACTGTGGGTTTCTTTCTGTTGGACAGCGATGGGCTAGTGCATAGGGACTAAACCCCTGGAGCAGAAGGCTGTAGTTTCGAATCCTGGACTAATGGGTTGCCCTGAGGTTTCCTTGAGCAAGGTACTGTCTTCATTACTGCTCCCCAGGTGCTGGATATGGCTGCCCCCTGCTGGATGGAGTGTGGGATCAATGTTGCGCTCGCCATAACAAATAGTCCCTTTTGCTTTCATTTCACTTAAAGAGAAAACAAGCTTTTGTGTGTTATTTTAGAGTAACTTAATCTCTTTGAAGGGTTGAGTCAGTTGTCTGGTGGTGGTCTCATGGTGGGTACATGTCTATGGACCTATGGCTCAAGAGGTCCCAGGTTCAAATCCCACCTCTGGCACTACCACCACTTGGTCCCTGAGCAAGACCCTTAACCCTGAGTGTCTCCGGGGGGGACTGTCCCTGTAATCAGGACATGGAAGTCGCTCTGGATAAGAGCGTCTGATAAACGCCATAAATGTAAATGTAATGTCTGAAAACACTGAGGGTATAAGCAGATCTGACGGCTGACGTTCAGGTGTTTGAACAGGAGGGTGAGAGTGTGACGGCCGGGGGGAGCTGAGTGAAGAAACTTAACAAGTTGAGGCTTATCATCATTTTACCATCATCATCTCGTACAAGCCTCAGGTTCACAGGTGGCATATAATTAGAGCTGGCTTGAGTTCAGTAGGCTTTTTAAACTCAGCAGGTTCCTCTAAGATTGAGCCTAGACAGAAATGGAGATTTGATCCATATCTTTATTTGATGAGCTGCTGTATACCAACGGTGGTAGTTTTCATTCATTGCTGTGCCGATGACATCAGCGTGGCTCCCTGGAGCCGAGGACGTGGAGTTTCCTCCTCATCAACACAAATAAAGCAGAGCTTTGATGATGCCACCTGGGAGACAAGACCCCTCGCTCGCTGACACCGTCACTCACCAGAAAAAGTCACGTTTCCAACTAATCAGGCCGCTGTCTGCTTAGTAGGTGTGTGTGTGTGTGTGTGTGTGACGAGGGGAAAGGGGGGTCGAGACTGTATAATGAGTCTTGGAGTCTGAGCTGGAGCATCACTTCCCCGTCTGTGACATGTTGGCCTTATTAAACTGGCTGGAATCAAGGAGTGAATCCCAGTAATGATGCTTCATTCATTCATAAAGGAGATGTTTTAAAGCCGCGACTGCCGACGGTGAGGAGAAACACGTCCAAATAAAGAGCGCAAGACGAAAGTCTGAGCCCACACTGAAAAACCAGGATTTTCAGTCATTTACAGCTCTTTATGTTCAGTTTGGTGTAAAATGTGTAAATAAAAGTTGAGTGTCAAATATGTCAAAAAAGTGTAAAAATACATAAAGTGTTAGTTTAGTGTAAAAATGCAAAAATAAAGGTTGAGTTTAGTGTAAAGTGTGTAAATAGTGTAAAGGTTTATTGTTAAATGTGTAAATAAAGAGTGTAAAGGTTTAGTTTAGTGTAAAGTGTGATGGAGAGAGAAGCTGTTCTCAATAAAATGAAGCAGAACTTCTTACAGATGTTGAACAAGTTCTATTGAAACTGGAATTAAAGATGCTTACCATGTTCAGGTGTTTGGACAGAAAGGTGAGAGTGTGTGTGAGTCTAAAGTGTGTGTTCAGGTGTTTGAACAGAAAGGTGAGAGTGTGTGTGAGTCTAAAGTGTGTGTTCAGGTGTGTGAACAGAAAGGTGAGAGTGTGTGTGAGTCTAAAGTGTGTGTTCAGATCTGATTGGATCGTCAGAGATGAACTGGTGGAGTTTGAGTCTGAGGAGTGACACTGAGAAACTCAGAAGCTCCTGCAGAAGCTTCTCCCACACTGTCTGATAAAGTGATCGGGTTGATTGTGATGGAAATGTGTCTACATTTATAAGAATTCATACTGGTGGCCTTTGGGCCCCCACTGGTGCACGATCTGGATATTAAACAGATATCAGGTGTGAACATGAATGATGTATTTGAACATGTATTGTATAGTTTTGAATTAGAACACTGTATATGATCAGATCGGTCCATCCTCACTCATTTCCTCTAATAAAGGGCTCAATTCTACACGGAAGGGAAAATTCATCTTCATGGCTGAAAGCTTTGTGTTGTGATTTTGCACCAAATTGAACAGAAAGCTTGCTGGATTGTAAAAGTGGGGTTTGGCTTCCCTCTGCTGGCTGTTCCTGATACAAAAACGAGGTGCGAGTCCTGTGTTGCTGGTTTTTGATCTATAATTTGAGGTTTTAAATCACAATTTTCTAAGATATTTATTCCATATGCGGCGGTGTATAAAATCTGCTATACAAGCAAACACTGATCAACAAAAGTGCATTTTGTTTTTTAGGGAATAAAGTGTATTTTGTGTTGCGGTGAAATGCATCCATGAGTCCATGTGAGTGTTTTGTCTGGTGTGGGTCTCCCTCTGCTGGTGGAGAGATAAAAACAAAATGCAGAGATAAAACAAGAGAAGATTGATTTACTAAAATAAGACAAACAAATCATTTTTTCAGGATGTTTCGATATTTACCTCCTCTCAGGACAGTTTAATGACCTACAGCTCTGAGTACCCCATTTCTTCCCATTTGTCTTCCAGACTTTCTTGTATTTTAGTGTCTTCCTGAAGGACAGTGTTGTTGTCTCTCATGTTCAGTCCAGTCTCTGTACCTGAGCAGTTCTCCAGATCTTCCTGAAGGACAGTGTTGTTGTCTCTCACAGTCAGTACAGGGGCAGTGGTGGCTTAGTTTAGGGTTTAGGGAGTCGGCCACAGGATCAGAAGATTGTGGGTTCAAACCCCTTACCAGTAGGTTTCCCTGAGGTACCCCTGAGCAAGGTACCATCCCTGTCACTGCTCCCCAGGCACTTTCATAGCTGCACGGTGTTTGCATGGGTTTAATGCAGAGGTCCAGTTTCATTGTGGTTCACTGTGTGCTGTGCTGTGACCTCGCAATGACAAGGGTTGTCACTTTCACTTTCAGGTGAGGGACTTGAACCAACAACTTCCTAACCACTAGGAACTCTACTCTACTCTGTGCCACTCGAATGAAAATCTCAACATCCTCATCAGTAATATCAATAACGATCTGTCAGCACAGATTGGGCAGCAATGATTAGAGTTTATTCAACTCAAATAATACTTAGAATTCAACAAAACTAAACAAAGACATCAGTAAAAGAGCAAAAGTGATGTTTGACATTAGAAACACTGTGGCATTTTCACAGTGCAGGACAGAAACAGCAGACCTGCTGCCATGAAGCCCTGAAACCTCTGAGACTGTGTTTCAGTGTCTGTTTTAATTTAGCGTGTATTTAACGCACTGCTGAACGACGAGCTGATCGTTGCCTGTTTCACTGTATTTGTACCTGTTTACTGTAAACACACTGAATTAATGAGTCTCACAGACATTATTTGCCACTTTAAGACCAAAACATCTTTTGAAATGATTAACATTTTTTTGATTTCTGTATTAAGAGACTGAATATTTTTTTAAAAAGCCCCGATTCTTTATATTTTCTGAGGAATCATCTTGTTTGTGCAAAAATATTATTTTCTGTCAGACTTTATCAGATTGAGGATTAAATGAAAGAAATAGGAGCAAATTCTTTAGTGCTGCAAAGTGTCTAAAGATAAAGGTTCTAGATAAAGTGGTTCTACTCACTCAGCATTCAGCGTCAGCAGTAAATGAATCACCTGATCATCTGGAATCACCTGTTTCTTCACTGCTTCATGTCTTAAATTAGACGCTTTGTTCTGCTTGAAGGTTCAGACGGAGATCACTGTGTGGATTAACCAACACAGAACTATCAAACTGCTCAGGTACAGAGACTGGACTGAACATGAGAGACAACAACACTGTCCTTCAGGAAGATCTGGAGAACTGCTCAGGTACAGAGACTGAAAGTGAAGTGAAAGTGACAACCCTTGTCATTGCGAGGTCACAGCACACAGTGAGCCACAACGAAACTGGACCTCTACATTTAACCCATGCAAACACCGTGCAGCAGAGGGCAGCTATTGAAAGCGCCCGGCAATGGGGACGGTACCTTGCTCAGGGGTACCTCAGGGCAACCTACTGGTAAGGGTTTTGAACCCATAATCTTCTGATCCAGGACAACTCCCTAACCACTAGGCCACCACTGCCCCATACACCCTTGTACCCTTGAGCAAGGTACCGTCCCCGTCACTTCTCCCTGGGCGCTTTCAATAGCTGCCCCCTGCTGCATGTGTCGTGCCGTGTTTCACAATGACAAAAATAGCCACTTTCATAATGAATATTTATATATACTTTTTTTATTATTAAGCTGCAAACTCATGGATTTTGGGATTTCATAACACAATGTATTTGCATATCCCCTCCAATGGGGTAGCGGCAGTTATGGGTTCGATTCCCAGACCAGTAGGTTACCTTGAGATACCTTGAGCAAGGTACCGTCCCCATCACTGCTCTTTACATAGCTGCCTCCTACTGCACGGTGTGTGTGGGTAAAAAGCAGAGGTTGAATCTCTCTGTGTCTCACTGTGTGCTGTGTTTATGAATAAAGCCGGATTCAAGGTAGTCAGGACTAAAATCATTGCTTGATTATACACATACACAGCACTGTGCAAAAGTTTTGGCAGGTGTGGAAAAATGCTGTAAACAAAGAACGCTTTCAGAAATATCAATAATGATTGTTTATTTTGATCAATGTACAAAATGCAAAGGGAGCGAACAAAAGAAAAATCTAAATCAGATCAATATCTGGTGTTTCTACCTTTTACCTTCAGAGCAGCATCAGTTCTTCTGGCCCCACAGAGCCCTGATCTCAACATCATCCAGTGTGTCTGGATCACATGAAGAGACAGAAGGATGTGAGGACCTACATCCACAGAAGATCTGTGCTCAGTTCTCCAAGATGTTTGGAACGACCGACCGGCCGAGTTCCTTCAAAAACTGTGTGCGAGTGTACCTAGAAGAACTGATGCTGTTTTGAAGGCAAAGGGTGGTCACACCAAATATTGATCTGATTTAGATTCTCTTTGTTCATTCACTGCATTTTGTTGATTGATGAAGATAAATGATGAACACTTCCATTTCTGAAAGCGTTCTGTTTACAGCGTTTTCACACCGGCCAAAACTTGTGCACGGTACTGTATATCTTCAGTGGATATCAAGGAAAACAACCCAAAGAAAATTCAGATGCAGGCCTTTAAAGATGAGAGGTTAGGATTGTAATTCCTCAGCTTCGGTGCTCAGTTGTGTCTCGTCACCATCAGTTCTGACCCTGTGGGTGAATCAGAGTAACGGTAGAGGAAGGAAAGCATCTGTGATTTTAACTTTGCAGTGCAGATTATTGAGCTCAGGCTGCAGCCTTACAGGGGCACTAGAGCACTACCAGTGTTTATGTTCCTCAGAGGATCTTCTTACCTCTGCTCTTCCTACCAGAAAGTCGAAGCCACTTACAAGCAGAGCTGCACAGCCCTAATCCTTTCAATTACACGTCAGGTTTGCAAGGTTTTGTGTGGCTGAATGCAAGCTGCTGTTGACAAATAGAATTATGAGGTTCTTACTGTCAGCGTTTCAGCAGAAACTCTTGTTGGGAGATGTTAGGTTTATATTTTTATGAGAGCAACGGGGAGAGATTCAAAACATTCTCTGAAAAGAAGTGACAGTGAAAGTGACTATTCGTTATCGTGAACAGCACCACACACAGTGAACCACAGCGAAACGCTTCCTCTTTAACCCACACACACCGTCCATATCCAGCATCCGGGGAGCAGTGTTGGGGACGGTGCCTTGCTAAAGGGAACCTCAGGGTAACCTACTGGTCCAGGACTAACCCACAAACTCCCAAGCACGGGGTCTAGTCCCTAAACACTAGGCCACCGCAGAGTCCACACGTCAAAACTTACTACAACCAGTCCGATTTTTTACACAGTGGTGGGGAATGGAACCAGATGTCCTCAAAACACACACCCATTTTATTTCCCACTGGTGAACCTACATTTTGGTTCACTAGACTCACTAGAATGTATCTCTGCAACATGAAGCGGTTTAGCTTTAGGCCAAAGGTTTCTCCAAACTTTTGAATGGAGTGTCTCGCAGGTCTAAACTGCAGGAATGGATCCATGTTAACATTGAAAAAGTTGATTAAACACATTTCCCATACCAACCTTTCTGATTCAATCAAAAATCTAAATCAACTCAATATTTGGTGTGACCACCCTTTGCCTTCAAACCAGCAGCAGTTCTTCTAGGTACACTCGCACACGGTTTTTGAAGGAACTCGGCCGGTCGGTCGTTCCAAACATCTTGGAGAACTGAGCACAGATCTTCTGTGGATGTAGGTCCTCACATCCTTCTGTCTCTTCATGTGATCCAGACACACTGGATGATGTGGAGATCAGGGCTCTGTGGGGCCAGAAGAACTGATGCTGCTCTGAAGGTAAAAGGTAGAAACACCAGATATTGATCTGATTTAGATTTTTCTTTTGTTCGCTCACTTTGCATTTTGTAAATTGATCAAAATAAACGATCATTATTGATATTTCTGAAAGCGTTCTGCAGCGTTACAGCATTTTTTCACACCTGCCTAAAACTTTTGCACAGTGCTGTATATGAAATTTCAAAAAGTGAGGAAAAGTCACTTTTTCCATGAAATGGCTCCTTTAAAAACCAAGCAAGTGATGACTTTGGAGTCTCCTACTCCGTAGGGCTCCTTGCCATATAGTGACCACACTTTTTGTCCTACACTTCTGATTAAGTGCCTTTCTGACTGTGTCAGCATGGGGTAGTGTAAAGAAGCGTTAGCCTCTTGCTTTAATTGCAGAGTGTTTTGTCCCGAGAGGGAACTTTTTGTGTCCTTGAGCAAAGCTCCTATCCTTAATTACACTGGTTTAGGCTCTGTTGGACGAAAGTGAAAAAGTATGTAATGTCTGGTTTATAAAATACTGCCAGATGCAAACTGACCTAATAAGGTTTTTCTGTTGAAATCAGTTCATTTTTTACTGTTTTTCTACTAAACCATGATGTAAACTTGAATATCTGCCACTGCTTTCCATAATTAGGATAAGAGTAAGTAGTATGTTCCCATTTTTTTCCTTTAAAAGATCCTAAAGACAATATGTTTCATTAGGATTTGTATTTTTATTTAGGTTAGAAGAGCAATGTTTTATATTATTGAAAACAAGATATATTATCTCAGCATAATGTATCATACATGGGACATATGGGGCAGCGGTGGCCTAGTGGTGAGTTTGGCCATAGAACCCCTTACCAGTAGGTTGCCCTGAGGTACCCTTGAGAAAGGTACCGTCCCTGTCACTGCTCCCCGGGCGCATTCAATAGCTGCCCCCTGCTGCACGATGTTTGAGTGCATGGGTTAAATGCAGAGGCCCAATTTCGTTGTGGTTCAGTGTGCTGTGCTGTGACCTCGCAATGGTTGTCACTTTCACTTTCATGTACGGTCTTCAAAAGTATTGAAACAGGCCAGCTCATTCAGTTTTTACTCTGAAGGCTCGAGATCAAAAGATGAATATGAAATGAGAGATCAGATTTTCAGCTTTCATTTCCTGGTGTTTATATCAACACCAGATCAGGCAGATCAACTATTTGGAATGTCCTGAAAAGGAAGGAAACCACTGGTGGAGCGGGCAACAGACACCAAAGCAGTCGTTTAGGAAACGCCATAAAAGAAGATGACAAACTGTAAGAGACGTGAACAGCTTCCATCAGGAAAGGGTGGAGGGATCCCAGTCCACTGCTGAAGAAGACTTTGAGAGTAGAACTATAGAACCATACCACCAGATAAGAGAATGGAGGAATAGTCAGGATAAGATGAATGATAAGAGCTTTGAACTTTTGCAGAGTGCTCCTTGTTCTCTCACAATAACTCGTATCTTTCAGAAAACAGCTGTGGTTTTAGGAAACTCTGAAAGTCCTGGATATCTGGTAGAGGATCTCAGAAAAGGGCTTATAACCAGTGAGTTGGGGTTCGATCCCCTGGACTGGTAGGAAAAATGTTGGCAGCGGGGCGTGGGAGAACATCATCTCACATCTTCATCCACTGCTGAAGTGCTCTTGGGCATCTAACCCCATTACTGCCCCCAGGGTGCCAGAATTGCCACCTAATGCTCTTGGTGAGGGTGTTCACTACTGGTGTGTTTGGATGGGTTAATACAGAGGACTAACTGACTGTTCAGTGGTCACGCTGTTCTGTGGCATGGCGAAGAAATGTAATACAAAGGGTTTGAAAGCACTTTCTGGTTCATCCATGCTCCATAATGGTCACATTTGACTATTTAATGCACTGAGCAGCCCAGTTTATCAAGCCACACCAGGAGAAACCTCCTAACCTACGATGTTTGAACAATTTTGGCCTGTTTCTAACATGCATCAGGCAACACTGCTTCCACAAACTGCTGCTGGTTCAGAATAAAGAGGAGGTGGCTAGCAGCGTTTGATCCCACCGTGACTCACACAAGTGCAATGCGATGCCACACGCCGATGCCAGCTCGATCTCATGCCCGGCACCATCTGCTAACAATGTGCAGAAATTGGCTGCAACCCCACACATGGGAGATGATCTGAATATGCACTTCTGCAAAGCTACGTTAGCAACTCTAGCTGGCACTCTCACATCCACCCTGCTATTTTACTCCCTCGTGTTAGCAGTGTGATTGCGTTCGTTTTTCCCATTATAGAATGAATGGGACAGGGTCTAGTACTGTCTCAGCCACAGAGTTAGAGACAAAGCCGAAAAGCTTTGGACTTCCATTTAACGACTCTCCCATACAAACCTCATCTCTCTTTGTTTTAAACCATATTTATATTTTACATTCACTTCATTGACAGATATGTGTTTAAGCATTTGCTTTGCTTTTTTTTTTTTTTTTTGCTATGCTTTTTTCTAATATATGCATCTTTTTATATGCATTTATTATATTGTTAATAATATTCTGTTTCTACTATATTAACTATTTTCCATCACCTTTATTTCAAGGTATTTAATAATTAAAATTCTATTTTTGTTTTAGTATAATATTAAACTCCATTTGTAATGCTGAAACACTTTAAGAAGTGTAAATTTGTCATGTCAATACATTTTCAACTCACCATAGCAACCTATTAACAATACCCTAACAACCAAAAGAGATACCATAGCAACCGTCTTTTTGGCAGCGATGTGTTAGTAGCAACACCAAAGCAGTCATCTGTTGCACAATAATAAAAAAAAACACCTAGAAGTTCCTTAGCAACCACCTGTGATACTACAGCAACCAACTAGATTCACATCAGCAACACCCTGTGACAACATAGCAACCACTCATCTAAAAACCATGGCAAATGCCTAGCAACACCACAGCAACCAACAAAGTTGTCATTGCACTTGGCCAGCCACACCATAGCAACTCACTAATTAATCACTTAGCAACACCCTAGCAACCACCATAGTTACCATAGCAACTGACTAGTCACACCTCTGCAACAACCTGTGATTTTTCAGTAACCACAACATTATTTAACCTTCTGGAACTCAATAAAAACCTAGCAATGCACTAACAAGCACAATATACCGTAGCAACTGAGTAGACACACCATAGCGACCCCCTGCCCTGTCTTAGTAACCACCTAGCAACACTCTTGCAAGCACCAGCAATACCATTGCAACTTAAGTACTTACACTTCACGCTGCGAAAATGCATCTCAGGTTACTGAGTGTAAACCACATCCCAGGAAGAGATGCTCAGTTTGTTCATGAGATCAGACATGAGCATCACTAATGGAATGTGTTTCTTTAAGAGGTGAGAAGATGTGTTTACCAGTCAAGCAAACAGGAGATCCATCACTTCTTTAATACCCGTAGACTCTGTCCCCGCCGCAGTCGTTATGATATGATTGCTTTTTCAGAGCACATCAGGCATAAGTGGCCCAGGAAGTCATGCATTAAGGAAAAATAATGATCAGAAAATCTGTTCTGATGTTGTTGGTCGAATAGTCTCAAGCTGCGCTGCGTGATTATCAAAAGCCCTGGTCACTTACTCTGCTGTAAAGCTGGAGGAGGAGGTTGAAGGTGGGATTGCTTGCTCAAATTCGTACGCAGGGAGTTTGATTTCAATGAGTACTCAGTAACGCTTCAGGGTTGTGTTGGCTTTGTTTATACGAGCAACATTTCTTGACCCAAAACCCTTGCTGCATGTTCTCATAATGGCATTGTAAACAAAACCCAAAAAATCCAAATGCCTTCAGCAACATCTTTATTTCTGTCCTTCTTTCATGAGCAACAGTTTCCTTGCTCGGCAGCACTTTCTTTACACGGTGCCTCTTTGACACCGGCTTCTTTAGAAATCCCAGTGCTAGACAATCTCCCACAAGGCCTTGGCAACAAATGAACAAAACATGCATCCACCCAGCATCCAGTGCAGCTACAGCCATTCCTCCCATAACAGCAGAACCTCCCAATTACAGAGAGAATGATTTGGGGGCTCGTCCGGGATGGGGCTTGTTTCAAGCCTGCGAGTGGCAGAAGGGCCTGTTTGATTAATCTGTGTGGTCAGTGAGTGTGAGAAACCCAGGCGGTCCTCCAGGGAAGCTGGAGGGGAAGCCATGGAGATAGAAAGAGAGAGGGAGCAGGGCTCAGCCGGAGAGCAGGGGAGGTGACCATTGACAGTCCCTCTCCTCATTAGAGGGGCAGTGGCAGGGGGCTTGCTGGTGCATTCTGCTGGAATGTGTCTCTCCTGCAGCCCTTGAAGCCTTCTGAAGCCCACTGGCGCCACAGTCCTGCCGTTCCACTGCACTGTTTTGACATTAATTATCTGTCCAGCGCTGCCAAAACTTCCCGCCGCAACTTTGCTGCGTCTGTTTTTTTTTTTTATTGCCTCCCCCTCCTTCCCCACCTTGGGTTTTGTTTACCAGCTGTAGAGAGGCGGAAAAAGCTAGAAGGCATAGCCTGAAGAACATGCCCATGGCATCTACAGCACATCGATGAGAGTAAACGCTCGTTAGGCACGCAGTGGGCAGAAGGAAGGACAGCTTAATGGGGAAATGTGGCAAAGAGAGGAACGATGCAGACAGAGATGCGTTTGATCTGAATATGTTCATGTGGAGGGTTGAAAGGGGAGGGAAGGAAGGGAGTGTCTGAGAGGGCAGAGAGGCAAAGAAGAAGAACAGGCTGGCTGGGTGATCAGCTGCACTGCAGTGCCTGAGCAGATGTCAGCGTCAGTCTCTTTACCGTGCACTGGCACCAGAGGCGGTAGTTGCTGTCCCGTAGCCCAGGTAATCAAAGAGCAAATTGTCAGAACAATAACATTTTATCGCCGGTGCCGAGACAGGTGAGGAACGAGGCACATCCTGTAGAACAGATGGGAGAGGAAGGGGGAAACCCATGCTCCCAATCTTTCAGCAGAGGTTTCAGCAACTGACAGGAGGAACTGGGTCACAATTACCTGATCAGAAGATCTAATTATAGTGTAGGGTTTCAATGACACTGATGAGATCCATCAGGTACAGAGTGGGGCAGCAGTGTTTAGAATCTAGGCCCCAGGATCAGAAGATCATGGGTTTGAATCCCACACCAGCAGGTTACCCTGAGGTACTCTTGATCAAGGTACCGTCCCCATCACTGCTCCCCGGTGCTGGATATGGCTGCCCCTGGCTTCACAGTGTTTGGGGGAGAAAAGCAGAGATTGCATTTCATTGCGGTTCACTATGTGGTGTGTTTCACAATGAGAAATAGTCACTTTCACTTCAGAGACTGAGCTGAAAATGAGAGCCAAAAACGTTGTCCTTAGTGATGCACGTGACAGTGATGGGGAAGTTTTTTAAAAGGAAAAATGCAGTTCACTGCAGCACTGAGAAGCCTAAAAAGAGTCTTAGTCAGGTCTACCTCGTCTGGAGGTTCTAGGGTGGAGCTTTGACGTCCTGAAGGATGAAAAGTAATACGTTGCTTGATTAATGCCATCAAGCAGGAAGGTGCAGGTCTGTTCTTGCCATGGGAGGGAAGCCTCGCTTCATTCTGAGTTCCACTTCCTGCTTTTTGATTTCAATTTCATGTTGCTCTTGTTGGACTTTTGGATTTGTTTACTTGTGCATCTTCTGGCTCACACGTGGTTTAAAGACTGTCTTGCTGCATTTGGGTTTCTGACTCTGATCATTACACCTGGATAAGATTTCTTCAACACTATGTTAAAAATAGAAGAAAGACTGGCTTTTTGGAAGCAAAATATGAAGCTCTGTGGGGTGGCTCGTTGACTTTTGTGCAGGAAAGGTCTAATTAAAAAATCTGATCTAAAGATGAAGTAGCTCTTTAAATTTAGATGTCATGCAGTACAGACAAAGACATTGCTCAAAGCTTCTTGAAGAAGAATTCAGAAGAAGACAGCATTCAACTAGCTTTGAATATGTTCTGTAATATTCCATATCCTGATGTTTCGGCCTCAAACAACTCACAATTTTGTATCAGTGCTTTCCTCCAACCATGCTCTATCAAAACCACACAAAGCATACATTACGCCAATACCTCAACAATTGGGAATGCCACCTGCGCTTAATCAATCCAGACTATTAGCCTGGCCAGGAGAGATGTAATGATTTACAAACTGCATACAATGCAAGACAAAAGCGTTTCGATTCAACATGGCATGAATAAGAAATGCCTGGATTGAGCATTTTGTTCGAATCTGAACTAAACTGAACATGCCTTTAATACAAAACAAACAGAACAAACACACTTTACAGACCGGCTGAGCAAAACCACATTCAGAGAAATCTGATTCAAATCAAGTCAACTTTATTTTTAAAGCACTTTTTGCAACTGTTGTCACAAAGCAGCTTTACAGAAACCGGGTCCGAGGCCCAACTTGGTAAGTCCATCCATTATCTGCCGCTTGTCCCAAACGGGGTCACATGGGAGTGCTGGTGTCCAACCCAGCGCACACAGGGCGAGGACGGGGGACGCACCCTGGACAGGTCGCCAGCCCATCGCAGGGAGGAGCGGGACGGGGACGGCACCTTGCTCAAGGGTACCTCAGGGCCCATTGGGAAGGGGTTCGAACCCCCGATCCGCCGATCATGTGGCTGACACCCTACCCACTAGGCCACCGCTGCCCCTACTTGGTAAGTCGAGAGTGACAAAGCTCCCCCAAACAGGAGGCAGAAACCTTGGGAGGAACTAAAAACCAAAAGGGGAACCCGTCCTCCTCTGGTTGACACCATAAATAAAAAGGAAAGAAAGAAAGAGAAAGCGCATTTCATAATTAATCGGTTTAGCGATGACTTCCAGTAAAGCATGAGTTACAGTGAACGAGTCCGTTAGTGTCTGTAGCTGGAAGTTCGGGGAAGCTTTTGATAACTTTAGTGTCAGCAGCTCCTGCAGATGATCCAGTCTGATGGAGCTGATGTGACGTTCAGGTGAGGAGATTACGATGTTGATAGTAGTTCGTCAACTTGGTGGAGAAGCTGGGCTGAAGCAGAGCTGAAATTCACAGATTTACCTCTGTTACACAGGAGGGGACTATTTTTGCTGGAGGCAATTGCTCCTGTTTAAAGTGTTAAAGGCTTCCCTGTCCTACATTTTTCTTTATTTTGCAGAAAGCGCTAAAAATTTTGTTCTGTTCTGAATATGTAAATCCAGTCTAACACTTAGCTTAGCTTATCTTTATTCTAACCAGCTTTAAAGTCAATATTCATGACCACCCCCATTATTCTTCAGGACAGCCTCAACTCTCTTAGACCAGCTCTTTTCTTTAAGTCATCTGCAGGAACACTTCTCCAGGTTATCGAAGGACATTCCAAAGCTCTTCTTTGGATGTCAGCTGTTTTGTTCTCCATTCCCTGTGGAGATGATCCCACACTGCTTCTGAAACTGCTCAGGTACAGAGACTGGACTGAAAATGAGAGACACAAACCTTGTCCTTCAGGAAGATCTGGAGGACTGTTCCTCAAAAATACATTAAAAAGTCAAGAAAGTCTGGAAGCGAAATAAAGAAGAAATGAGGGCTCAGAACTTTTGCACAGTGCTTTACATTAAGTCTGCTGAGGATGTGCCATGGTTTATGTCTTCTTCTGCAGAGTTTGACAAACACCTGCACAAGGACACAGCTCCTAAAGCAATAGCTCTGTGGATGTTATCTGTTCTTCAAAGAGGTGGTGACGGAGCACTTCTGTACCCACTTTGCTGGCTCAAAGCCCATCTCCTGTCCACCTGGAGGAAGAGCCTATTTCAAGCTCACTTTCTCACCCAGTGAATCACCTAAAAACCCAGCAATGTTCCTTCTGAACCAGTTGCAGAGCACTCGTACAGCGAGCCAATTATCAGCGAGCCCAATATCAAGTTCCAGTGTCATAACATGTGTCTTCCTCTTTCTTTTTAAGCATAAATACTGACTCAGCTCTTTTTTTTCCCCCTTTCTGCTGCTTCCTCTTGCAGGAGATCCAGTATGTCAAACAAGAACACCAGGAGGCTTGTGAATAGCCTACAGTGCCACCATACAACGTTTTGAAAATCCTTCCACTGCTGCAAAGCACCGTCTGCTAATACAGAGTCTCAGCTGAAAGACAGGCTGTCTGACTAAAGCCCCTTTAAACATGTTCTTTAGATGATGAAAAGGTCTAGTTCTGGATCAATGAGCATTTTTTTCCAATGGCGCAATAGCATTTTTTCATCTCGGCTCTTCTTTGAATCGCTTGTTGTCAATTCAGCGGTAAATCAAGACCATTAGCTTTCAACAGGTAAATAATTTCAAAGCTCCTGACCTCACATTCAGATGCAGGGCATTCTGAGAGGATGAGACACGAGCTGGTGGACTAGCTAGACGTTCTTATTTTCTACGTCTGACCTGTGTAGGACTGCCCTTGTTTTTCCTTCTTCCCATATAGATCCATATAGCGAATCCATTCGACTGAGTTTATCTCATTGACTCCAGTAGGCTTTGAAGTTTGAAAATGAAGCTTGCAGAAGATCGGGGGTTAAAACTAAACCGAAGGATGGTGGAGGGAACCTAATGAGTCCCCAGAATGATTTATTTCAAACTGATCTACCATCAACATCCATATAAACACTGAGGCACATGTAGATGGTCTGGAGAGGAAATAAAATAGCAATATTTGTTCCATTCACCACCACTGTAAGGAAATTGGAATAATTTGACACCAAACTCACTCTGTTTGCACTGAACCTTGGGGCATGAAAAGTAATTCCTTGCACAATTATGTAGGACTTCAACACGGTGACTGCTTAATGCAATAAAAAGCTAAAAATAATTAAATCTCTTTCGTTGCTTAATTCTGATGTCAAGATATTAGAACACACGCTCACCAGGATCAAACCAGATTCATTAAATGTGATTATCTTCAGCTAATACCTCCATTAATGCACGGTTTAAAGGCGCTGCGCTTAATAATTCTGTTAAAAACACTTTCCTTCCTCGTAATGTTGCTTTTGCATAAAGCCTTTGCACAAAGGTACGAAAAATATTATTAAACAGGATTAAAGTTAAAGAAATACGCAGTGAAGCTTTGATTTTAATGAATAGAAAGTCACTTTTTAAAAGGTTACCAGAGTAAAACCACCTAGTTTTAGGGAGTTGTCCCTGCATAGGAAGATTGTGGGTTCGATTCCCCACCAGTAGGTTGCCCTGAGATACCCTTGAGCAAGGTACCGTCCCTGTCACTGTTCCCTGGGCGCTTTCAATAGCTGCCCACTGCTGCACGGTGTTTGAGTGCATGGGTTAAGTGCAGAGGTCCAATTTCGCTGTGGATCAAGTGTGCTGTGCTGTGACCTCGCAATGACGAGGGTTGTCACTTTCACTTTCACTTAAGTGACTGCTCAGCGACACATAATCATACTAATCAGACCTAAACAATCAGAACTCTTAAAAGAATTTCAGTAATTTAATTTATTTAGAGGAAGAAACAGCTCTTTATCACACATTTCTTTATGATTTAATGTCATAAAAGTGTTTAAAAGTCCAGTTTTATCCATCAGGTGTACAATAACAGGAGAAGATCAGTCCATGACACTTTTAATTGACTTAATGTAACGTTTGATATAAATAGTTAACCGGTTTAATAGGTCTCTGTTAAGTCTGTCCGGCACCGATGGACACAGAGGGACCATCTTTTCTGTCCATTTAGGCTGGAACAGGTCTGGATGTTGGGGAGGTGATGGGAAAATACAAATAATGGAGGATTCAACTCAACCTAAAGGACGGAGTCTGCTGGAAGGAAAGGACAGATATTTTGGGGGAAAAATCTTCAGAAAAATAAATGCTCAATTAAAGCACAAAAACCTGAAATCTCTGCTTAAGTACAGTAACGGAGAATCTGAATGTTTGAAGGGGAGAGGTAAAGGAAGGTGTTTCAGAGGCACCATTAGACCCCACTGGGGCTTTTAAGGCGAGTAATTGCGCTGCATGGTTTTATAACAGCCAAGAAAATATGAGGCCATCTTGCCCAATATTCCCTAAACAAATAAAAAATTGCTGTCATGAACATCAACATGAAGTCAAACACCTTTGGATGGGCTTCTAGCAGAGTTCGCTGAATTTTGGGAGTAGAGAGTGAATATGATTTACACCTCATTCATCTGACGCTAATGCAGTGTTTCCCCCGCCATTAAACAGGCCTCTGTGATAGAAGTGAAGTAAAAGTGTCTACTGGTCATTGAGAAACACAGTTAGCCACGAGAAAAATGCAGCCTTTGCTTTTCACCCAAACGCATGCAGCAGCTATTGAAAGCACCCTGGGAGCAGTGATGGGAACAGCACCTTGCTCAAGGGATTTCAGACCACCTATTAGTCTGAAATCCCAACCCATGACCTTCCAATCCTGGGGCCTGGTCCCTAAACACTAGGCCACCACTGTGCCATTCACTGCTTATCACCCAAACACCGTGCGGCAGGGGGCAGCTATTGAAAGCACCCAGGGAACAGTGATGGGAACAGCACCTTGCTCAAGGGTACCTCAGGGCAATCTAGAGGTGTGGGATGTGAGGCGAGGCATTCATGATGTTCTCGTGTTGCATCTCTTTTAAATCTATTTTTTGTCTGAGTTCTTAAAATCCAATGTTTTCATTTTCCTTTACTTCTATTTCTATTTCTTTTTAAAATATTGTAATTTGCATGACTGTATCATGTGTGTATGAAGTGTATGAAAGGTGCTTTTATTAGGTTTTATTTTAGAAAACTATTTAGAGCTCCCCCTCTGGATATTTGCAGAAACTTGCAATCTTTCTTCTTCATGATCACGAGCAGATCTGTTTTATTTTTAAATTTTCTTATAAATTATTGACACACTCCGGTTTCCTCCCAAAACCCAAGACCTGCACATCAGGTGGACCGGAGACCTGTGCCGACCTTCTGCTTTGTGAGAGCTGGGATGAACTTCTAATCAGGAGAAGCGGCTCAGAAAAAGAGTGAGTGAATATTCCCCGCTATGACACACTCTCCCAGCACATAATTGTTTTTTTACATCTTTGCGTTAGTTGTGCTGAAAGGTCTCCATGAAAGAAAATATAAAGGAAAAATGGAAAAGAATGGACCATTATGTCCATATCCAGTCAGGAAGGGTACGATGGCATTGTTACAGCAGATCTGAAATAAAAAACAAAAAAACAGGAAGAAACGAAAGTTTAAAAAGGCTAATTATAGAAAAACCCTAAAACCTATGAAATTTAAGTTACTTAAAGTTAAACATTCCCTTTGAGGAGAAATGTACTGAAGTAGTTTAACTGCTAACGAATCTGCTGTTTCCGTTATTTTGTCCACCCGCATCATTCTGTTTCATGCTGTTTCATGCTGTTTTACCCTCAGGGTACCCCTTTGGTCAGAGGTCCTTTGGTTCAGATG
This sequence comes from Hepsetus odoe, assembly GCA_017165825.1. Lineage (NCBI taxonomy): Eukaryota > Metazoa > Chordata > Actinopteri > Characiformes > Hepsetidae > Hepsetus > Hepsetus odoe. The sequence continues at coordinate 33,266,342 of CM029366.1, forward strand.
GTTGTTCTGTAATTATGTGTTATACTGGAGGTTGTCATGGCAGCAGACCTCGGAGGACAGAGCTTGACTTACAGCTCTGGACAAATTCCTGCTCACCTGGTGCTCAAGGGCTCAGGGACAGTAGGTAGAACCAGGTCGCCCAGGGACACATGGACCAACCCGATGCTCATTCACTCCAACACTCATCACTGATGCTTTTGAGGTTCGGACACACCTGGGGATGAGTGTTTGGACAGGAGAGTGCACACTGTCGGCCTCATTAAGCATGACTGCAGTTTCCACTGACTGAGTCCTGCGAGCTCAATTGTCTTACACTCACATATGGCTTCTAATTAACTTTACCGATCTTGACCGGCCTCTTTTAGATTACTCAAACCAGGAGAAAGTCAGGATGATAAAACTGATACATCTTTTGCAGCAGATTAATCATTGCACCGGTTACTGTAGGGTTTCCTTCTGATTGGTCAACACCATAATAGAAATGAAGGTTGCTTTGGTTGGACCAACAGAGTGGAAAACAAAGTCTCTTTGTGAATCTCCACCCTCTAAAATTTGTAAAGTGTTACAATAAAAATATTTAAAATAGCTGTAAACCAAAAGTAGATTTTTTAATTTTTCTTATTTTAGTATATGTTTGCAGTGGAAACTGAGAGAAACAGACTTTCTGTCCTCAAAACAGCATTTGTGTCCTGTACATTTGGCTGAAATGACATTAAAGTAAAAACAAGTGCTTTGTGGAGAAGCTTGAAAGTTTGTGAACCCCCCTTTAAGAATGATAAAGTCCAGGCTTTGCAACTGCAAATGTAAAGACTGTTAATGTATTAGTTTAAACCTTAACAGTCTTTCTTCTTCTTTTTCTTTCGGCTGCTCCCGTTTAGGGGTCGCCACAGCGGATCAACTGTCTCCATTTCTTCCTGTCTTTTGCATCTTCCTGCTTCAACCCGACCACCTGCATGTCCTCTCTCACCACATCCATAAACCTCCTCTTTGGTCTTCCTCTTCTCCTCTTTCCTGGCAGCTCCATCTTCAACATCCTCCTTCCAATATAATCCTCATCTCTTCTCTGGACACGTCCAAACCAACGCAACCTTGCTTCTCTAACTTTGTCTCCAAGATGTCTAACCTGATCTGTCCCTCTAATATACTCATTTCTAATCCTGTCCATCCTCGTCACACCCAACGAACATCTCAGCATCTGTAACTCTGACACCTCCAGCTCCGCCTCCTGCCTTTTCGTCAGTGCCACTGTCTCCAACCCATACAACATAGCTGGTCTCACTACTGTCCTGTAAACCTTCCCTTTTACTCTAGCTGGTACGCGTCTGTCACAAATCACTCCACCCATTCCAACCTGCCTGCACTCTCTTCTTCGCCTCTCTTCCACACTCGCCGTTATACTGAACTGTTGATCCCAAGTATTTAAACTCCTCCACCTTTGTTACCTCCACTCCCTGCATCCTAACCACTCCACTTTCCTCCCTTTCATTCACACTCATGTATTCTGTCTTTGCCCTACTCACTTTCATTCCTCTCCTCTCTAGAGCAGATCTCCATCTCTCCAGGTTCTTCTCAAGCTGCTCCCTACTCTCACTACAGATCACAATATCATCAGCAAACATCATCGTCCATATAGACTCCTGTCTAACCTCGTCCGTCAACCTGTCCATTACTATTGCAAACAAGAATGGGCTCAGTGCTGATCCTTGATGTAATCCAACATCTACCTTAAATGCATCCGTCACTCCCACTGCAGATCTCACCACTGTCACACTGTCATCATACATATCCTGAACTACTCTCACATACTTCTCTGTAACACCAGACTACCTCATACAAAACCACAACTCCTCTCTAGGCACCCTGTCATCTGCTTTCTCCAAATCCACAAAGGAACAATGCAGCTCCTTCTGACCTTCTCTGTACTTCTCCATCAACACCCTCAGAGCAAACATTATATCTGTGGTGCTCTTTCTCGGCATAAAACCATACTGCTGTTCACTGATCCTCACCTCTTTTCTTCTTTTCTTAACCGAGCTTAATTCTATTAATATGGAGTGAGATTCAGTTCACTTTCAGCACAGACAGACGCTCCAGACGTCCTTCAGAGGAGACACGTCTCACTTTACACTCTCAGTACACTCCTGTACTTTTTACTTTACACTCTCAGTACATTCCTGTACTTTTTACTTTACACTCTCAGTACATTCCTGTACTTTTACTTTACACTCTCAGTACATTCCTGTACTTTTGCTTTACACTCTCAGTACATTCCTGTACTTTTTACTTTACACTCTCAGTACATTCCTGTACTTTTACTTTCTACTCTCAGTACATTCCTGTACTTTTTACTTTACACTCTCAGTACATTCTTATATTTTTTACTTTACACTCTGAGTGCTTCACTGCACTTTTATTTTTACACTCTGTGAACATTCCTGTACCTTTTACTTTATACTCTCAATTCATTCCTGTAATTTTTACTTTACACTCTCAGTACATTCCTGTACGTTTTACTTTCTACTCTCAGTACATTCCTGTACTTTTAAGTTTACACTCTCAGTACATTCCTGTACTTTTTAATGTTATGTCATACTCTGAATAAGTCTCCTTTCCCTACCATAAGGGTAGTAGTTCTGAAATATAGAACATTTGCCTCCACTGAACCCTTAATGAACTCGTATCATTTACACCAACATGGAGAATGTCAGTCTTCGGCCCAAATCTGGAGTGAAAGCTGGTGATACAGTCTACAGATTCAGCCTTTAGCTAGTTATTTTGGCATATTTACATTTTTTAAAGGCAATTTAGGAAGTCCAGCAGAGGAGAGCTGGGTTGACACTGACATAAATAGTCTAGTCATGTTCCTTCCGACTGCAAATCAAACTGTCGTGTTGGAGCAGCCTTGGAGAAGTCTGAAGTCTTTTTTTTAATCAGAAAAAAGTCCACTTAAGGTTGTTCCCTGCTGTCCTGACAGACAGAAAAGAGGGAAAATGCATTTCTCTCTATCAGTCCCTGCTGTGGTATAACTGCTTGAATTTGCTGAGGATGAAACTACTCTTGGGTTGGCCGGCTTTATCTGCCTCACGCAGGGGTTCTCAGCTGCAGCCCTGGAGACCCACCGCTCCGATTCATATTTTCCCCCACGATAGCACACCTGATGTGAGACGTGGCTCAGAAGCTAATTATCAGAGCCCTTCGTGGCCTGAATCAGGGGCGCTCGATGCGATCCTGCGCAGGGCCGGCGCTCGGAGTCGAGAACCCCTGCTTAAAATGTAATAAAACAACTGCGGCGATCAGGCTCCTCCTAAATCCAACAACCATGCAGTCTTAACACTTTATTGAGTTATCACGGTCATATCTCCCAGACTTTCCCTGTTATTGGGTTCTTGCCTCATTTATCTGTTTCACCCTCCTCCTTTTAATGGAGAACGGGTCTGGCAGCTGTTTATCCTTTCCCCACCCGAGTGGAGAATAATAACAGCACTGCAGAATTATTTCACCCAAACAAGCTGAGCGTGGTTTAGAGAGGCTGGAGTTGCCAAGCAAGATGGATTGCAAGCTGATGACTTTCCTCGTCGGTTTCAGAACCAAAGCGACAAGGTCACCGTGTCAGCTCCTGCCACTGCAAACACCTTACAGGGCTGTGAGCCTGACTGCAAATATGAACAATACCTTATTGGGTCAATGCTAAAGGGAATCATTTGCTTTTCTGAGTTTTGCCTTTTGTGAGTTATGGGTTTTTGTGCATGAAAGAAACCTCTCACTGCCGCCTCAAGTGACAATTTTGCCTGAAATGCTTTGATGGCAAAATGCTTTTGATGGCCTGAACTCTTTGTACTTTATGATGTCACAGAATACCCTAGCTCCACCTACCCATCATGCCATCTTTATGATTTTTGATCCAACCCATTGGTAACCCCCTGGTTTACACCACAGAATCAGAGAGGGAAGGTAGAGGAACTCTCACAGACTGTTTCAAATCCTAAATGGAGCCCATTATGCTAATGCAAATTAGCATAATAGGCTCCATTTTAATCAAAGCTCATTCACTGGAGCAGCGGTGGCGTAGTGCTGAGGGAGTCACCCCGAATCGGAAAATTGTGGGTTCGATTCCCTCACCAGTAGGTTGCCCTGAGGTACCCTTGAGCAAGGTACCGTCCCCATCACTGCTCCCTGGTCGCGTTCGGTATCTGCCCCCTGCTGCACGTGTGTGTGGGTGAAACGCAGATATTGAATTTCGTTGTGTCAATAATAGTGGGACGGCGGTGGTCTTGTGTTTAAGGACTAGGCCCCAGCATCAGAAGATGGGTTTGACTCCCAGACCAGTAGGTTGCCCTGATGTACACTTGAGCACCGTCCTCATCACTGCTCCCCAGGCGCTGGATATGGCTGCCCCCTGCTGGACGGTCTTTAGTGTAGTTAGGTGTCCATTTTTATGGCTCTATTAGCCTCTGTCTAGTCTTTTGTTTATTCTCTGCGAAAATCCCTTACACTGGCACACTATAACTCCATAATCTTTTGACATACTTAAAATAAAATATAAATAATATTCTATAGTATTAACATGGCATAGAAATAATATTAAATGATATATTCATAATAATAAAAAAATAGAAATATCCAGAATAGATCAAAAATACACATTTTGTTTAAATTGTACTAATGTATATTTAGAAAATTAATAAAAATGACATTTTACCAGGAGGGTTCAGACTCCTTTAAGCAGGACTCTACAGCTTATTGCCAAAACCATATGTTTAATGGAGAGCAGGCCCCGTTCTCCAGCAGATACGTATATATGTGTGCGTACATTGTGAATGAATTTTGGCGGTGATGCGGTTGTGACCGAACTGTCGCTCTGAGTGTGCTCGCAGAGGAAAAGCTAAATAATGCATCTCCACCTTCACTTGTGAAAGGCCCACCCTCGGTCAGCGAGAAATAACTAGCGCGAAGGCAGTGCACGCACACAACACATTTGTGCCCAGCTGGCGTCCACCATGATGAATTGGAGGGATATTTTTGGCCTCGGCTCCCAGCAGCAGCACCTGGCCAGGGGCCAGCGGTGGGTCATATTGGCACTCCCAGATCAGCCCAGGGATCCGAAAGCCTGTGCAAAGCCAGGCTGCTTGGACCAACACAGAGAAGCTTCTTCCCACAAGTTGCAGCACTCTTGCACTCGTCTGTCAAACTTATCTACTATCTTTTCCATATTTTTATCCAGTATTTTCAGTGAATGTACACGAAAAGTGACCATTCCTTGTGAACAGCACAGCACACAATGAACCACAACAAAACGCTTCCCAAAGGGGTCATATTCTGTGCCCGGGGAGCAGTGCTGGGGGCAGTACCTTGCTCAAGGGTAACTCAGGGGCAACCAACTGGTCTGAGACTCAAACCCATGACCTTCCGATCCTGCTTCCTTGTCCCTAAACACTAGATTGCCCTTCTTGTGTTTGTGTATCTGTCCCACAATGGACCGGCGACCTGTCCGTCCTGTGAGAGCTGGGATAGACTCCAGCCCTGCCCCTGACCCTAATCAGGACAAGCGGCTATGTAAATGAGTGAGTGAGTTAGTGTACATGCACTGGTGAAGGTGGCTGCTTTCAGTGGATGGAGATATTATTGAACAGTCAGTTCTTCAATAAGCAGGGAAAATGGGCAAGTATAGGGATCTGACATCTGTGATGGATGGCTGAAGTAGGACATCTCCAACGGGAACATCTCAAGCCGGTAAGCAGTGATCACTACTGACCAGAAGTGCTGAAAAGGTTCTGCTGGTTCTGATAAAAAGGTGTCAGCCGCAGCTGCAGACAGGTCAGGGTGTCCATGCTGACCTCTGTCCACCAACAAAAGCTCCTACAATGAACATCACAACTGGATCATGGAGCGATGGAAGATGGTGGGCTGGTCTGATCCCGTTCTCTTTTTCATCATGTGGACGGCCAGGTGTGTGGGTGTCCTTACCTGGGGAAGAGTCAGCCCCTGGATGCATTATGGGAAGCTGGACACAGTGTTACAATCTAAACCATGATATGCTGGGAAACCTTGGCTCCTGTGTATGGATGTTACTTTGATGAGTAAATGTTGCTGCAGACCAAGTCCTTCATTCATGGTGACAGTGCTCCCTGGCAATGTCTCCTTGGAGACCCTTTAAACATCAGCCACCTCTTTAATAGACCATTTGTTGAGAGTTCTTAAGGCAACTAGTTGTTCTTTAACAGTGTCCCCTTCACATGATGAAGATCAAGCTGCAAGACTTTGTATTGGACACAGAGAGTATTATCCTGTTTTTTGCATCATACTCAGTCTGGATTAATGTAAGGCTTTATTAACCTCCCTTTGTCTAAAAACTCAGGCTTGATTTCAAAATATGGACCATCTGCTTCTTACGAAGTCTAGATTCACTGAGAACATGAGTGCAGTTCTGGCTTCTCCTCAATAATTAGCTCAGGCCTTTCATGGTGAGGCTCCTGAATACATTTGTGAACCACATAAGTACAAGGGCCCTAAAGTCTTCCAACCGAGTGGAAACGAGACACGTGGAAGCATCTTTCCTCTGACAGTCGGCTGTCTGATTCCTTGAGCAAGGTACTGTCCCCATCACGGCTCCTCGAGTGCTTTACATAGCTGCCCCCTGCTGGACGGTGTACGTGGGTAAAATGCAAAGGTTCTGTCACTTTCACTTTCACTTTAGGGCCGTAGATCCTGATCATGTATGTTGCTGATAATGCTCCATTATAAGGTTTTATGTCTTTTACTAAACTACATACAAACCATTCACCCAACTGCAACAATGAGCAGCCATGTCCAGTGCACAGGGAGCAGCGATGGGGACGCTACCTTGCTCAAGTGTACCTCGGGGCAACCTACTGGTCTGGGACTCAAAACCACAACCTTCCTCACGGGGATGAGAAAAGGACTAAATGAATAAAATGCACTCACGTCACTAAACCCTGTTAAAACAGGCAGTTCAGGAAGCAGAAGGTGCTCGTGATGCTCCGGAAGTGTGAAAGAATCACCGTGCACGGCGACCGTCCCTCCCTCGGGGACGATGGGACGTCGGGACGTCTGAGGGACTTTGAGCAGCGAATACGGAGGGGAATTATTTGCAGACAAACAGATGCAGAAGAACACACTTCTCGCCAGCTGCCAGGTCTGTCACTACCAGCTCATGGACAGGGTGTGATGGCACACTTCTGAAAAAGTGCAATGTTTGTTGTGTGTTTGGGAGGGGGCAGGGTGTGTGTGTGAGTGTGTGTGTGTGTGTGTGTGGGTGTGCTCGCCATGTTCCTGACAGCGGGCCCAGTTTTAACGAGGCACACCTGGCCCTCATTCATAATGGAAGGCACATTTCATATTAATTTGGTGGCACTTCTCTATGTCCTGGGTGATGTTCAACAGCTGCAGGACTGCTCTCCCCACTGCATTATTCATCGGCCCTTCACGTTCACTTCAACCCACAGACGGGGTCTTTATTGTTAATACACCCGGCCCATTAAAGCCCCCCATGATTTCGGTCAGTCAGCAGGGCCGGCTCTATCCCTAAGTGGGATGAGGGACCCTGTCAGACCTGCACGTTATGGCTTTACCTAAAAATTCAGTATCTCAGCTCATCACTTGCTGTTTCTGCTCACCGTGGCGGGGCTGCAGGAATGACGGAAAAATGGTGGCACGACATCTCCATACCTGGGCATCTTTCCAACTGAAGCACAGAATCAGCAGCCAAGAAGCACAGCATCTGATCCAGAGCATGACACGCAATTACTAGCACTCAAAAACCTGAGCAATTTATTTATTCCATTAAAGCTTTTTTTGGGGGGTCTTTAAACATGAACATGCAGCTCTCATTATTTGAGACCAGAGCCACTCAACACAGCCTCTGATTGGTCCACAGGCTGCCCATGGGATTGCCAGTGGTGACCAACCTCCATGCTAACAAAGCTAATGTTTGCAGAGAAATGAATCGATGTTTCTGGATGACGTTCAGTGTTGAGGTTATCTTTGCAGGTTTAGTCTCCACAAAAGAGTGCAGTTCAAGACTGGATTATACATTTTCTAAAATAGGTATGATCACATCAGAGCCATGGTTTTATCAGCACAGCGCCCTCTACTGAATAAAGAGTCAGTCTCTAGCGTGTGGTGTCTCCATCACCACTGGGGAGACAGAAGATGTAATGATTGAAGTAGAAGTCTCAAAGCATTAACTGGTATTAAACTGGTTCTCGTTCAGCTGCACTGTTATTTGTGTATTAGTGTTTATGCAGTCCCGTTAGGACAGTCCCGTTAGGACAGTCCCGTTGAGACAGGTGAAGGGTTTGTTGACATGTCTTTGCTGTGCTCTAGTTTAGTCGCCTTGGCATTGGGACATCTCCCGCTACGGCCAAAAGTCAGAGCCTGCCACCAACAGCTACTACTATTATTATTTATTATTAATATCATAATAATAATGCTAACATTTATCAGTTATTCTCACCGTATTTTATAATATTAATGTTGATTTGTACTTTATCACAGGAAGACAACAAGAACCTATGAAAAAGGCCCATTAGAGAGAGAGAGGACAGAGAGAGAGAGAGAGAGAGAGAGAGAGAAGACAGAGAGAGGACAGAGAGAGAGACAGAGAGAGAGAGGACAGAGAGAGAGAGAGAGAGAGAGAGAAGAGAGAGAGAGAGAGAGAGGACAGAGAGAGAGAAGGACAGAGAGAGAGACAGAGAGAGAGAGGACAGAGTGAGAGAGGAAGAGAGAGAGAGAGAGAGAGAGAGAGAGAGAGAGAGGGAGAAGACAGAGAGACAGAGAGAGAAAGAGAGGACAGAGAGAGAGGCAGAGAGAGAGAGAGAGAGAGAGAGAGAGACAGAGAGAGAAAGAGAGGACAGAGAGAGAGACAGAGAGAGAGAGGACAGAGAGAGAGAGAGAGGACAGAGAGAGAGACAGACACACCATGTTGTGAGATCTGTGTTTTTGCCAGGTTAGATATCTGAGTGTTTATTATTATTATTATTAATAATAATAATAATAATAATAATAATAATAATAATAATAATAATGATAATATTATTATTATTATTATTATAGGCCAGTCAGAACTATAATTAACAACAGCAGCCCCGTTAACAGCAGCTCTTTCCCTCTCTGATCTATTTATGAGGATTTTTTTTAGGCCAATAATTTCCAGTGTCTGTGCTCAGGACCAGAAACAAACACTCGAATGAACATCTGATGTTTCTCTCACACTTGAACGAGTGATTTCATGTTTGCCCCACTCCAGCACACCTGACTCAACTCATCATCTAATTATCCAGCTCTTGATGAGTGAAGGATGTTTCAGAGCAGAGAAAACACAAAGCTGTCCAGAGCAGGACTCTGTCCAGGACTGAGACACGGCTGGAGCAGAACCTTTGGGTTGAAGCTTCCTGGAGAGCATCACTTTTTTTTTTTTTTCACAGAGCTCCTGGTTCTGGCTTGAGGCTCAAAAGCTACGAGGGACCCTGTGATTGAATAATTGGTTGATTGGTTGACTGATCGATTAACGTTAATCATGATATCGGGCCCGTTTACCTTTCCTGTGTATTTTTGCATCTGTTCTTTACATTCAGGGCATTTAGCAGACGCTCGTATCCAGAGCGACTTCCTTGTCCTAATTACAGGGACAGTCCCCCTGGAGACACTCAGGGTTAAGGGTCTTGCTCAGGAACCCAATGGTGCTAAGTGTCCTACCACTAGACCACCATAGTATAGCGTATAGAGCATAGCGTATAGAGTATATATGTCTATATATATAATATAGTGAAACATATTGTAGTTTTTATAGCTGTTACAGAGCAGAAAGAGTGAAATGGAAAGGCGATACTGAGACAAGCTATGTTATATGGGTTGGAGGTGGTGGCACTGATGATGGGATGGACACAAGAATGGACAGGATTAGGAACGAGTATAATAGAGGGACAGCTCATGCTGGATGGTTTGTAGACAAAGTGAGAGAAGTGAGACAGGGGGCGGCTATTTAGAGTGCACGGGGAGCAGTGATGGGGACGGTACCTTGCTCAAGGGTACCTCACAGCATCTTATTGATCTAGGATTCGATCACATGATCTTCCAATCCAGGGGCCTAGTCCCCAAGCATTGTACTTGTATTGTATATGAAGTTTATCTCCTGTGCCTGTTTTTAGTTCTTTATCATCGTAAAGAATAAGAATTTCATTTTTTGGACATCTTATATATTGAGATAACATAAGATGTCCTAATATCCGTATATGTAGATATACATTTTTACGTTACCTTCCCGTCAACGTTTATTCCTTCTGAAACATGCTTCAGCATCAGTGGGCGAATGGTTTCTGTGACATCACAAAAGCAGTGGATTTTTAAAGGGTCCTTATTGCAGCTTGATTTGCATTAAAGCATCTGTATTGTTCATTTTAGACTGAGTCTCGAGAAGCAGCAGCGGCCTAGTAGTTTGCACGAGGCCCTGAGATCAGAAGGTCATGGGTTTGAATCCCAGACCAGTAGGTTTCCCTGAGGTACCCTTGAGCAAGGTACCGTCCCCAACACTGCTCCCGGGGCGCTTTCTATAGTCGCTCCCTGCTGCACATGTGTGCGGGTGACATGCAGAAGAAGTATTTCGTTTCAGTCCACTGTGTGCTGTGCTGTGTTTCACAATGACAATTGGTCACTTTCACTTGAAGGGAAGTATTAAAAACTCAAAGCCCGTTTAAAAAAAAAGGTTGGCAGGAATGATCAGGTCAGACTGTGGTCATCAGGCCATAAAACATAAACTCCCCATAACTGCACAAATAAGCAACCGCTCCCAATCGCACGGTGCTTTGAAATGCCCGCAGATTGAGAAAATGCAGACGCGGCAAGTCCATGTGAAGGCCAAGGTCTTTGAGCTTTTCTCTTCTGTAATCTGAAGCAAAGATGCACATTCTGCTTAAGAAGAAAATGGGCAAATGTCTTTCCTTTCATGTGCAGTTTCTATAATCTTGTTTGTAGTTTCTATCAGGGACGGCTCTCAGACCAAGGCCGAACAGAAGCACGGTTATCTGAACGGGGCGAGTCTTACAAGAAGGGCTTGTGAAGAAGATTTGATCCATTGTGTGGGACAAATAATGACTTGGGGTCTGCTTGAGAGGATGAATCATAAGAGCAAGGCCTCCTTTTGTATCCACGAGCATGTGAGCAAACGTACGCACACCCACAAAACTGGACTAAAATATATCTCAGATTAATGAAATATTTTAATCACTGGCCCAGCAGCGGTCCAGCCTGCCTGAGCAGGCATATTACACTGACCCAGCACTTTCAGCAGAGTCGATCAATAGGCACTTATCCATTAATCAATCAAAAGCTCTAGTCATCCTCTCACACAAGGCCAAGAACAATACCCATGATGCAAACACTTAGCCTGCCGATCGCACTGGCTAATCTCCATTTAAGGTTCTGATTACAGAAGCCTTGCACACCAGCAACGTGCAGGTACAGTGTCTTGAGTCCTGAGGTCCTCATTTCTTCATATTTTGCTCCAAAGATCTAGTCTTTTTTGTATTTTCAATGTCTTGTTGAGAAACTGTTCTCCAGATCTTCCTGAAGGACAGTGTTGTTGTCTCTCATTTTCAGTCCAGTCTCTGTACCTGAGCAGTTCTCCAGATCTTCCTGAAGGACAGTGTTGTTGTCTCTCATGTTCAGTCCAGTCTCTGTACCTGAGCAGTTCTCCAGATCTTCCTGAAGGACAGTGTTGTTGTCTCTCATGTTCAGTCCAGTCTCTGTACCTGAGCAGTTCTCCAGATCTTCCTGAAGGACGGTGTTGTTGTCTCTCATCTTCTGAAAAGTCTCTGTACCTGAGCAGTTCTCCAGATCTTCGTGAATATTTAATCTGAATTTGAACAATACTGGGAGATTCCAGTAACACAACTAAACAATTAAAACTGAAGAAAAATACTTTTCAAAATCTTCTGTAAAAAGGAATTCTACAAAAATGTGATTTCTGGTGAGGAATAAATTAGGACACCCCCACCTTTATTCCCAATTAAAAATCACACACAGGTGTTGCACATCAGGTCACATGATTAGAACATCATTACTCAGCATTTTGAAGGAGGTTTGACCATTTAAACCTCAGACATTTAGTTTGGTGTGCTTCTGTCTGCTGTGAGAGTGAGGTGAGAGTGAACACCATGGTGAGATCAAAAGAGCTTTTGAGGCCTTCAGAAAGAAGATTGTAGCAGCTTATGAGTCTGGTGAGGGATTTAAAATGATCCCCAGAGAATTTACAATCAGCTGTTCCACTGTCTGGAAAATAGTCTACAAGTGGAGGACTTCCAAAACTACTGCCAGCATGCCCAGGTCTGGCCGTCCCAGCAAGTTCACCCCGAGAGCAGATGGCAAGATGCTAAAAGAAGTCTCCAAAAACCCTAAAATGTCATCAAGGGACCTTCAGCAGGTTCTTGCTACTGTTGATGTGAAAGTGCCTCTACAATCAGAAAGAGATGCACAGCTTTAACTTCATGGGAGGAGTGCAAGGAGGAATCCTTCGCTCTCTAAGAGAAACATCAAGGCCAGACTGAGGCTTGCCAGAGAACCTTAACAAAGATCAGAACTTCTGGAATAATGTTAATTAATGTAAAATGTAAAATTGAATAATTTGGACAACAGAACAGAAAGCATGTCTGGCGTAAACCAAACACAGCATTCCAGGAAGGGAACGTCATACCACCTGTGAAGCATGGAGGTGGAAGTGTCATGGTTTGGAGTTCCTTTCCTGCAGCAGGACCCGGCCAGCTCACCATCATAGAAGCCACCATGAATTCTATCAAGTATCAGAGAGTGCTTGTGGAACATGTGAGACCATCTGTAAGAACATTAAAGCTGAAGCAGAACTGGACCCTGCAATGTGACAATGACCCAAAACATACCAGTAGATCCACCAAGGACTGGCTGAACACTAAGAAATGGAGAGTCCTGAAGTGACAGAGTGAAAGCCCAGATCTTAATCCCATTGAGATGCTGTGGGGTCACTTGAAATGGACTGTACATGAAGAAACTCCTCAAACATCTCACAGCTTAATGAATTCTTCATTGAGGACTGGATCAAACGTTCCTCAGACCGATGTCAGAGACTGGTAGATGATGCTACAAGAAGCATCTCACTGCGGTTATTTCAGCTAAAGGGGGAACACTAGCTATTAGGGGGTGTCCTAACTTTTTCCTCAGTTAGAATACCCATTTTTGTTGATATCTTTTGTTTAATAAAAAAAATCAAGGGTAATTTTTGTTGTTTACCTGCACTTTCGTTGCCAGAGATAAATAAAAACAAGACTAGGCATCGATTAATAAAGAGCTGAATATTTAATAGGGTCTTCTTTTTTTTTTTTTCATGACTGTAGATGTGACTGTAGGGTTTGAGGTCCTGAACTCGAATCTTCAACCTTGCGATCGAGGGGTGAAGTGACTAACTGCTAGGCCACCACCTAATGATGAGAAAGATCAAAATAAACAACATGGATGGGAAATTTCAAGAGAGTAATGGACACTTCATGTGGAAAATACATCCAAGGAACCGGAGCCAAATTGCTGTTGCTTTGAGATTATGTAAAAGAAGCAGGTGTTCACCCCCCCATGCTGAGTTCAGCTCTAGCGAGGGATTCTGACTGCCAGCAGCAGTGATGGAGCAAACAAGGCGAGGAAGCAATTCAAGATCTCATCAAAAAGCCGTCTGCTGCCAGGTCGAGAGGAAGAGAGGCAGAGCTATTCTGTCCACGGTGGGTAATTATATATGTGCTGGTCACCCTACAGCTATCCCAATGAGGGCTGTGGAGCTCCCCGCCTGCACAGTAACGAGGAACGTGTGATATTGATTCTGGAAGGAGAACAGCGAAATTGAGTGTGGTTTTATTTTTTTTAACGCCAGGCCTGTGATTGTCAGTCAAGCGCAGCTGCGATTCTTATTGAAGTCTGCGTGTTATTTAGCGAGTCTTTCTTCTGCGCTTCTACAGAAATCCTACAGCACAGCTCAGAAGTTCTTCTGAAACTTTCCTTCGCTTCCAGACTGCTTGAAATTCAGCCCAATTGAGACACCATCCAGTGCTCAGAAGCGAAGTGGAGTCCGGTCTTTTATATTTTTGGAATGTTCTTTGTGGTGCAGTATGCCGTATGGGTGTGGTGATAGATGTGCTTTCAGATTTGATATGATTAGCAGCTCTGAGATTCATTTTGGAGGTTGTAAAAATGTCTTTTTTCTGCACATCACTACTTGCTTGCCATGAAACTGCAATAGAGCGAAGCCTCTGGGGCCTGAGCACGTTATTTATTTCGTTTAGGCTATTATTTGCAGAGCTGCTCTAACAGTTTAGACCTGTAGACTGGAGAATGAGATCCATTTCTTCAGCACAGCCTCAACTCTCTTAGACCAGCTCCTTTCTTTAAGTTGTCTTCAGGAACACTTCTCCAGGCTTCTTGATGGACGTCCCAAAGCTCTTTTTTGGAATGTGGCTGCCTTTGGTTTTCTCTTTGGAGATGATCCCACTTCTGTCTCTGAAACTGCTCAGGTACCGGGACTGTATTGAAGATGAGAGATAAAAACTCCAGGAAGATCTGGAGAACTGTTCCTCAGCAAGACATTAAAGTACAAGAAGGCCTGGATCCTTGAAAGCAAAATATAAAAACAGGAGTTATTGCACAAGACATTTGCATAAAACGTCACACCCTTACACTGATTTCGTTCATTTTTCTTTGCACATGAACATGGAATCCATTCTTTTGTTGCCACTTTTCCCATTCAGGGGCTGGAGGCAGTAACAGTGCTGATAGGGCAAAGATGGAGACCACAGAAAGACAGACACACCAGTTACACCTGAGGAACATTTCAGCATCTCTAGATGTCTTTAGACTGTGGGAGGAAACCAGAGCTCCAGGAGGAAACCAACAACATCAGGTGGCCTAGTGTTCAGAGACTAGGCCCCAGGATCAAAAAGTCATGGGCACGAATCCCGAACAAATAGGTTGCCTTGAGGTACCAATGAGCAAGGTACCGTTCCCATCACTGCTCCCTGGGTACTTTAAATAGGTACAAGCAGGACTCTGTTTTAGGGACAATAGTAGACTACTTGATTTGGGACAATCCCTCAGGATCAAAAGATCGTGGGTTCGAGTCCCAGATCAGTGGGTTGCCCTGAGGTACCCTGGAGCAAGGTACTATCCCCTTCACTGCTCCCTGGGTGCTGTAAATAGCTACTCCTGCTGCACGGTGTGTGAAAAGCAGAGTTTGCATTTTGTTGTTTCACCGTGTGCTGTGCTTCACAATGACACAGGCACTTTCACTTTCACTTCAACGACATGGGGAAAACATGTACATTCCACACGGAAAGAAACAGACTGGGAATCAAACCCACAACCTTCTCATTGTGAAGCACTAACCACTAGACCTCTATTCAGAGTGTCCTCAGGGTATTAAAATCTTAATAATATTAAAATCTTATTAACATCCAATGAAACCTATCGATACATTTCTCGATAAACAGAGACTCGGCTCCTGTTCCATAAAAAAGAAAAAGTTGCAGCATCTGCTAAGCATGTATGAGGTCCGGTACAGTTTGTTAAGCACAAAAAATAATGAGCAAGAGCAATTTTAACTCAGGCTAAGGTTCGCTCTCTCAAAATTAACAACCAAACGACCTAAAGGAAAGCGAGGGTCGGAGACGTCTCAGAATCAACATTATTCAACAACCCTGGATTAGAAAAAGAAATAGAACTCCAGCAAAGACCCTAAACATCTGTGTCAGAACAACTGGGTCAGCAATATGCAAAGTGAAGTCACAACTAATCCTCCCAGACAAGAGCTCCATGCAGGATTTCGCTCAGACTGATGATAAGGAAGGCAAGAGAGAAGCCACAGGTCACTGGGAAAGCTCAGCAGGACGTCCTGAGAGCAGCTTAAACAGAAAATACACAGACAATGATAAACAATAAACTGCATCTCCATCATCTCCATTCCTCCAGTCTAAACTCCTTTAAAGAACCTCGGGGATAAATCTGAACTCTGCACACAAACTGTTCTGGAACAACAAATTCTGGTCAAACTAAACTCAGAACTGGCAGCTCATCATGTTTGGAGAGAATGGCTGATCATAAGAGCTCTACAGTGAAGAGAGGTGGTGGGAGTATCATTGTCTGTGGCAGTTCCTCTGCAGATGATACTGGAGAAAAACTCGCCATGGAAGGAGTGCTGGTGGAACCGTGGAAGAATGCAGGGAGTAGAGGAGGTGAAGGTGGAGGAGTTTAAATACTCGAGGTGGACAGTTCAGAGTAACGGCGAGTGTGGAAGAGAAGAGAAGAAGAGAGCGCAGGCAGGTTGGAATGGGTGGAGAAGAGTGACAGGAGTGATCTGTGACAGACGGGGACCAGCAGGAGTGAATGGAACGGTTTACAGGAGACAGCGCCTCTGTTGAAAAGACAGGAGGTGGAGCTGGTGGTGTCAGAGTTGCTGAGATGTTCATTGGGTGTGACGAGGATGGACAGGATTAGAAATGAGTATATTAGTGGGACAGATCAGGTTGGACAATTTGGAGTGAGACTGCATTTGTTGTGAAGATTATGTTGGGACAAAAATGTTGAAGATGGGGTGCTGGTGGTCTAGTGGTAGGATACTTGCCTACAGACCAAGAGGTCACAGGTTTGAGTCCCACCTCCAGCACTGCCACCATTGGGTTCCTGAGCAAAACCCTGAACCCCAAGTGTCTCCAGGGAGACTGTCCCTATAATTAGGAAATGGAAATCGCTCTGGATTAGAGCATCTGCTAAATGCCGTAAATGTAAATCCCTGGCAAGAGGAGAAAAAGGAGGCTGAAGAGAAGGTTTATGGATGTGGTAAGAGAGGACATGCAGGGGGTCAGGATGAATGAGGAAGATGCAGTGGACGGGGAGCACTGGAAACTGATGATCCACTCTGGATCAGCAGATGAAAAAAGAAGTTTCTGTAAATTGGGGTGAAAAGTGTTTTCCTTCGCTGTACCTTTTACACGGCAGTGCTGTTCATCCTCAAAGGTTCTTCATGAAACCAAAGGTGGTTCTTCTAATGCATTTTACCTTTCCTGCACATTTGTTTCTCCGAGTTTACGAAGGCCCAATCAGGATGATTTCACAGTGCTGTAATTTCGCCAGCGGAGCCGAGTAATCCTCGGCCCCCGCTTTCACAGGCCCCATAATGACAGCGAAAGCCCCTCGTTCCAAGTGCTCGGTAAAATCCCCCGGTTTTTGTCCTGAAATTGTACTTACAAGAGGCTTACGGCAAACCAAGCATCAGTCAGGCACCGCAGACAGCCCCTTTGTCTCTATACAGGATTACACAAGCCAGTGATCTCGGCCCAGAATGTTCCTCCAAACACTTTTGCCGGAACCCACAGCTGAGCCTTTTAAATGGAGCAGTTATTTTTTGCGCAACATATATATACGTCCTTCCTGATGCACTGGCATTATGATCTAAAGGTTGAATCCCTGCCACGGATCTCTGAAGGCTTGATTTACATTCACCAAGATCGATGAGCGTCATTGGGTGACACACTCTGGGCCCCTACACATGAATCATTCCTGTTAATTTTATGAAAACGGCATCCCACCCCTGCGGAAAAGTATCCCACAGTTGAAGCGCCGGCTGCTCGGCTGCTGCGGAGCTGATGTTCGTGTGAAAGGAGCATCAGAGGCAGCGTTACTCATTTCAAAAGGATTTAGTGTGCGCTGTATCTGGGGACAAAACTGGCCTGACCTTTATTAAAGAATCTCTCCCTGTCCACCCGAGCTAAGCCGAATTAGAGTGCGGAGCGATCAGACTAATTGCAACAGAGGGATGACGGTCCCCTTCCTCATTATTTACACTGATAGCATGGGAGTTTACTCCGACGTCCAGGGTATGAAAGAAGATGAGCTGGGGACTCCATTTACATCAGCTAAAGAGCAAATGGAACTTTCACACTGACTTGGACTGAAATACAGAGAAACACAGAGCACAGCTCGATGAAGATGTTCAGCATTTTCTGGCATTCAAATAACATCTGGAGGATTACAGCCTCACACCTACACAGAGCATCTATAATCTATAAGATCTATAGATCTATAAACATCTATAAGTGTTTCTAATAAAGTGGCCCGTGAGTGGACGCACACGGTAGGTGTTTCTGACAAAGTGAAAATGAAAGGGACTTTTTGTCAGTGTGAAACATAGTGAACCACAACCAAATGCATCCTCTGCTTTTTACCCACACGCACCGTGCAGCATGGGGCAGCCCAATCCAGCACCCGGGAAGCAGTGATGGGCAGGTTCCTTGCTCAAGGGTACCTCAGTGACCAACTTACTGGTCTGGGATTCAAGCCTATGATCACGACCTGTCTAGTCCCTAAACACTAGATCCACCGCTGGCCAGGTCTCTAATAAAGTGGCCAATGAGCAGAAGTAGATGGTATGAGCTGCTTTGAGTTTACTGAGCTGAGATGTCAGTTCCTCTGTATTAAACGAAGCTTCGCTGAAGCTCCACCCACCAAATGGAGCAAGCTAAGCTACAAAAACATGGATAAAATAAATCATCTACAGGAGCAGCCAATAGGAGAAGAAAGAAAGTGTGTGTATATTTTCAAAAGAACAAAAGAACACAGAGCTTCGGTTCATTGCTTCATGTGAGTCATTCCAGCTTTGGAGAACTTCGCTGAGAGCTGTGCTTTCTGATGTTTCTGCCAAAACTGAGAACAAGAGCTGCATTACACCTTCAGAAGGACCTCCTGTACCTTTTCAGCATGCTGTTAAGAACGTGCCTTTGCTGAAAGCCAGCCAGGAGGGGTGGAAGGACTTTCTTTCTTGCCCTTACAGAGCAGGTAGTTTTAGTTGAATGGACTTTTGGAGCTGTAGTCTTAGTTTTATAATATCGAAGGTCTATTATGACCACACTTTTGGTATGCCCACTATGTTCTTTCTTCTTATTCTTTCTGCTACTCTCGTTAGGGATTATTACTTTATCTACATGTCTTCTTGTCCTCTGCACCTTCCTCTTTCACACCGTCCCCCCACATGGCCACATCCATGAACTTTCTTTTTGTCCTTCCTCTTCTCCTCTTTCCTGGCAACTCCATCCTCAACATCCTTCTCCCGATATACTCCTCGTCTCTCCTCTGCATATGTCCAAACAGACACAGTCTCACTTCTCTCACTTTGTCTCCAAACCGTCCAACCTGAGCTGTCCCACTACTCATTCCTATTCCTGTTTATCTTCACCCTGACTCAAATCTCAGCATCTCAAGCTCTGTCACTTCTCATCCATCTTCTTTATCAGAGATAACTTTACCTTCAATGTTCAGGGGGTGCCTTTTCTTTTGTCCCACATGCATGTTCCTGGTGAAAATAAGTGAGGAGAAGCATAAGGTAGGTGTTGCCAATAAACTGGCCAGTGAGTGGACACAAAAAGTGGTGTTTCTAATAAATTGGCCATTAAGAAGGAGTAAACGCTGGGTGTTTCTAATAAACTGGCCAGTGAGTGGACACAAAAAGTGGTGTTTCTAATAAATTGGCCAGTGAGTGGACACAAAAAGCGGTGTTTTTAATAAATTGGCCATTAAGAAGGAGTGAAAGGTGGGTGTTTCTAATAAATTGGCCATTAAGAAGGAGTGAAAGGTGGGTGTTTCTAATAAATTGGCCAGTGAGTGGACACAAAAAGCGGTGTTTTTAATAAATTGGCCATTAAGAAGGAGTGAAAGGTGGGTGTTTCTAATAAATTGGCCATTAAGAAGGAGTGAAAGGTGGGTGTTTCTAATAAATTGGCCAGTGAGTGGACACAAAAAGTGGTGTTTCTAATAAATTGACCATTAATTAGAAGTAAAAGGTGGGTGTTTCAAAGAAAGTGGACAGCAAACAAAAGAACAAGGTAGCAGGTCTCTAAGAAAGTGGACGGTGAAAGTAGCGGCACATTTAAGGCACTACGCAGAGCAGGACAGGACCGTACGGGACATTTTCATTTATAATGCATAACTAGAAAAATATAAATAATAATCCAACAGCATTTGACCCCATTACTTATTTTTCAGTTATGCATTTATCAGCAAATATTCACACATACAGTTTTACTTGAGCTTTTAAACATCTCTGCGCGTCCCGCGGGTGATCAATATTGTATGGCTGCTTTGGGAAAATGCTTCCTGTGTGTTTAAAAGCATGAAGTCACTGAAGTTGGAACACAGAATGACTTTGCTTTTCTAATTTGCTTTGGTTGCAGGTTTTCCCAGCTGGAGCTCTGAGAGTGGAGCTCCTGTTGGAGCGTCTGAGTGGGCGTCACAAAGTTACATTAAGTCTTTTGAAAAACAAACGCTGTGAATTTGCTCGAATCAAACGCAGACACGAGTTCCTGTTTTCTTAAAAAGGCGAGAAGTAAAGAAACAGAACGTTGATTTGAAGTCTTCTGGGAAGGATAGATGTTGGAACATTGCTGTGAGGGTCTGATTGTATCAGTGAGGTACTGATGATGAACATTGCTGTGAGGGTCTGATTGTATCAGTGAGGTACTGATGATGGAACATTGCTGTGAGGGTCTGATTGCAGCATTAGTGGGGTCAGACACTGATGTTGGAACACTGCTGTGACAATTTGTTGGCCCCATTAGTGATGTCAGGATCTGACTGCACAAGAACAGAAGTGATGTCAGGTACTGATGTTAGAACATTGCTGTGAGGATTTGGTCAGGTACTGATATTGAACATTCATCTTCTCTCTCATATTTCCTTTTCTCTCACTGAGCTCTCACTCCCTGTTAGGTCCATATCCTGGTGACGAATCTTTCTATTCACTTTTCTTCAAATGCTAATAAACAGTGGAGCCAATCTTCTAACCACTCTGACACTTTTGGTGCCAATCATCTCCTTTTAAGCTGAGGTTCTTCAAATATTGGTCATTATTCCTCCAATGAGCTCAAACACAGCAGTGGATCCTGTTTACTGTTTAGTTGCTTTACTTTTTGCACATTTGCACAGATGATGTTTCCTCCCGTGGAGGACGTTTGACTCCTTCTTGTGGAACAAATTGATTTCTAGTTCACTTTACAGCTCAACATGCTTTACATGCATTGGGTTTATGAAGTGTATTTCTTGGAGACCATCTTCACAGCACTTTCTGACTGAGCCCAAGGAACAGTCTGTATACCTGACTGCTATACAAGACTGTATACCTGCAGAGAAGATCAGACCAGAGTTGTCTTGCTGACAGATTTTGAAAAAAGTAAAAACAAAAGTTCTGGGAATTTTATTCTGCCATTTTCTGTCCTCTGAACCCCGGCTCTGGAGTATGTGTGATGTGACTTTCTTGTCTTCTGACGTCATATGTTATCATATTGTCTAAAAAGTAGATTTGTTGGGAAGGTCGCTGTTTTCGGAACCAGTGGTGAAACTCTTTAATTGATCACTGGGGGCAAATAAAGCGAGAATATGTTCAACGATTTAGTGCAAACTCACATTTAAATCCAGTCTAAACACAAAGAGAGTTTAATTCTAACCTGGTGTAACATCAGTATTCACTACCACCACCGTTATTCTTCAGCACGGTCTCAACTCTCTTAGACCAGCTCTTTTCTTAAAGTCACCTTCAGGAGCGTTTCTCCAGGATTCTTGAAGGACGTTCCAAAGCTTTCGCTCGCTTACTGATTTCTAACTTTATAAAAACAAGCTTTTATCTCCCAGCAGCCTCTGAATAACATGGTAAACTCAAAGCGTTTCTAATGACTGCTGCTCTACATCTGAACTGTGGTTGTGCTTTCAATGGAATGGAGCTGGATGGAGAGAACAAGGCCTTGATCTCGTTTTCCTGTGTATAGACTTACACTCTGTCCAGTGATGCTTCATAGAGACGAGTCCCGCTGAGACAGATCCCTACACGCACCATCGCCATCTCATGTTTCATAAAAACATGCACTTAAAGCTGATTTGCAACCTTAGCTCAGTCCATCTGGAGCGATCTCGCTGCAGAGTGGAGGTGTAGGTGGACGTTGTTTAAAAGCGTCAGTGAGGAATGAGAGAAGCACATTATTGCATCGTGCCCTTGGGCAACGTGCTGCTCTCAAAGAACAATAAATCTAACAACCAAAAAAAAGAGGTGCCGGAAGAGTACGAAGCATCATGTTCGCTGTCAATCGTGCCTTCAGGTGAAAGGATCATGCTGTTTGACGTCTCTTCTGCGTTGCTTGCACCCCTGCCAGTTTAGGAACAAGTGTTTGATGAGCACGGATTGTGAGTCTCAGCTTCAGAAGAAGTGATTGCTTTCGTTTGCATGACGGGGTTGCTTGTAGGGTTTTCAGGAATCCTTTGAGCCAAGCTTCTTATTTAAAATTCCCATGTGCTTGTCACTGCTGGGAAAGAGGAAGAGGGTCATGAAAGAGAGTGATAGAGATGGAAAAGGGGTGTGTGAGAGCGAGAGAGACAGAGGAAGGAGAGAACGGTCACACCCGAGAGACAGAAGGCGAGGCAGAGGTAAAACCAAAGCAAACGGCTAAACAAGTTCACGGTGTTGATCCAGAAGTTTCTGGTCAGGATAATAATGAGGTCCCCAAGCTCAAGCTCTTGCTGCTTCTCAGGCTGATAGGAGCTCAGTTCTGCCTCAGCTTTTCCCCTCCAAATCTGCTGCTCTATCATGCTTACAGAGCATTTGAGGGACTTCTACTCACAGATTGGCTTTGTGTGGGGGAGCAGAATGCTTAAACAGGCTGATGTGATGCTGCAGAAGCAATCAAACCTCCTCTGCAGGATGAAGCGTGCGTGTAGACACTGTATAACCTCGCTGTGAAGCTCTGACTGGGATGATATTTTTGCTTCTTTGATAAAAGACCTCCTGATTTTAAAGGAGAATGATGTGGATCTCACGAGATCGTTCACAGTGGTGGTGAATGGAACTAGACATCTTAATTTATTCCATGAAGACGTTGCCTGTTTTACCAGATGTTTGGAGACGATTTTGCTCAGGAGGGAAACATCCTCCGAAGATGTTTGAACTCAAATTCGCTATTTTTCCATCAACATCTGTGCAAACTCTCAGATGACATGAAGGTTCACTGGTGTGGAAGTTAAATCTCCATAATTGTGCAGGACGTCTGGTTCCACTCACCCCCATTGTAAAGAAATTTGAACCATATGACTTTATTTATCTCTGAATGATGCAGAAATATTGAAAATAGGTGTAAAATCAAGCAGATATTGGGTCAGAAACATTTTTCCAGGATTGTGTACAGACATGCCAGTGTTATTTGAATATGCAAAATGTAAATATATTGCATCAGACTTTCAGCTTATTATTTCAGGCCTGGAACATGTCTTCATGGAGCAATCGCACTGACACTTATCCACAAATTAAGCCCAATTTGTTTAATGGTGTATTTACACCCCCTGCAGTTTCCAAACCCCTGCACGCTTGCTGTTCAGAAGAGATTCGTCCTGTATCCGTGAACCCTTCCTTCGCCTGAGCAGTTGGCGAACGTGGCTGTGGTGAGGTTCGTCTTCAACCTGGTCGAGCGAGGGATGGTGGCAGCTTGCCGCTAGCGTGCCAAGGGCCTCAAAGCTTTCTGCATGTTCTTCCATGCATGGCACGGGGCACCCTTCACACCCTGTTGACCAGCACAGAGGGACCAAGACTGTAAGTGAGCCTAATTAGCCCCAAAGTGACAGACTCTGTGCCCCATTAAGGGGACTGGAGCCCTGTTTGCGGTTATTTGGTGAATGGCAAACCCCTTGAGACCAGAAATAGACAACTGTCACTTTAGTGTCACTTTAGATCATAGCATAGACGTCCCTGGCTAATGCCTTCGTACTACACTATGAAATATGAATGATGATCCCAACCAAATATCCATGCTTTTCATTCATATTTTAGCCCCCTATCGACTTACGTTAAGGCATCCTCACCCAAACATAGAGTTTAGATTTATTCCAGGAAGCTGCTCCAGGGCCCAGCTGGTGACATCACTTAAACTAGTGCATTGTAGGAAGATGTGGGAACATCTTAATAATCTAGCGCTGAAGCTTTATTAAGTCATGGACATGACTATCTTGTTTGTATAACCTTCATGCTATATTAAGCTATGTCAGTCATGGACAGATGTTGTCACGTCTCTTTCAGAAGCTTCATTATGCAGCCAAAAACCTTTTGGAGATTTTTGCAATTAACCCACCGTGATAAACTCTACACTGATATCAGGAGAGGGATGCTATGGATGGAGCCGCCAGGAAAGAGGAGAGGAGGAAGGACAAAGAGGGTGTCTATGGATGTGGTCAGAGAGGACATGAGGGCGGTGTGAAAGAGGAAGATGCAGAGGACCAGAAGAAACCAAATTAGATGATCCATTGTGGCGACACTTAACGAGAGCTGAAGAAGAAGAAGATAAACTCTAGACTGAATGTCTAGGGTTGTGGTGACCTAGTGTTTAGGGACGAGGCCCCATGATTGGTTTTGTGCTCGAGTTCTCAACCAGTTGTTTACTCTGAAGTTCACTTGAGCAAGGTACCGTCCCTGTCACTGCTCCCCAATTTTTCAGTTTCTCAGTGTTGAAAACATCATCTGCATTTACAGTGCTTTGTAAACACATGTTCTTCATTCCTTTAAATCAAAATTATAAATTAGTTTTTTGTGAGTTAGTTTTTTTTTCAATAAAGAAATTAAGCAAGTGATGATTGGAGACCCCTGGGTGGATCTTCAGGTGGTGATTGAAGACAGGATAAACTCGGGGAAGTTCATTCCACTGAAGAGCCAGAACTGAAAAGATTCTTCATGCAGGTCTCCATCATAGCTTATTGTTGTTAGTATGATTGTTAGCCACCACTAGCAGGGCTATAGTGTCTTGGGTTGAGTTAGTAGACCAATCAGAGGCTGTGTTTCTGACCAGACATGGCTCTGATCTGCAATATCATGAGATCTATTCTCTCCATCCGTAGATCTGTTCTGTATGGGCGGGTCTCTAAATAATATCCAACACAAGCCTTGATAACATAAAGATTGACCTTCTGTGAACAGGCCTCGTATTCGGTGTCCGTCACTACATCCAGGAGCGCATGGAGAAAGCTGGGTGACGCTGGGGAGCCGTGAAGAAGCTCAGCTTGATAGGAGTGAGACCTGATTGATTGTTTTGTTATTGCTCAGGACTCTTGCTCTTTGCGCCTGAGGAACTCCTCCTTTCTCCATTCATCCATCCACTCATCAATTCGTTCTTCCTCTCATAAACATAGCAGGAAAGGTCTTGGCTCTGCTGGGAAACAAAATGTTTTATTGATGCATGTTCATATGTGAAGAAATACAGCACCATCTGTGAACATATACAGGAGCTTCCTGCTGTTGCGGCTCAGGTGGATTACTAGACTTGTTCTTAATTTTCTTCTTCTTTATATGAGATACTGCAGAAATAAACTTCTGTCACAGCTGGAAATCATACAGTAACACATAATGCGTATGCTAGTGTCCACATTTTGTCAGATTGTGTTGAGGACCAAGTGTTTCTTGAACTGGAATATTCACAGGATAATTAGTAGATGCTGGGGTTATCGACAAGGTTTAAAGGTTCCAAAGCGTTAAAGTTATTGATTGAAAAATCCAGTATCAATGTAAATTTGTCACATACATAACAAAAAAATATGAGTGATGCTTCTTGACTCTTAACTCTAAAATTTAAAACTTGAAAAAACAGAACTATAATCAGAAAAGTTTGTCACTTTTGTTTACTTATTTTCTGAAGTTCAATAAACTCTAGATTGCAAATCAACGTCTTCTTCTTCTTTTGCTTTCGGCTGCTCCGTTTAGGGGTCATCACAGCAGCTCATCCCTTTCCATTTCTTCCTGTCCTCTGCATCTTCCTTTACATTTGCGGCATTTAGCACACGCTCTTCTCCAGAGCGACGTCCATGTCCTAATTACAGGGACAGTCCCCCCTGGAGACACTCAGGGTTAAGGGTCTTGCTCAGGGACCCAGTGGTGAAAGTGCTGGAGATGGGATTCGAACCTGGGACCTCTTGAGCCATAGATCCATAGGCAAGTACCACCACTAGACCACCACCAACCCTTCTTTTATCTGACCCCCCCCCCCCACATGTCCTCTCTCATCTCTCCTCTGGAAATCTACATCCAAAGCAACCTTGCTTCTCTAACTTTGTCTCCAAAACATCTAACTCTGGGGTGTTGGTGGACTAGTGGTGGGTACTTGTCTATGGACCTTTGGCTCAAGAGGTCCCAGGTTCGAATCCCACCTCCAGCACTACCACCACTGGGTCCCTGAGCAAGACCCTGAACCCTGAGTGTCTCCAGGGGGGACTGTCCCTGTAACCAGGAACTGGAAGACACTCTGGATAAGAGCATCTGATAAATGCTGTAAATGTAAATGTAACCTGATCTGTCCCTCTAATATATTCATTTCTAATCCTGTCCGTCCTCGTCACACCCAACAAACATCTCAGCATCTCCAGCTCCACTTCCTGTCTTTTTGTCAGTGCCACTGTCTCCAACCCATACAACATAGCCGGTCTCTCTACTGTCCTGTACATTTTCCCTTTTACAGATTGCACAACAACAACAATCAACCTTCATTTTGGAAACTGTTGCAAAATCTTTTGTTTGGTCCTTTAATGCAAAAACCACTCACATGGTAACATTAGAACATGTTTTTACCTTTTTTTTCTCTAAATCATTAAAAAGAAATTAAACACACGCATTACATTTTGAAACCAAGAAATGAAGGTTTCATATCACTGGGGTTTATCAGGAAGAAGCAGAGCACCAGCGCACTTTCTTCCATTACTCTGTGGTCCGATTCTGGTCTCCATTGCAGGAGCTTTCGGTGTTCTGACACCTTTCTATCTTTTTAAGCAGTTTGTGCGATCAGACCAGTTAATCTTCACTCACGGCATCCGTTAACGAGCTTTGGGTGTACATGAGGCTGTTGCTAGTTCATCCTTTGTCTTGTTCCTTGGAAAACGTTTGGTAGGTATAGACCACTGCAGACCAAAGTAATAATCTGGAGGTAATTTTCATTGTTTGGGGACCTTAGTTTGGAAGTAAGGCTCATTTTACAACACACAAAGGCTTTAAGTAAATACTTAAATGCTTCCAACATTGTACATTTTCCTCAGCGTGACTGTGAAGACCCTGCAATGTCCATAAAAAAGTAGCTTGAACATCATTGGGATGAGCTGAAATGCTAACTGTCACCAAGAGCTTCTTTTCCAACATCAGTGCCAATGATTTCCCACAGAGGGGAGTCACGCAATCAATATTAATGCCCTTAGTTTTGGAACACTGTGTGGTAATATCCAATTCTATGCAAAAGTCCTGAGGCCCTCATTTCTTCATATTCTCCCTCCAAAGATCCAGATTTTCTTGTATATTTAATGTACTGCTGAGAAACATTTCTCCAGATCTTCCTGAAGGACAGTGTTGTTGTCTCTCATTTTCAGTCCAGTCTCTGTACCTGTGCAGTTCTCCAGATCTTCCTGAAGGACAGTGTTGTTGTCTCTCATGTTCAGTCCAGTCTCTGTACCTGAGCAGTTCTCCAGATCTTCCTGAAGGACAGTGTTGTTGTCTCTCATGTTCAGTCCAGTCTCTGTACCTGAGCAGTTTGATAGTTCTGTGTTGGTTAATCCACACAGTGATCTACGTCTGAACCTTCAAGCAGAACAAAGCGTCTAACTTAAGACATGAAGCAGTGAAGAACCAGGAGCAGATGATTCCAGATGATCAGCTGATTCATTTACTGCTGATGCTGAACGCTGAGTAGTGGAACCACTTTATCCAGAACCTTTATCTTTAGGCACTTTGCAGTCAAATAAGACAGTTTGACAAGCATAAAGAAGATGTTTTGCACCAACAAGATGATTCACTCGCAACATATTAAAAAATAAGGGACTCGATTTCACATTATGGCAGGTGTTTCGGGCGTCCACATACTTATGTCCAGTATCTCTGTGGAATGAATTCAGTGCAGCTTGTTTATATCTCTCATTTTCCTGCAGAAGATGTGTTTTAAGTTGTCCTCTATGGACCTAGATTAAAAAAATGAACCTGTTTTGAGAGGATTTAATGAAGGTAGTTCAACAGCCCCATTCACCCATAACCCATTATCATCAAATTTATAAATGCAGAGAAAAGTATCCAGCACGTGGGAGGATTGTTGAGTAAAGGCCCCGGGTTTTAACATAAAGTGCTCGGCGTAGTGGAGGGTTAATGAGGAAATTGGACTGAGGGGAGCTGAGGTGTTGAGCTGGAGTGCAGAGTGAAGGAGAGGATTACATGATATTAAGTAAGTTAAGAGCAGCGGATACCAGTGTGTCTGCCTGAGTGTGTTTCTTAATCATATCACCCCTATCACAGATGTGTAAATAAGCCCCGTGGCATGCTGCCATCTCCAGCAACCACCCCTGCAATGTCCTGTCTGCCTTTTTTTTTTAACAGAATAAATACTGCAAGCAAACATGTTTAATTCTTGCACAGATCAGCTCGAAGGCACACAGCGAGCCAGCGGAGATGCTGGCGCAATGGAGTGCTTGAAATATTTATCAGAGCCTTGCATATTCAGCGGAGGGTCCCTTTGTGAGTGCTCGTGTGATCTCCAGCAACACGTTCGCAAATAAAATATTGATGCCGTTTAAATAAATAGGCAAGCCACTGCACCCCAACTCCAGGAAAAAAAAAAGGGAAGGAAGAGAAGCCAGAGAAGGGCCCGATGCTGCTGACTGCACCGGATGGAAAGGGAGGGATGCTCCACAATTCCCTCAACGCTGCATCGATGTCGCACAGCCCTGCTCATACAAGCTGTTTGAGGGAGGATCCCTGTTTGGTGCATCTTATTCCAGCTCTGGAGGCGAGGCCGGGATGGTGCAGATGTCATGTTGCTCGGGGTCTCCCAGTCTTAGTCCTGGTGCAGGATAGCACAAACCATGACCAAAACCACTTCTGCTCTTTAGAGTAACCTCCTCGTCTGCTGTTTAGCAATAAAAATGCTGCATTCTAGCTATCAAACTGTCTGATCTCTGTCATAATGAGTGGCTTAAATGAAGAAATGGGAACAAATGTTTAAGTGCTCCAGACTGCAAAGTCTGCAAAGATACAAGGTTCTAGATAACAGGGTCCACCTGTAAACTAGTCACCTGATCATCTGGAACCATCTGCATCTGCACTGCTTCATGTCTTAAGTTAGATGTTTTGTTCTGCTTGAAGGATTTGGTGATGGAGTGGGTGATAATGTCATCTCACAGTGAGAAGGTCCTGGATTTGATTCCCTGGCAGGTCCTCTCTGTGTGGAGTGGACACCTTCTCCCCGTTTCTGTGTGTTTCCTCCAGGAGCTCCAGTTTCCTCCCACCGTCCAAAGATCTGCATGTCAGGTGGACTGGAGATGTTCAATTGTCCCTCAAGGTGTGAGTGTGGTTGGTGACCTATTCAGGGTGTGTTCCTTTTGCCCCAACAACAACTCAAGTAATCCACAATTATAAAAAAATCAAAACACATAAGCCCAAATTAAACTATGTGTAGTAAAGTGGAATGAAACAGGGGATAAGTTTTGAACACATGAAGAAAAGAGCAGTGGTGGCCTAGTGTTTAGGGAGTTGGCCACCGAATCAGAAGACTGTGGGTTCAAAGTAGGTTTCCCTGAGGTTCCCTTGAGCAAGGTAACGTCCCTGTCACTGCTCCCTGGGCACTATCATAGCTCCATGGTGTTTGCAATGACAAGAATAGTCACTTTCACTTCAAAAGGTTAAAGCCAAGAAAGCAGCTGAAATGCTTTCTTCTGAAATGTGTCAGCGTTTAGAAAGCAATCAGCTGGTTGAGTCCTAATTGATGGTCTATAAAAAGGTTTCTCATCACCAAGGTTTCAGACAAGGAACATCTCAAAGAGCTCTTGAGACCTTCACAACCTCACTGATGGCCATGGTTCCAGACATGTTTCTGACCTTCTGAATGTTCCAGTGAGCACTGTTGGGGCCATAAAATGCATCCATTGAAAGGTTATGTCCACCCTAAACCCTCCAAAATCCACATGTCCCAATGTCCACATGCCCACACCTACCTAGGTTGATACTGGCACCCCTCAGTCCATAAAAATGTCCCCCCATATACACATACACATCCATGAAGGGAGCTAAAAAATGATGTTGGCACCCACCCAGAGCATAAGAAAGTCCACACAGCACTTTCATCTGCTTAAAAAAATATGACTTCCAGAATCCCTCACCAACCCCTTATCAGTAAAAAGTATCTGCACCCAAGCATCCAAAACCTACCTATACCTCTGCTGGTCGGCGAATAAAATCACACCCCTCTCAGCTGTTCCCCCTGATAATGATTCCCAGCCCGCCTGCTGCTCATTTCCATTACGATCCTCAGATGGAGGAGGACGCCGAAAGCCGAGGGGACAGCCGTATATAAACGGACGAGGGGTTTGAGCCATAAGAAACAGGCTCTTTTCAAGGCCTCGTGAGCGAAAGAGACACAAGCTGTGTGAGGCAGGTTTCCCAGCGAACGGCGGAATCAAAAGGAAGCCAGACGGGAGCTGTAATTAGGGGTGCCAGCATGGGGGAGGGTGTAATAGACAAGGAGATCAAACTTTCTGTGTTTCCCCCCCGTTTTCGAGCCGCATTCTCCAGCATCAAGAGAGGAAACGAGGGCACAAGACGCAGAACAGCGAGAGTTTAGACTTTCTGAGAACCCTCGCTGTCACTACCGGTCTATCGTCTGCCACTTTTTTTTTCTTGCTTTTGTTTTCTCACATGCAGTTCCTTCCGAATGTATTTAAACAGAAAGGCCATTTTTATTGATGTTTTCCTTTTCGTGAAGCACTGAAGACATTCGGTTTGAGAACAGAAGATGAACACAGATATGAGATGAGAGACGAGAGATTTCCTGGTATAAATAAAGTTTCATTTTTATTCAAACTATGTCATCTCTGGATAAATGTTATTTACTTTCATCTGCTTCAGAGCGTTATTTTCCTCGCGTTCACTGGGTGGTCAGATACAAAAGGTGCGGTTTTGTGTGAGTTAGTATATGAAGGTGTAAATAACGAGAAACGAAAGCCGAAAATTAAAAATAAAGGAAAAAAAGAAGGGAAAAAAAATAAAAGTGAAAAAGTGAAAGTGACTATCCTTGTCATTGTGAAACGCAGCACAGCACACAGTGAGACACGATCAAATTACACCTCTGCTTTTTACCCACACACACCGTGCAGCAGGGGGCAGCTTTTGAAAGCGTCCGGGGAGCAGTGATGGGGACGGTACCTTGCTCAAGGGTACCTCAGGGCAACCTACTGGTCCAGAATTCAAATCTTCTGATCCTGGGGCCTCATCCCTAAACACTAGACCACCACTAGCGAAAGAAAGAAGAAGAAGAAAGAAGAAGAAGAAAAACATTAGATATGGGATTGTTGTTCTCAGACATTAGCCGTTTGAAAATGAACAGAACAGAAGGATAAAAGATTTTTTTTCTTTTTTTTCTTTTTTTTTTGCAGTACATCCTGCTCCACCGCAACAGAAGTTTTGCAAAAGTGACATTACCTGTGCTTCCTAAAACAAAACATCAGTTTAGCAGCTCTCCCTCGTTCATTAGAAGGAAACCAGTTCAGATGACATCATCGAGACGCTCCAAAGTCGTGTTGCTTTGCTGTGTACACATGCTGTTCGTCACTGAGGGTATAAATAGTGACCCTTTGGCTGTCAGACACAGGCTAGCGGGGCTCTCGGGGGAGATGAACTAGATTTAAAGATCCCCCCGAGGAATGAAACGTCCCGGGCTGCATTATACGCACTATAAATAATCGAGTGTCACCGAATCAAAGGCGATGTGGTTCTGACCTGTGCGGCAAGACTTCAGACTGAGCTTTTGCATCTTTTGAGTTAATTGACAATTCCATATGCGTAGTCGATTTTTTCAACATTTGTATCCCTTCATCCCACAAACACACGCGCCACATAAAAAAGCCAACATCTAAGTTCCAGAAGACTTTGAGGAACAAAACTGACCTCCAGCCTCTGCAACAGACTAGAAATGTCAGAGCAGGACGCAGAGCAAGATTCTATCAGGGGGGGTGCAGTTTCATCCGTGTGAAAGAAATGTCATTTGAGGGCATTGGGTTGCATCTTGGGTTTGATTCCTGGGCGGGATGGTACGGGACTGTGTGGATGGGCTGTGTGGGTTTTCCCGTTCCTTTGGGGCAGCGGTGGTTTAGTGGTTAGGCCCCAGGATCGGAAGGTCATGGGTTCAAATTCAAGATCAGTAGGTTGCCCTGAGATACCTTTAAGCAAGGTACCATCCCCGTCACTGCTCCCTGGACAGCCACATGTATGGCTGCCCCATGCTGCATGTGGGATGTGGGTTAAATGCCGAGAAGTCATTTCATTGTGGTTCACAATGACCAGATTTCACTTCACTTAATGATACAATTCTGATGCACACTGATGATGATTCTGGATCCAGAAATTCCATGGCATCAGATTTAAACACCGGATCCAGAGGCACTAGAACCAACCATCTAGAACCGATGCCAATAAATGCCCCTTTCTGTGAACAACACAGCTGATCTTTACTAGAGATCACTGTAAGGAGGCTGAACAGTTTGTCAGTGCAGAAGAACTTAAAAATACATATTTTTTTTAATGTATTCCCTTTTCATGTTCGGTTCAAGGGCTGCTTTATCTGCAGATCTGGAGGGAAGTGGTGCGATAAAAGAGCATTTCGGTTACTGTCGTGGTAAGTTATCAGTTCTCAGTTGAAAAGAAAAGTCTTTTTGCTCCGGAAGAAAAGGGAGGAGAAGGAGAAATCACACAGTTCATATGCAATACTGACAGCTTTCACTTGCAAAGAAAAGATGCGTTTCATGTTCAGACAAGTTGTGAGATGTTCAACAGAGGCTTGAACTTTCTTCTTCTAACATCTCCTCATTGCCGACTGAAGTTCTAGATAAGAACTCTGCACATCAATTTGTTTATCCAGAAGGGGGCGCTGTGTTGTTCCAAGAAGAGCCTTGTCTTTTTGGAGACTAAACCCATATCAAGCCAACACTGAATGTCTTCTGGGAATATCGATCCATTTCTCCATGTTAGAATCCCATATTGTCGATGTTGACATGCTTGTTAGCTACCATGATGTCTTGAGTTGAGTCTGTTGACCAATCAGAGGCTGTGTTTCTGACTGGGCGTGGCTCTGGTCTCAGTCAAATGACCCATAGTTGTATCTACACTGTTAGAGCAGCTCTCCAGAATAAAAGCCTTTTTCAATTTTGAACCTCTCCTTTTCCTCCTGTCCACCGCATCTTCCTCTTTCTAACCCTCTAATATACTCATTTCTAATCCTGTCCATCCTCGTCACACCCAACGACCATCTCAGCATCTTTAACTCT
Organism: Hepsetus odoe; assembly: GCA_017165825.1. NCBI lineage: Eukaryota > Metazoa > Chordata > Actinopteri > Characiformes > Hepsetidae > Hepsetus > Hepsetus odoe. The sequence goes on from CM029366.1 coordinate 33,299,711, forward strand.
GACACCTTCAGCTCCTCCTCCTGTCTTTTCAACCCATATCTCCAACCCATAAAACGTAGCTGGTCTCACTACCGTCCTGCAAAGCTTCCCTTTCGTCCTGGTACCCGTCTGTCACCGGTCGCTCCTTCCAATCTTCTCCATTCATTCCAACCTGCCTGCACTCTCTTCTTTACCTCTATTCTACCAGAAAATAATTTAAAAACTAATCCGCAGAATAATAAGTTAAATCTTATAAATGATGTGCTCAGAGCCCAGAAGTTTCTTTTTGTTTTCAGTACTTTTAGCTCATGGTACTTTATTATTGTATATATAGGAGATTCCTTGCAGGGGTGACCTACTTGGCAACCCACTAAATTCTGATTCTGGATCTGATCCTGATTTTCTTTTCTAAGCAGTTTGAAATCAGAAGGGCGTCTGGCTTTAAAGTGACCCCCCACAGGCACCCTCAGGCCTCCCTGTAGCTACGGCTCTGGTTCAAGTTTAAATTCTTTTTATTTTCATATGTATTCTGAATACAACGCTCCAAAAACTGAAAATGACATTTTATAGCCACTTATTCCTGCAGATAAAATGCAGCATAAAGGGAATGCAGGGAGTAATGAGGGAGTTCTGCCTCTACAAAAGGAGTATTACAGACAGGACACGGCAGGCTAGACAACGATAAATAATAAATAATGGCACGGGATGTAGCACAAACCAATTAGAGCACACAGACACAGTTGAACAAGTGTTATTGTACTCTGAATTTGTAGCCATGACATGTTCGTTTAGGTTATCATAACACCCTTTTAACCCTTTAGAATATGTTTAGGTTATAACATGGATTTAATCATTTAGAATATTTTTTTCAGCATTTTCAAACGTGTTATATCCAAACAACAATCTCAGCCCAGATCATAAAGATGTAATCAATATGGGGTGGTGGAGGTTTAGTGGTAAGACGCCTGCCGATGGAGCAAAAGGTCCCACACTACCCTCTTGGGTTCCTGAGCAAGACCCTTAGTTGCTCCAGACTGTGTCATTTCTTCACAAATAAAGAGAGAAAGAAAGAGAGAATATAATAGAAGAGGAAAATTTAAATGTAAGACAAAGGTTTTGGAACATGTTACACATCTTGTGATGGTCAGTACACATTGCTTGTAGTTTAGTGTGTTGTTGAGGAACAGTTCTTCCAGATCTTCCTGAAGGACAGTGTTGTTGTCTCTCATGTTCAGTCCAGTCTCTGTACCTGAGCAGTTCTCCAGATCTTCCTGAAGGACAGTGTTGTTGTCTCTCATGTTCAGTCCAGTCTCTGTACCTGAGCAGTTCTCCAGATCTTCCTGAAGGACAGTGTTGTTGTCTCTCATGTTCAGTCCAGTCTCTGTACCTGAGCAGTTTGATAGTTCTGTGTTGGTTAATCCACACAGTGATCTACGTCTGAACCTTCAAGCAGAACAAAGCATTTAACTTAAGACATGAAGCTATGAAGAACCAGGTGCAGATGATTCCAGATGATCAGGTGATTCGTTTACTGCTGATGCTGAGTTAAACGCTGAGTGGGTGGATCCTCTTTATCTAGAACCTTTGGGCCCTTCACATTTGTTCCCATTCATTTTATCTATACAATATGTCAAGGTAACCCTGTTTGAGGCACCAAAACAAGATGATTTCCTAACAAGACCTTTTCTCAGTACGGTGTGCACATAAGTGCTGGGTCACATATGAGCACCCCATGCAGGTTCCTGCCCAAGGACTGGGATTTATTAATTCTTGTGGAACAGCAATGCAAAGGCTTCGCTCAGCTCGGTGATAAAGACGTCTCCGTGCCGACGGTTAAAAAAGTTATTACTTATCCGACAGCATGCACATTCCATTTAAAGCGACGGCTGTAGACTAAATGGGGAAAAGTAAGTGAAGAAACACTTGATCTTCGCTCTGCTTCTCACTGGGGGAGTCATCCAGTCCTGCGTTCACTCTGAAGCGGGCTTCTCTGAAAAAAAATAAGCGTACTGCCTCAGAAAGGGACTCCGGGAGAGCGGCTAATTGGCAAGGATGCAGCGTAGCAGGTCACGGCTGCGGCAGGAAGATCTTTCTCTTTTTAATTAGTACCAGTGGGCCGAACGAAGCCTCCGAACGAGTAGCTCTGAAAGACGAGGCGCTCACTCAACCATATCGCTGGCCGGCTGAGAGAGAGGGCATTTGCATCCGTCGATGTGTTTGTGTTGATTTCCGGCAATGTGTGGATCCCTACATGCATGGCTCGTGTGGGTCAAAACACAGAGCGTCAAAAAAACAAGACCACACCCCTGAAATCTGGAACATTCTCTTCTCTTTTCTGTCAAATTAGTAGGAAAATAAGAAAAAAATGATATGCAAATACATGTAACTCCAGTCTAAACACAAAGAGAGATTCATCCTAACCAGCGTTAAAGTCAATATTCACCACCACCACCGATATTCTTCAGCACAGCCTCATCTCTTTTAGACCAGCTCCTTTCTTTAAGTCCGAACACTTCTCCGGGCTTCTTGAAGGACGTCCCAAAGCTCTTCTTTGGACGTCGGGTGCCTTTTGTTCTCCATTCTCTGTGGAGATGATCCCACACTGGTTTTGAAACTGCTTGAAGGTTCAGACGTAGATCACTGTGTGGATTAACCAACACAGAACTATCAAACTGCTCAGGTACAGAGACTAGACTGAAAATGAGAGACAACAACACTGTCCTTCAGGAAGATCTGGAGAACTGGAAGATCTGGAGAACTGTTCCTCAATGATGCATGAAGATACAAGAAAGTCTGGAACTTTGGAAGAAAAATATCAAGAAATGAAAAGAGTAAAATGTTTAAAAATCACTGAAAACTCACTAATGGTAAATGTTTTAGATGTTAAACTCAATATACATTTTAATTCTGCAACAAACAAAGCTCAGTGTGATGCCTGAATCCTTCTTGCACACACGACAACTTCCAAATAAGGTCTTGTTGTTCATTACCACTGAGACTAGCTATCAGCGTTAAAGCAAGCATGTTCACATCAAATAGAACCATAGTACCATTTCCTGTTTTGGCCTGGGTGTCTTTTTAGCTGAACCTCAGCTAATCAGATTTCCTCCAGTATCCATCATTAGCAGCGTTTGGAATTTTAGAGTGAAAAAAGCTTGACAAGGCCTTTAAAAATAACATAATTAGGCAGAGTAATGACATACAGCCCTCATTGTCGGTGCGTGTGTTTACCCTGTCTCTGAATGTCTGTCTTTCTGCACACATTAATTAAGGAGATGCTTAATTGCAGCATTAAAAACACAAGCTGCTGTTGTTCATTGTGAGTTCGCTCAGAGTTCAGCACTGCGCATTGACTCCACTTTAACTGGTTTAGAATGTAAGCTGGCAGTCACTGAAAAGTGGATTCTGTTTCTGTCCATCCTCAGATATCTATAATTACTGCTACAATGGACTCGCCTTACTGATGTGGTAGTAATGATCCCCTCAGTGTAGTCCTTTATTCTGGGCAGCTTACTGTCCAGAACTTCCTGAATCTCTTGATTAACAAGCCATATTTCTTACATTAGTGCCAAATCGGAAAGGGCCACCGGGGGACTAGTGTTTAGGGACGAGGCCCCAGGATGGGAAGGTCGTGTCCCGAATCCCAGATCAGTAGGTCGCCCTGAGGTTCTCTCCCATCACTGCTGGATATGGCTGCCCCCTGTTGGACAGTGTGTGTGTGTGTTAAATACAGAAGATGTGTTTGGTTGTGGTTCACTGTGTGTTCATGATGACAGTCACTTTCACTTTCATCTCAAGCCTGGGATGTATTACCTGACATTCAGAGTGTCTATAGTGTCCAGACTCTTACTGTCTGTTATTGTAACAAAGTCCAATGTAGGGCGTGACTGATCTGCATCTCCGGAGTGCTAAGGTGATCAGACTTAAGCCCCACCCACCTGATACATAGCCCAACTATAGCTCATCACACAATCTGATATATATCACAAGCTCTGAATCATAATTTTGCACAGTCTCTGGAGCTTCTGCCAAGTCATACACTCATCATCCTCACATTTTTTGGTTTTAGGACGTATTGGGACCAACATATCTTCCACCAGGAGGACACTCCCATCCATCTGTCTTCTCTACAAACTACACTTCATCCTCAAAACGCACACAAAAAGTGAGACGAGCTGCAAGAAAATATGTGTGAGACAATATGTTTTCCTTCCAGAAGTACCCGAGAAGTGAGATAAAGCTGTTTATTCAACTAAAAAGCTAGAAAAATAAAAAGATGGAAATAAAGGAAATCCTGGGAAGGTTGTGGGTTCTATTCCCAGTCTGTCCCAGTCACTGGGGAAGTGGTGGCCTAGTGGTAATGAGTCATCATGCCCCATAATTGCAAGGTTGTGGGTTTGACGCGTAGACCAGTAGGTCACTCTGTGGTTCCCTTGATCAGGGTACTGTCCCTATCACTGTTCCGCTGGATATGGCTGCCCACTGCTGTACAGTTTGTGGGTTAAATGCAGAGAATGCATTACATTGTGGTTCATGTGTTCTGTGTAACAACAGTCACTTTCACTTTCCATCACAAAAGAGCATGGTTACGTCTGCACCTTCTGAGGAGACTTTAAACTTCCCATCCCCAGTTCTCACAACCTTTCACAGGAGTGCCATCGAGAGTCGGCTCTCCAGCCGCATTACTGTCTGGTACATGAACTGTAATGTTCCAGGCTGAACTCACTGCAGTGGAGCAGCAGAGAAGATCTTTAGAGTCCCCTCCCCTCACTGAAAGACATTTATCACAATCACTGCTTCAGGAGGGCCAGCAACATTGACCATTCGCATACACTACATGGTCTCTTCCATCTTCTACCGTCAGGGAAAAGGTTCAGAAGCTTCGGCTACGGTTTAACCAGACTGTGCAACAGCTTCATCCCATACGCCCAAAGAACGCTTAAAGCAAACGAGTCACGCCATGTGCATTACTCTTTATATTTAATCTTTAGTTACTTAATGTAACTAATAATGTGATCATTGCTGTAATTACAGGCACTCATCAGGGGCAGCGATGACCTAGTGGTGAGGGAGTCGCCCCAGATCGGAAGATTGTGGGTTCGATTCCCTCTCCAGCAGGTACCCTTGAGCAAGGTTCCCTTCCCGTCACTGCTCCCCGGGTGCTTTCAATAGTTGCCACTGTGTGCTGCGTTTCACAATGACAAGGGCTGTCACTTTCACTTTCACTGGATGTGAACGTGAAAGGACTTCAAAGGACGTCCTTCTTTGCAGTAACACACATCAAGTAGCAAATGTACCAAAAAAGTGCCAAAGTGTGCCAAATTACATCATAATAATTTATACAGTTTCACAAATACCCAAACGTCTGAATTCTAAAACTAAAACCACCTCAGGGTGCAACACTGTTTACTGTTCTTCACACCTACCATCTCTTGCAGATGCAGATGTCTCATGTCGTCTCACCTTCTCTTCTCGTACTTTGATTCATGTTGTTAAATGTTGACGTACTTTGCTGCTGATGACTAAAAAGAAACCTTGAGCATTGATTATAAATTTAAATGACCATTTTCACAACTTCATATTCCTTATTAAACTAGGGGCAGCATTGTGGTGCAGTGGGGGGGCGCTGTTGCCTCTCAGCTTGAAGGTCCTGGGTTGTTTCCCAGGCAGGATCTGCCTTACTGTGAGGAGTGGACATGTTCTTTCCAAGTGTTTCTTCCAGAAGCTCTGGGTTCCTCCCACCAGGGCAGGGGGAGAAGAAGCTGCTAAATGCGGCAGTTTAGTGGTGAGGGAGTTGCCCCCCCACATCGGAAGATCATGGGTTCGATTCCCTCACCAGTAGGTTGCCCTGAGGTACCCCTGAGCAAGTTACCGTCCCCGTCACTGCTCCCCGGGAGCTTTCAGTGTTTGAGTGCATGGGTTAAATGCAGAGGTCCAATTTTGTTGTGGTTCACTGTGTGCTGTGCTGTGACCTCGCAATGACAAGGGTTGTCACTTTCACTTTCAAATTCTCCACCAAGGTGTGAATGTGTATGTTTGTGTGTTTGTCCTGCGATGGACTGATGACCTGTCCAGGGTGTCCCCAACCTTTCGCCCTGTTAAAGCTGGGATGGACTCCAGCGACCATAATCGGGACAAGCGGCTCAGAAAAGGAGTGAGTAATTAAACAATAGCGTCAGTGTTAATGGGAGGGGCTAAAGTGCTGTAGGCCCGCTGTGGTGACCCCTGAATGGGAGCAGCTTATAGGAAAAGAAGAAGAAGATGCCAGAACAACCTCAAAATATAAGGAAAATTCAGTTTTTCAATCTGTGCTTTAAACTCACAGTCATGTGTTCATGTTTTCCTTGTGTTTCAAAACTGAGGGAATCATTTTGATTAACTTGGCCCAGGCTCTTCTCAAAGGAACTATTTTGGGCTCGCATTGAAGTGCTTTGGACCAGACATCACTCAAGCCTAAGCTACACAATGCACAAATGGAGACACTTTGACAAGATCGAGGGCGTCAGAATTACCACTTGTGTGACGAATGCATCGCGCAGCTGGAAAATGAGCGGCTTTGAAATGTACAGCCGTATCGCCATAAAGACTTCATTCAGCCTCGAGTGTGACCGATGTTTCTCAGACTGTAGGCAGCTCACAAATAAGAGTCATCTCAAGAGAGTCAGCGGGACACAATGGAAAGAAACGCCTCAAAACTGATTACCACGCAGACGGACCTCTGCGAGTTGTCTGGAACCTTCATATAGTGCTGTGCAAAAGTCTTGAGTCATTTTTTTATACATTGTAGCAAAGTGAGACACTAGTTCAGTGATTTGTGTACAAACACATGTAACTCCAGTCTAAACACAAAGAGTTTAATTCTAACCAGCTTTAAAGTCAATATTCACCATCACCACCGTTATTCTTCAGCACAGCCTCAACTCTCTTAGACCAGCTCCTTTCTTTAAGTCAGGAACACTTCTCCAGGCTTCCTGAAGGACGTCCCAAAGCTCTTCTTTGGGACAAAGCTCTTCAGTTTCTCTGAAACTGCTCAGGTACAGAGACTGGACTGAAAACGAGAGACAACAACACTGTCCTTCAGGAAGATCTGGAGAACTGCTTAGGTACAGAGACTGGACTGAACATGAGAGACAACAACACTGTCCTTCAGGAAGATCTGGAGAACTGCTCAGGTACAGAGACTGGACTGAAAATGAGAGACAAATACTTTGTCTTTCAGGAATATCTGGAGAACTGTTCTTCAAAGATACATTAAAAACACAAGAAACTGGCTCTTTGGATGCAAAGTATCCCTAACCCTAGGCTTCTTGAATGACATCCCAAAGCTCCTCTTTGGACGCCGGCTGCCTTTGGTTTTCTCTGGAACTACTGAGGTACAGAGGCTGTACTAAAAATGAGAGACAAAAACTTTGTCCTTCAGGAAGATCTGGAGAACTGTTCCTCAACAATACCTTAAAAACACAAGAAACTGGCTCTTTGGATGCAAAGTATCCCTAACCCTAGGCCTAACCCTAGGCTTCTTGAAGGACATCCCAAAGCTCCTCTTTGGACGCCGGCTGCCTTTGGTTTCCTCTGGAACTGCTGAGGTACAGAGGCTGTACTAATAATGAGAGACAAAAACGTTGTCCTTCAGGAAGATCTGGAGAACTGTTCCTCAACAATACCTTAAAAACACAAGAAACTGGCTCTTTGGATGCAAAGTAGGAAGAAATGAATGGCTCAAAACTTCTGGACAGTACTGTATGTATGCTGTCAAAGAAAGCTCATCACAAAGCGAGAGTAGCGAGATGCCCTTGGTCTCCTCCTGGCCTCTTGAAGATGCAGATGAACTATAAGGGCTCTCCTTCACCTGTCTCCCTTTTGATGTTCCCAAACCCCAGCAGGATAGCTACCAAATAAGAGGATCGAATTCTGTTTGATGCTATTTTTTTTCTTTCTCCCCACACTGCAACGGGAGATAAAACGTCTCTGAGAGCGAGCGAAGCCAGACGCCCAAGATGAGAAATGGCAACATGAGGTCAATGAGAAAGAAGAATCTGCAAAGTATGAGTTTTCACCGATCGGCTCGTATAGGATTGAAGGCTGAAAATATTCTGACATTACCTTAAAGGAGGCTCAGTAAACAAACTTCTCCTTGTCAGACACACAGGAACACAGACAAGTTCTACCCTACTCACTGTCCACGTCATACTCCACGTGTGTCTGACATGTCCACGCTGTTGGTCCACCTTGCAGATGGGAAATTATTGATGATGATGGTCGGATGCCACACGGTTTGTGTTCATTGTCCTTCATCGGTGGCCTGTGTCACTACTGGACTCAGAAAAGTCCACCAACCAAAAATACCCAACCACCAATGTCCTGCAGCTTTGAAGGACTTGGGGACAAGGGGATGTTTCTATTCCATTTCCTAGTTTATCACATAGTCGTAAGTTTCTTTCTGTGAAACCACGAGTTAAAAACAATCAGGTTAGATGACACACTATTTAAATACAATCCTATTTTTAATTTTTTTCTATTTTTTATTTTCTTTTTAAGTGTCCCTCTCCCTTTTGGAACCACTGTTTAACAAGGAAGTGTGCCTCAGAAAAATCTCCGTCCGCCCAGACCCTTCACGCCACCCCTGTATCCCGTCAGAAAGTGGGACAACAGACCCAAAATTGAGCTCCTAAATTCTTTACATGAGATTTGGCTAGTGAAAGTGACTATACCTGTCATTCTGAAACACAGCACACTGTAAAACAACCTCTGCTTTTCACCCCACACTTTTTCATGCAGCTATTTAAAGCACACAAGGAACAGTGATGGGGATGGTACCTTGATCAAGGTGATTGGATTCAAACCCATGGCATTCAGATCACGGGGCCAACTCCCTAACCACTGGGCTACTGCTGCCCCGGTGGTACACAATGATTCATATTTTACATGAAATAAACTTTGGCCATTTTGGGGCACCAAATAATGTCTGACTTTCCATCCAGGCTTTAATGTCCATAAACCTGTGCATCAACTTTTTACATAAGCTGGATCATCAGACACCAAAGGTGTCAGTTGGACAGTGAAATTAAATGTTGTCCCTCATAATTTGCCCCAATAATATCATATACCATGAGAATAAACCTGGGGCCCACATGAATCCATAGGAAGCCCCAGAATTAGTTTGTATATATTTACATTTCATTAAGTTCACGGCATTTAGCTGACGCTCTTGTCCAGAGCGACTTACATTTATTACCTACAGGGACAGTCCCCCTGGAGCAACTTGGGGTTAAGGGCTTTTGCTCAGGAACCCAGTGGTGGTAGTGCTGGATTTGGGATTTGAGCCTGCGATCTTTTGGGCTGTAAGTGAGTATCCTACCACTAGACTACCACCACCCCTTCATACTTCAGATTAGCTTTCCCTACACTCTCCTTCTAGACTTACAAGATCATCCTCCCTGCAGTGCCTGGCTGTTCCAAGTGCCTGATGTGGCGTGCATTAGCAGACGCCTCACCAAGGGTGTGGAACAGAACAACCAAAGAGATCAGAAGTGCTCATTCTTTGGAGATTTTCAAACAAAGCTCAAACCCACCTCTGCATGTTAGATTTAAATGTATGGTACTTAGTGGATGCTCTTATCCAGAGGTTAAGGATTGGGGTGGCGATGGTCCAGTGGTAGGATACTTGTCTAGGGACCAAGAGGTCCCAGGTTCGAATCCCACCTCTAGCACTACCATCACTGGGTCCCTGAGCAAGAACCCTGAGTTGCTCCAGGGGGGACTGTCCCTGTAATTAGGACATGGAAGTCGCTGGATGCGTAATGCAGTAAATGTAAATGTAAGGATTCTGCTCAGGAACCCAGTGATGAAAGTGAAAGTGACTATTCTCGCCATTGTGAGGTCACAGCACAGCACACAGTGAACCACAACGAAACTGGACTATGTAGCTATAAAAGCTGCCCAGGGAGCAGTGATGGGGACGGTACCTTGCTCGAGGGTACCTCAGGGCAACCTACCGGTAAGGGGTTTGAATCCATAGTCTTCCAATCCTGTGGTGATGCTGGAGATGGGATTTGAACCTCTGTCCTTTTGCTCCATAGGCAGGTGTTCTACCATTAGCATTTGTTAGCATTTGAAACTGATGACTTGTGATCCAGATTGTAGTTGGATATCAATATCTTTATTCATCTGGGTTTGGAAGGATGGATGGATGGATTGATGTATGGATGGATGGGTCTAAGAGTCAAAGAGAAGGTTGTGGGTTTCATTAATAAATGCAGCACAAAGCTTTGATAAAGAAAAAGCAAACTGGCCTAGAAAAAGCACATATAACAGCTTCACCCTGAAACACAAGTGTGTTTACATGCAGGCTTCACGACAGAAGATAACCTGCTCTGCATTTTCATCTTCCTCTATTCATTTATACTGGGTTCTTTCTGCTGCCCTTTGATTTAAAATTTTCTTTTATTTCCTTATTCTATTTCTTTTTATTCCAGTGCAGCCATTTGGATCAACAACGGTCTAATAAACGGGATTTATTAACACAATTTCTAAGCATGACAGTCTGGCTTGATCTCAGATGACTCCCCGGCCCCAGCATCGCTCGCTTCCCAGGTCTTGAAACTGATTTCTGCAGCCAAATGGTGCTACAGATGTCTTGCGGCTGAATATCTGACTTTTCATGCAAGATAATACACTGTTTGTGTGTAAAAAGCGTTCATTCGTGACTTTTGTAGTGCACTACAAAGGCAGTGATGCTCCATTTGAGATCCATCCTTGTTTTTTCTGCACCCCATCCCAATTTTCTCCTCATTTGTAGTCATGCAGCTCGAAAAAAAACGGATAGCTTTTGCACCAGAAGTCCAACTTAGATCTCACCCTGATGACAAGTGTAATCATATGCAAAGGAAAAATGCAAATTTTTAGACGTTAAAGCTGTTTCACAGAAAAAAAAGACATCATACTAACCAAACAGAAGAAAGAAAAATGATTGTTTTGTTATTGCTCGTGTGCCATTAAACGCTTACACATGTGCAGACTGGTGTGTAATGTGTGTTGTAATTTGTGATGGTGGTGCAAATGCTCAGTCATGTGACTCAGTGGGTGATTGTAAACAGCCCACAGTAAACCACAACCCAATACGTCCTCTGTATTTAACCCACACTGACCGTCCAGCGGGGGAAAGCATCCAGCATTCAGAGAGCAGTGATGGGGACGGTACCGTAATCTAGTGGTCTGAGACTCAAACCCATGACTGTTCAAGCCACTCTGTGTCCTTCGGGTTAGGTCTCAGGTCTCAGGATCAGAAAGTCTGAACAGGCTTAAAAAGTCACATTCTCTATAATGATTAGCTTATGAGCAATATGCCTGAATAAAAGTAGAAAAATCTACTCAGAGAAAAAAGTACAGGAGTGTGCTGAGAGTGTAAAGTAAAAATTACAGGAATGAGCTGAGAGTATAAAGTAAAAAGTACAGGAATGTACTGAGAGTGTAAAGTAAAAGTACAGGAATGTACTGAGAATGTAAAGTAAAAGTACAGGAATGTACTGAGAGTGTAAAGTAAAAGTACAGGAGTGTACTGAGAGTGTAAAGTAAAAGTACAGGAGTGTACTGAGAGTATAAAGTAAAAGTACAGGAGTGTACTGAGAGTGTAGAGTGAGACGTGTCTCCTCTGAAGGACGTCTGGAGCGTCTGTCTGTGCTGAAAGTGAACTGAATCTCACTCCATATTAATAGAATTAAAGACTATTAAAGCCTCGAACTTCAACTCCAATAAAAACAATCTACTGAAAATAATCCACATGAACTTCACCGCTTCACTTTCATCACCGTCTCTACTAGTTCTCCATCACGGACACACACTCCACACACCCTGAACTCCACCGTCCACTCTCCCTGTCCTCTCTCACTCTCCTTCACTCTGTCCTGCACCGATGGACACACAGAGGGACGTCTCTTCTGTGTTCGTGTCCATTTAGTCTGAGACGGTCTGGATGATGGGAAGGTGATGGAGGAGAAAAATAATAGAGTGCAGTACAGCAGCGCATGATTGGTATAATTCCTGTCTCTGTTTGTTTTATCCTCTTGTTGCTTAAACAAATGGGATTGCAGTATATTTAAGTTAGAAAAAATGAAATAAATACATTTCATATCACTGCAAACCTCCTTGGATGCTTTTTCCCGCTTCACTGTGTAAACACCATAACCTCGCTGCTGTCTTTGTGTTTTTTTTAGGTCTTTCTGGTTGTACAGAGGAACTACGAGCCTCAGGCGAAACGAAACTGCTGATAACATTGGCCATCGAAGTGAACCGCTTCAATGCTGTCTGTGTTTGCAGGGAGGTCTGGACATGCCGTTGACCTGGAAAACTATTTCTTCTACCCCAGGACTCTGTGTACGCGGTGCTAGCACCGCCAGATATGGAATTATTCACCACACACTTTCCAGGCACCTTTTTGCTCTTTTTTCCAGCGTGTGCACCATGTCTCGCCCTGTTTCTCAGACAGTACACTGTGTTTTGACACGAGGTCAAAGAGAGGCTCGCACCCCGAGGCCCTCGGTGCTCCGCTGAGTATCCTGCCTGTGAATGCATTCCTTGTTCAGACCCTTGCGGTTGCTGCTCACTTTTTAATGGTGCCTCCTGTCCCAGTTTGGGCTATTAGGCAAACACATTACAAAAGATGTTGTGCGGTTAATAATTACACAGGAAATGTGAGATGATGGGCCGGGGACTATAACGGAAAACATAATCAGTCTTCATTGGGAACGAATGGAAATCACAGGCTCCCATTAGGTGTCTCCAAAACGGTTCATCCATCTCCATGTCTTGCTGTCCTCTGTATCTTCCTCTTTCACACTTCCTCTCTCACCACATCCATAAACCTCCTCTTTGTCCTTCCTCTTCTCCTCTTTCCTGACAGCTCCATCCTCAACATCCTGCTCCTGATATACTCCTCGTCTCTCCTCTGGACACGTCCAAGCCAACAAAGTTTCACTTCTCTCACTTTGTCTCCAAAATGTCCAACCTGAACTGTCCCCCTAATAAACTCGTTCCTAATCCTGGTCATCCTCGTCCCTACCGATTTTTATTTAATTTATTTAATTTTTATTTTTATTCTATTTAACTCTGACATCTCCAGCTCGCCGCCTGTCTTTTCATCATAATCTCCAAACCATGTAACATTGCTGGTTTCACTACCTTCCTGTAAACCTTCCCTTTTAATCTTGCTGGTTCGACTGACAATAAAAATGGGACTAGTGTATACAGTACAGTTTATATGGTATATAGTGTACATGAGACAGTTTATATAGTATATAGTGTATATAGTACAGTTTATATGGTATATAGTGTATATAGTAGTCTATATAGTATATAGTGTATATAGAGGGAGTTTATATAGTATATAGTGTATATAGTACAGTTTATATAGTATATAGTGTATATAGAGACAGTTTATATAGTATATAGTGTATATAGTAGTTTATATAGTATATAGTGTATATAGTACAGTTTATATAGTATATAGTGTATATAGAGACAGTTTATATAGTATGTTGTGTATATAGTACAGTTTATATAGTATATAGTGTATATAGAGACAGTTTATATAGCATATAGTGTATATAGTACAGTTCACATAGTATATAGTGTATATAGAGGCAGTTTATATAGTATATAGTGTATACAGTACAGTTTACATAGTATATAGTGTATATAGAGACAGTTTATATAGTATATAGTGTATACAGTACAGTTTATATAGTATACAGTGTATATAGAGACAGTTTATATAGTATATAGTGTATATAGTACAGTTTATATAGTATATAGTGTATATAGAGACAGTTTATATAGTATACAGTGTATATAGTACAGTTTATATAGTATATAGTGTATATAGTACAGTTTATATAGTATATAGTGTATATAGATACAGTTTATATACTATATAGTGTATATAGTACAGTTTATATAGTGTATAGTGTATATAATACAGTTTATATAGCATATAGTGTATATAGTAGTTTATATAGTATATAGTGTTTATAGTACAGTTCATATGGTATATAGTGTATATAGTAGTTTATATAGTGTATAGTGTACATAGAAGCAGTTTATATAGTATATAGTGTATATAGTAGTTTATATAGTGTATAGTGTACATAGAAGCAGTTTATATAGTATATAGTGTATATAGAGACAGTTTATATAGTATATACTGTATATAAAGACAGTTTAAAGTCAAGTCAATTAGGATTTTATTGCCATTTCAGCCATATACACAGTACACAGTGAAACGAAATAACGTTCCTCCAGGAACCTGGTTGCTACACAACACAAGACAACACAAGACACAACAGTTTATATAGTATATAGTGTATATAGTACAGTTCATATAGTATATAGTGTATATAGAGACAGTTTATATAGTATATAGTGTATATAAAAGCAGTTTATATAGTATATAGTGTATATAGTACAGTTTATATAGTATAGAGTGTATATAGAGACAGTTTTTATAGTATATAGTGTATATAGAGCCAGTCTATATGGTATATAGTGTATATAGACAGTTTATATAGTATATAGTGTATATAGAGACAGTTTATATAGTATATAGTGTATATAGTACAGTTTATATAGTGTATAGTGTATATAATACAGTTTATATAGCATATAGTGTATATAGTAGTTTATATAGTATATAGTGTTAATATTACAGTTTATATGGTATATAGTGTATATAGTAGTTTATATAGTATATAGTGTATATAGTAGTTTATATAGTGTATAGTGTACATAGAAGCAGTTTATATAGTATATAGCATATATAGTAGTTTATATAGTATATAGTGTAAATTGACAGTCTATATAGTATATAGTGTATATAGACAGTTTACATAGTATGTAGTGTATATAGTACAGTTTATATAGTATATACTGTATATAGAGACAGTTTCAAGTCAAGTCAATTAGGATTTTATTGCCATTTCAGCCATATACACAGTACACAGTGAAACGAAATAACGTTCCTCCAGGAACCTGGTGCTACACAACACAAGACACAACAGTTTATATAGTATATAATGTATATAGTACAGTTCATATAGTATATAGTGTATATAGAGACAGTTTATATAGTATATAGTGTATATAGAGGGAGTTTATATAGTATATAGTGTATATAGTCATTTATAAGGTATATAGTTTATATAGAGACAGTTTACATAGTATGTTGTGTATATAAAAGCAGTTTATATAGTATATAGTGTATATAGAGACAGTTTTTATAGTATATAGTGTATATAGAGCCAGTCTATATGGTATATAGTGTATATAGACAGTTTAAATAGTCTTTCTTTCTTTTTCTTTCGGCTGCTCCCGTTTAGGGGTCGCCACAGCGGATCAACTGTCTCCATTTCTTCCTGTCTTTTGCATCTTGCAGACAGTTTAAATAGTATACAATGTATATAGAGGCAGTTTATATAGTATATAGTGTATATAGTACAGTTAATATAGTATATAGTGTGTATAAAAGCAGTTTATATAGTATATATTTATATACAGTTGATATAAAATCAAGGGTATAAATGAGGTGACATTGTTTATATAGGAGTTTATATGCTTAATGGATATTTTTTCCAAAGAGACCAAACTTTGTAAATTATTTGACATTTGTATCTATGCTTATTTATATATTTCATATTTCAGTATTGTTCTACATATGCCTCTCTTTCTCTCTGCGCAGCTGTAACATAAAAAATGTACATTTTCTTCAGGATCAATAATGATTCTGACCCAATAAACAAGGATGGCGAGGGTGTGATATCATTTTGGACGGTAGGGTGCGCTGTTTCGTAACCAGAGCTGATGCCATCACTCCATCTGCTTGAGAAAAATAAAAGATTGACATGAAGTTGCAAGTGTTCCTGCAGAGCATTGTGCTGGTTTACACCCTGATCCTATTTGGACCAATACATGAATTCATTATTACTATTAATAATAATACACATGCATTAATAATATTATATTATAATAATGCAAATTGTTTTTAGTGGCCCATTTTTTGTGATTATGGACGATTTTCAACCCGAGGCTGAAGATGGAGACTTATTTTGCAGCTTTTTGTTGGAATTTTCCGTTCCACCTTAAATGGTGCAGCAGTTCCATTCTGGCGCCTGGGGCGCCAGAATGGAACTGCTGCACCATTTAAGGTGGAACGGAAAATTCCAGTAGGAAACCAATCTCAGCTTCATATAAGCATCAGATCCTACAGTGGATGCGCATGGGCATGTGTGTGTGTGTGTGTGTGTGTGTGCGCGTCGTCGCCACTGAAGAAGAAGGAGGCGCGCAGTCCGCGCTCTGCTGTCGGAGGTGCCAGTCCTCCGCTCGTGCGTGTGTGTGAGAGTGTGTGTGAGTGTGTGTGTGTGGATGTGTGTGCGCGCGATCATAAGGGATAAAGGGGTGTTTTCTTGGAGAAACTGGAGAAATGATGAGCAAGAGCAGGAGGACTCTGTCCCACACCTGAAGTGGATTTAAAAAAAAAAAAAAAAAAAAAAAGAAGGAGGACACCCTGGTGGATGAAGAGGAAGAGAAAGCCCAGGATTTGGCTGATTCATCCTGGTATGTGTTCTCATTTGGGGTTGATTCTGGGCACCGGTGCCCTCCCTGAGCCTGCCTGGCACTGGGAGTGGAGGAGCAGCAGGAAGTGAACTTGACTGATGGTGAGATGTGTAGGGTTGGTGTTTTTTGGAATCTTCTGGGAGGATGTTTAGGATTTAGGCTTGAACTTCCAGCTGCTGCTTCCACTGGGCATGCATGGAAAGGTGTGCATCCATTGGTGCACAAGAGCAGGACGGAATCAGGGCTTCCTGGGACGGACCACAAGAAGCTGTCATTATCATCCAGACTCCTTTTAGTCTTTCAGGGACTTAAGTCAGGCTTATTTTGGTCATCCAGGGCTAATTCCAGCCTTCCAGGTTTGTTTCAGATACCCAGAACTGAGCTCAGACGCGTTTCCGCCTTCCAGGGACGTGTCTGGGCTCATTTCAGGGATGAAGTTTGGGCTTATTTTTTGACATCCAGAGCTGTTAGGCTGATTTTAACTATGCATTAATGATCCTAAGACTAATTTCGGTCATTCAGGGCTGAGGTTTACCTTGTTTCAGCCTACCATGGATGAAGATTGGGCATTTTTTGGTAATCCAGGGTTGAAATCTGGGCTAATATAGTCATCCAAAGTACCAGACAGGCTCATTTTAAGCATACACTGATGCAGGATTATTCTGATCATCTGAGTTTTGGCTCATTGCAGTCTTCCAGGGTCTGAATCTGGACTGGACAGAACAGTAAGGCTTTTAAACTATACAATAATTATTCTAAGCCTTATTTTGATCATCTAGAACTGAGGTTTGGCTCACTTCAGCCTTCCAGGGAGAACGGTTGGGCTTTTTGGCCTCCAGGGCTTTAATTAATCATGTTCCAGCCTTCCAGGAATGGATTCCAGGATTATTCTGATCATCTTAAACTGAGTTATAGCTCATTTCTGCCTTCCAGGGATGATGAACAGGATTATTTCAGTCATCCAGAGCTGCAAGATTCATTTTAGATATATTTAAATGATCCTAAGGCTTATTTCGGTCATTCAGGTTTGTGGTCAGGCTCATTTCAGCCTTCCAGGCTCTGAGTCCGAGCTTATTTTTGGGTTTCCATGGATTTCAGTCATCCAAGGCTACAATTAAGCCCATTGAAGTCATAAAAGGATGAAGTTCGGTCTTATTCCGGTCACCCAGAGCTGTAAGGCTCATTTTTCAGGCTCATTTTGGGCATCCATGGCTGGTTTGGTTCCTTTCCGCCTTGCAGAGACTGCATCTGGGCTTATTTCATGCATCCAGGGACAGAGTTTGAGCTTTCATGGATTTCAGCCTTCCATGGATTTCAGTCATCCAGGGCTATAGTTAGGCTCATCTGAGCCATGCAGAGATGAAGTTTGGGCTTTTTTCAGTCATCCAGGGCTTTAGCTGAGCTAGTTTTGGCCATTCAGGGATGATGTCCAGGCTGATTTAGTTATCCAAAGCTATAGACAGACTTATCTGAAGCATCAATTAATGGTCTCTAGCAGGATTCAGATCATCTAGGACTGAGGTTCGGCTCAACTCAGCCTTCCAGGGACTTAAACAGGGGCTTAATTCTGTCATACAGGGCTGAGGTCAGGCTCATTTCAGCGTTCTAGGGACTTAACCCAGGGTTTTCTTTTTTGTCTTCTAGAGGTGTTAGGCTTATTTGACCCTTACATTAATGATGCTCAGGCTTATTTAGGTCATCCAGGACTGAGGATTGGTTCATATCAGCCTCCCAGGCACCAAGCTTGGGCTTATTTTTCTGCATCCAGAGACCAAACTTGAGCTAATTTCAGCCTTAAAGGGATTTCAGTCACCCTAGCCTAAAGTTAGGCTCATTTAATCCACACAGGGATATAATCTGGGTTTTTTGTTGTCACCCAGGGCTGAGGTTAGGTCTGTTTTGACCTTCCAGGGACTGAATCCTGGCTTATTAAGTTATCCAGGGCTACAGATAGGCTTGTCCCAGCTACGAAGTGATGAAGTCCAGGCTTAAATAGTCAGTCAATCTCGTTTCAATCACACACTATTGTATTTTTAAAATGAGTCTGTCTCTGGGAGTTGATGACTAAATTAGCCTGGACTTTATCCCTGCTTGGATCAGATGAGCCTAACCTCCTAAACCCTGGATAACTGAAATCCCTGGAAGGCTGAAATCAGCCAGATCTCAGCCCAGGCTGAAATTAATCCTAGAATACATTAACATCCTCCTGGATTATTCTGGTCATCCAGTGCTGGGACTTGGCTCATTTCCTTCCAGGGACCAAGTCCGGGCTTTTTGATTCTTCAGACCTTATTTCGGACATTTCAGGTCTTGTTCCAGCCATCAAGGGGTGAAACCTGGACATAATTAGTCATCCATAGCTGCATTCATTCTCAATTTAACCACACATGAATGTTATCATTATTTGGATCATCTAAAGCTGAGGTTTGGCTCATTCCTGCCTTTCAGGTCCAGTCCGGCTTTATTTTGCACATCCAGGGCTAAAGTTAGGTTTTATCCTCAAAGGTCTGATCTCCTGGAATATATTCATTATCCAAAGCTTGTTTCATCCATCAGCCCCTTTTAGGCTGATTTGGTGGGTAATGTTGGTCATCCGCGGCTACATTTAGTCTCAATTTGGGTGTCTAGCGCTCGTTGCTCTAATAACACGGATGAATTAAGTCACACTGCTCATACCTTCAGATTTTTAGGTATGTGTGCGGATAAAGGCATTAAAAATAAGTCTGGCCAGGGGCTGCCTGTCGTTCGTTAGCCCTTTGGGTCTCCATGGATGCTCATAACACGTCTACTCTGGTTTCGGCTTCGCCCCGAGGGCAGCAAAACCGAGAGAGGAGGCAGATCTAGAGAGAAAGAGGTGCAGGAGCAGAGAGAAAAGTGTGGGAAGGAGTGTAACATGAGATAGGCTGTATTCTTGCTGAGCTATGTGGCGTGACCCTTGTCGCAGACCTGTTTAATCTGATTTGGACCTTCATACTGGCGATCGGGCTGGATCGATACGCTGTCAGTCTCCCGGTATCTTCAGCTCGCAGAGAGATGTGGAGAGAGAGAAAGAGAGGCTCAAAGAGCATCTCAGGAAAGCCAGAAGAAATGGAAAGGGAGTGAAATAGAGGAAGACAGAAGAGGGAGAGACAAAGAGAGAGAGAGAATGAGAGATGAGAGAAGGGGGGAGGATGTTGCTGGAATGTTTAGTTCTATCCACAGCACATCTCCCATCATGTGCTGTTCAGGAGGGAACGGGTTCGTCTCTCTCGTGTTCATGTTTATTTATAGGTGCATCTGGGATGCTTGGCTCGTCTCATTTTGTAGCTAACGAGCACAGCCAAATTGGAGGTGAGAAACAGGAGATATCGGCTGAAAAGGCATCCGCATGCCTTCATCTTCTAGGGCTTTTTAGGAGGCACCAATGAATAATGTGGATCTGATCACCAGATAAAGGCTATTAATGTCAGGATCACTTTCTCCAAACAGTTATTTATATTTGCTCTATTTTTGTCTAAGCTCTAAATTATCATGATGTGAACGTTACTACCAGGGCTTTAGAATTATCCAAAACCGGACGTCGTCATTAATAAGGATAACTGTTCTACTGATGCTCTGCTTGTACTATAATTAAAGGATTGCCTGGAAGAAAATCCAATGAGCTCAGATGTCGAGACGAGTCCAAATTTAGCTTCTTTACTTCAGAACTGGAAACAAGACTCATATACACCAGAATACAGTATTACAGCCTAAGCTATACACCTTCATACTTTACGGGACGTCCTAATCGAGCCTTACGATCAGCAAACGCTGCTGAAAAGTCTGGAGTAGAAGCTTTGGAACGCAAAGCATTTGATACATTATGCATTATATTTTAAGACATATTTAAATATTTAAATGTAGTATTTACAATGAACAGCTTATATATAAATAATATATATTTATAACAAATATATTTTTAATTTTTATAAAATAAAGCAATTTAATCATATTTAAAAAGTCATATTAAAAAGTGCTCTGCAAAGAGAATTATTATTATTTTTAATTATTATTATTATTATTACTTAGCTTTGCTTTAGTTCAAATATTAAAGTGGAATAGAAAAAAAATACAATAAAAATGAAAGTTGAGGAGGATCAATGGCGAATAAAAAGCGAACAGTGTGAGTCTGGTGTTAGACTGTTGGAGATGTTAAGAGAGATGTCCTCAGAAGAGCCGAGTCTTCCTGAAGGTGGAGCCTGACGCCTCTATTCCGGCAGTGTTTAGCCTGTTCCAACGTCGGGGAACCGAGAATGAGAACAGTGTGGACTGAGATGGCCTTGTGTGAAGAGATGGCGATGCCAGATGACGTTCCTTAGAAGAACACAATGAAGGAGAAGGAGAACCCTGAATGATGGAGTTTAAAGAGCTGGAGCCTGTTGGTGGAATGCAGACAGCCATGAATATCTAGTGATCAGAACCCTCAGAATTTTAACAATACCTATTTCCTTGGTTCTGGACAATGTGACTTTGTATTTTATATGCAGTTATGTATTACAGGTGTATAAAAAGGGCAAAAGAAAGTGAAAGTGACTGTCATTGCTAACACAGTGAACTACAATCATATCTATCCGATCCTCAAATTTCATTCCAACACTAGGTCACCATCTGGCCCAAAAAATGATTTCAATCACCAATCAGCAGAAAAAAAGGAGGAGATAAGAGAACAAACTTTTAAGTTTTGGGCACTTTTGATCGTTAGACACCCTCCGCAGTGTTTCATTCACGAAAGGATAAAAATGATAATTATAATGAAATTATGTTGCCTGCACATTCACACTGAGCAGTGAGTATATTTAAACCTTCCTACGCACACCAAGAGTGAACACACACACACCAGGAATGAACACACACACCATGAGTGAACACACACACACACCATGAGTGAACACACACACACTCAGGATTGAAAATTCATGAGTTTGAATCCCAGACCAATAAGGTACCCTTGAGCAAGGTACTGTCCCTATCACTGCTTTCTGCACACGGTTGCCCCCTGCTGGACAGCGGGTTAAATACAGAGGATGCATTTGGTTGTGGTGCACCGTGTTCGCGATGGCATGTAGTCACTTTCACTTTCACTCCATCTCAACCCCTTTCAGAAAGCTGGAATAAAACGATCACCATCATCACCTGATGACCGTTTAAAGTTTATTGTCCTACAGTGTCCTGACGCATCGAGGTGCTGTTGACCTAAAGCTGGTTTCTGCTTCATGCGCTGTATTCTGCCCTTTTAATTGTGAGCTCCTCTTAAAGAAGAGCAGTTAAAATAAGGGCTGTAATAATAATACATTTATAAAGTTAGAGCTCTTCAGGCTGCAGGAACTTTTTCCCGCTTTAACACTTTGAGCACGTCGGTCTGAGGGTGTTTCTGCTGCTCTGTGTGTGA
The DNA here is from genome assembly GCA_017165825.1 of Hepsetus odoe. Taxonomy (NCBI): domain Eukaryota; kingdom Metazoa; phylum Chordata; class Actinopteri; order Characiformes; family Hepsetidae; genus Hepsetus; species Hepsetus odoe. The sequence continues at coordinate 33,321,699 of CM029366.1, forward strand.
ACAGGCCTCAGGATGGTGTGAATTAGAGTATCTGAGTGAGAGTGTATTTTAAGCCGTTTAGTGTAACTGCAAATGTGTACTGTGTTTAGCTCCAAATGTTTAGTGGTTTCTGGAAGCAGATGCTTAAACTCTTCTGATGAACAGAATCGATACGGCGGAGAAGGTTCCAGTGAGCGCCGGTTTATAGGGCGATCAGTGTGTCCTCAGGGGGGCGCTGTAGGTGAGTTCACACTGAGAGCTGTGTGTCCTCCTGGAGACAGAATAGGTGGGTTTACAGTGAGATCAGGGTGTCCTCAGGGGGCGCTGTAGGTGGGTCTCACAGTGTGAGCTCTGTCCTAATCAGGACAGAATAAAGCGGCTTAAACTGTGAACTGTGTCCTCAGGGGGGCGCTGTAGGTGAGTTCACTCTGAGAGCTGTGTGTCCTCATTTGGGCCAGAATAGGTTGGTTTAAAAGGGTGTCCTCAGGGTGGTGCTTTATTTGAGTTTACTGTATGATCTGCACGTACTCAGGAGTGCTGTAGGTAATTTTGGGTCCACAGGGTGGCGCTGTTGGTGTGTCTACAGTGAAAGCTGTGACTTATGCGATGACATTGTGAACACTGTAGGTTTGGCGGGGCTAAGTCAGAACTGAATGAACTCCTAGGTGGTGCTGCTATCAGTGAGTTAAGAGCATCATCACATCCTCAAGGGGCGCTGTAGATGAGTTCACTGCGGAAGACGCCCTGGGGGACTGCCCCATGGATTTACGGTGAATGTGTGAGTGGCCCCCAGACACTGCTTCTTTGAGCTTTCATCCATAGTTACCTTTCTACCCGCTTGCACAGATTCCACTATAAGGATGAAACGCTGCCCCCTACAGGCAATGTCGTGAACTTAATAAAGTAGCTTTTAAAATGTAAATGAAAAATATAAAACAGAACCAATTTTTTTGGTTGAAATTGTTCATGAGCACGTTGCGTATTCCTTTACCTCTCTCTAACTCGCTCTAACTCTCTCTCTGGGGCATGGTTGGAGCTGAAGAGAGGAGGCTCGTTGCGAAGGACTCTGGGGTATAGGGCAGCGTGATGATGGGGTTGTGGAACGGATCACTGGCTGCCGCCTCCTCTCACTGTTAAGTGCACTTAGTCCTCTGGCCCTGCCACTTATCTCCGGGATTCACCCTAACATTTTTGCCTTCGCTGAAAAAGGGAGCGAGCCTCCAGGAATTTCTCTCACTCTGTGCTTCAAGCATGCCTGGGAGCTTCTGTTGAGCGCTGGTGTAGAAGAAAGAGGGGGAAAAAACACAGTTAAACTGATAAGAGGTTCCCCTGTGCGGGGAAATGCATTTTGATCACCCAGTCGTCCAAGGCTCTTGGGACGAGCCAGGAGATACGCCGCCGTTTGCTTTGCATTTGGGCTCTTTGGTTGCGATCGGTGTAGGACAATGGAAATCAGACGTGATGAAACCATTCACAGTGATTATATACACCCTTTTGTCCAAGGCTGTTGGCAAAGACCATGCAATCTGTTGCTGTTTGCTTTAGATTTGGCTTTCCTCTCTGTTTGGGATGTAAATAGCTGATAATTTGCCTGCCAATTAACGGTGGTGACCATCTGAAGCGGCCTGGTGCCATTTGCAGAGCTGGGTGTGTGAGCACAGAGGTTGGCAAGCAGGATGGGAAGTTATTACGGAGGGTTTTACCTTAACAAGAGGGAAGAAAGCAAGTGTGGTATGTTATTGGGTCGACATTCAGCTCCCGCGGGTTTTAAAGTTCACCAGGACGGAGCTTTACGGATGGTACAAAAGGACGGGAATAAAAGAAGACACGGGGATGCTGAGTCATTTTCTCGTTTGCTCGGTGGCCTGCTGAACTCAAGGCGCTATTGGTTTCTTCTTTTCGGTTAAGGAATAGTTGCTCATTAACACGGTAGAGCGTCAAACGCATGCAAATCGCATTCGCCGTGATGCCGGGCGCCCTCGCCACACGTTCCATATGGCTGTCGGGAATGTGCAAATGTTCTCCTGCTAGCGGGTTCCGCTGAGCCACAGTCTGAGACAGCGTGTCCTGTCAATGACAATGACGAGGCCTGCCTCCGCTCTCGGGCGCAATCTATACATAGAAAAATACATACACCACCAGCCTGATGATGCAGTCCCGCGTAGGCTCCTGCGTTCCCCGCTACACCGTGACGCCAACATGACCCCGATGTCGCTGAACATATTTCCTCCTCTATTGATTTTCAGTTCACACTCCAGAAAAAACTACATATTAGGCTGCAAAAGCCTTTGCCGAGATGCTAACATGAAGGGTGTTTCACCCAGCAGGTCTTTAAATCGTCTTATTTATTTCCTTTAAAAGACAGCACGTGTCACCAAAGTGCGGCACAATAAAATCATAATCCACCAGAAGAACGGATACAATAAATGGAATTATAATAAAATAAAATTAGAAAGTGAAAGTGACTATTTTGTCATCGCGGAGGGCAGATATGTTATGAGACGCGACGAAATGCAACCTCTGCTTTTCACCCACACACACCGGCCCAGCAGGGGCAATTTGAAGAGCCTGGGGAGCAGTGACGGGACGGCACGAACAGGGTACAGCAGGGCAACCTACAGGTCTGGGATCCAAAACCACAACCTTTTGATCCTGGGGCTTCGTTCCCTAAACACTAGATCGCCCCAATAAAAGGCTGAAGTATTTAGTAAGTGCAATATTTTTATACATATATATATATATATATATATATATATATATATATATATATATATATATATATATATATATATATATATATATATATATATATAAATAAAAGAAGAAAAGAAAACTGGATGCTTGTCCTTTCCAATTTCCATCTGCCTTTTATTGTGTTATAAGGATTTGCTTGAATATCAAAATAAAGGTACATGTGATAAATTGAAATATTTAATATAAATAATAAACTCTGATACTTTATAATCTTCTTCTTTTCTTTCGGCTGCTCCTGTTTAGGGGTCGCCACAGCGGATCAACTGTCTCCATTTCATGCCTTCCTCTGCATCTTCCTCCTTCAATCCGACCACCTGCATGTTCTCTCTCACCACATCCATAAACCTCTCTTGGTCTCTTTCTCCTCTTTCCTGGCAGCTCCATGTTCAACATCCTCCTTCTAATATACTCCTCATCTCTCCTCTGGACATGTCCAAACCAACGCACCTTGCTTCTCTAACTTTGTCTCCAAGACGTCTAACCTGATCTGTCCCTCTAATATACTCATTTCTAATCCTGTCCATCCTCGTCACACCCAACGAAAATCTCAGCATCTTTAACTCTGACACCTCCAGCTCCGCCTCCTGCCTTTTCATCAGCACCACCGTCTCCAACCCATACAACATAGCTGGTCTCACTACTGTCCTGTAAACCTTCCCTTTTACTCTAGCTGGTCCCTGTCTATCTCAGATCACTCCAGCCACTCTTCTCCACCCATTCCAACCTGCCTGCACTCTCTTCTTCTCCTCTCTTCCACACTCGCCGCTACTCTGAACTGTTGAACCCAAGTATTTAAACTCCTCCACCTGCACCTCCTCTACTCCCTCCATCCTCAGCACTCCACTTTCCTCCCTTTCATTCACACTCCTGTATTCTGTGGTACTTCGCTGACATCACATCAAAATGGATCGTTAGTTTAGGTGTTTAACAGTATTTAAACGATGCTCTTATTCAGAGCATAATGAAGACTCTAGTTCAGGGTTTTGCTCAGTGGCTCAAAAAGTTCTGGAGGGAACAGAACCAGACACAAACCCGCAACCTCCTGGTCCAAAGCTGGGTATCCTTCTTTTACCACTACTCCATTATCATACCATCCCCAATTCCTAAACCATTACACAGAACTGTTATAACTCGGAGTACGTGATATGATTTTTATTATTAAGTTGATTGTGCTGTTTGGAAAAAAATGCAAAAATGCAGTGAGATGAACCTTCTCAGGTCGATAGTTGTTTACCACATCAAAGATACAACGAACGGAATATCTTGGGAATGCTGCACACTAGAGACTCACCGATTTTCTTGTTCATTTGTTTGGTTCTGTGATCACAATGGAATAATTTCCTCATTTCCCCTCGCTATAGATGTAAAATATACAAATATGGAAATATAAAAGATTCAGAGAAATGTAGATACAGAGAAAATAGTTTCCAAAAGTGACTGAAATATCAAAATATAAATCCATTGAAAAACAGAAAAAAATCGATATGGAGAAGAATGATCAGCTGTCACGGTTCAGAAGCACCAGAGAGAAAATAAATTTATTACAAACAATATGAAATAAATATCGTTACTGTTCTGAAATGATGGTGCAGATAAACACTTTTTTTGTCATTGCTGTTTTTTTTCTTCTTTCTAGTAGCATCAAACCATCACCTGATGTGTTTAAGCTCATCTTCTCCTATGCTTCCTTGAGGCACCATGGTATCTGCAGAACCATGACTGGTTGATGGTCCACAGAGCAGGACGTGGGACAAATAACTTAATCGGTGATTGTAGGCCTCACAGCAAGACAACAGGTCTGCAAAGAACATGTGGACCTCTGTGAGAGCATGAAATCTATGGCAAAACATTACAGTGGGCTTTTAGTGTCAACGGCTGACCATTACAACCAAGCAATTTATCTCCACCATTTTCATCTTGACTCGTCTTTCGGGGTATTGGAGCATAAAATACCTTTTACGCACAAACAAGAGAATCTGTCAAACCCTAAACTCCTGCCTTCGTCCACAAGAATTTTGGGGGCAGCAGCGGTCGAGGGACGGAGTTTAGGGACGAGGCCCCAGGATTGGAAGGCCGTGGGTTCAAATCCCAGACCACTCAGATGCCCTGAGGTTCCCTTGAGCAAGGTATCATCCCCGTCACTGCTTCCCGGGCACTGGATATGGCTGCCCACTGCTAGATGGAGGATGTAGTTGGTTGCAGTTCACTGTGTGCCGGATATTCACAATGGGACAGTCACTTGCACTTCACTTTCACTTTACGGAAGTCGCGTAAATCATCCTTTAGCATAACGCCGCAGCCGAACGCTACAGGTTTGAAGGAGCCCGGGTTTTGAAACGTCGGCTTTGAAAGGGTCTGGCCACTAATACTCGGGCATCTGGTCCATTAACTGTGACAGCGAGTTACGCCCATCAAAATATGTTTCGTGATTAAGTTGCATTAATATCTTGTAGCACATTATGCATGGGCGCATTTTATGGTGGAGATTTTTTCCAGCAGTTTGCACCGCTGTGTCTAATTGTAATTGTGTGCACTTTGCTAGAAGTGCTTGTCTCAGGGCATCTGCTGCACCGGTCCTTGTTCTTCTTTTTTTTGCTTCAGATGTTTGTCCCGAGTAGAGAAGTCTCCTCATTTGCCCGAGAAATAGGCCTCGGTCAGTGGATTTCATTACATCGCGCTATTGTGGAGGTGAGTCTGCAGCGCCTCATTACGTTTGGCAGCGCAATCTTGAGCTTATCGTTCTGCTTCTTGCACTCAATGGATAATAATAGCACACTGTTCTGATGGGGACACATGAGAGATTGGTTGTAATTACAATGCATGCCGGCGTCTTTCTGCATGGGACGGGCCTTTTAGAAAAGTGCCACAAACATTTAGGAAGCAGAACGCGCGGTCCGCCGTTTTGTCAGCTCATTATCATTTCCATCCTAGGCGAAAATGCACACTTGGAAACTTTGCCCTCGTCTGGGTTTCTGGTGGAGCTCGAATTAGGAAGCGTCATGGAGTGACATCACCACTGCCAAGTGGAGAGCCATGCCTGTTAATTCTCTCCATCCTGCGCTGGGGTGGAAGTGGAGCCGTGTAATCTAATCTGACGGAGGAATCGCACTGAAAGGCTACAATCCCAAAACTTAAGTCGCCACTCGGAGACCCCCCTCCGTCCTCCAGACACCCACCAGTTATTCACACCAGAGCCACTGCTCTCTGCCAGGGCCTTCTCCCGAGATTACGCAACCTTAACCGAAACGATAGCTGCTCATCTTTGCTTCAAGCCTCTCTTTATGGCGGAAAGGAGGCCCAGCTAACCGAGAGCAAGAGAAATCTCTGCTTGAGCCAAAACCCAGGAACAGACTGCGTACAAATAATTCTGAACCTCGAGGGTGACATCCTTAAACGCAATGGGACTATTCATCTCATGTTCAGCTTGTCTGAATGCAATGAAAAGATTCTGCATTTTTTTTCCCAAGCTAGAGCACCAGAGAGATGACAGTTATTGGATTTCAAAGGAAAACTGGGGAAAAAATGTTCGTTATTCTATGGAGCCGTTTCCAGTGGCAATTGGATTGCAGGGATAAAAAATAGAGGAGCCAGAAAAGGTTCTTAAGGCAGTTGCCATAGAAGCATTACTGTTGGTTCCTTAAAGAACCTCTGAATTTAATTGTTTTGTTTAGTCTTTAACAACGGTCTATTTTAGCCAGGGTTCCAGTTTCCAGGAATTCATTACCTGAGCTTATCCTAACCAGGGGGGTGGGGGGTATTGGACCCATCCCAAGGCGGAAGGCAGGAAAAACACCCTGGAACACCAGTCCATTAAACGTTCTCTCTGTGTTCTTCTAAGAGGAACCCAGACCACCTCAGGTCTTTTTTTTAATGGTGTGACATGGGTATGGACTAGTGCCACACTAAATTCTTTATAAGCTCAGTCCAATTTTCCAACCTGAGTTTAATCTTGAGCCAATAGGACCTGACTCCTGAATTCGGGGTGGAGGATAAATTGAGTTATTTTTCACAACACAGTGACTTTTGTATTCCATATTTCTGCTGTTTGACAATCCGGTACAAATATAAAAGCTCCAGGAGATCCACTTTTAAAATCACCTTTAAAGAGAACAGAAGGTCTTAAAACATTTACCTGGAGATTGACCTTCTTGTTTAAAGGGCCCTTTTTGACACTTTAAGAATATATGATGGGATTTCTAGAGCTTGTATCTCAAAATGAGGATTTAGGATCTTTTGCAGCTGACAGGCCACACCTACCAGTGAAGCTTCTGCTGCCCACAAGAAGATGTAGCTCACCTGATTGTTTCTTTTCTGACTTCTTAATTAGATCATTGATGTTTATCCGCTACAAGTGCTGGATATCAGGTGAACTCGAGTGATTTAAAGATGTTTATTATGATAAATTGTGTCAACTTTAATGGTTTTGGGCTCCAGATGACTCTCTGAGATGATGAATATCAGCCTGACGTGTCTCATAGATCAGCAGGAGCTGCTCAGCCCAGATTCTAAATAGGGTGAAATGGCATTTCTCAGTTATACTGCCTCCTGCCGGAACCAGCTCAGGTCAGATCTGCCTTTGTTACCCGTTTTTATTTTACCTTTATCTTTACGACACAATAATACATCTTTATCTGTTTCTTTTGTTATTTTTTAAATGTGTACTGTGTATGAGACATTACATTAAATTCGCTGGATTAATATCGGTAGTATTCTTCAGACTGTGTTTTATTTTAAATGTGGCATTACTGACTCTTGATGTAGTTATGTAATAAAAGATCAGAAGAAGGCATGCTGTGACCATTCTATGTACCGTTTCTTAAAGATCTTGATACTATATATACGTCATAATGTCCACCCTTAAAACTCTGTTCCAAAAGGTCATAAAATCCAATTATAAGCATAAACTCGGTCCACTCAACTTACAGGCATCTTCCAGGGTTGTTCTTTCACAAAGCAGTAGGTTTTTCAGGTCTTGCTGGAAATACTCTGTGTGATGTAGGTGAGGGGTGGCACCTGGGTATAGCGCTGAGCAGGCTGGACAAGATGCTTTCTTCAAATTTGCTCAAAAACAGTCAAGTCTTGAGCCGTTCTTCAACTGATTTGGTGTCTGAAGTTCCTGACTCCACTTGTCTTTCCAGTCTCAGGTTTAGCCTCATTATCTGTGGCGTCTTTGTGTAAATGACTGTTTTTTCTCGAGTCGTATGATCATGTCCCCAACACATCCTCTCACTCACTCTGGAAATTGACCCTCTGTGAACTGGACCAGTAGGTTGCCCTGAGGTTCCCTTGATCATGGTTCCCTTCCAGTCCCCCTGGATATGGCTGCCCCCTGCTGGATGGTGTGTGTTGGTAAAATACAGAGGTTCCTTTTGTTGTGGTTCACTGTGTTCACTATGTCAAATAGTCACTTTCACTTTCAGTGGCTGCTTCACATAAATGACCCAGTGTTGGGACCTTTCTTACTGAAAGACCCTGTTTAATTAATGCATGATGGAAGGTGGAGCAGCTCTTCATGAAGGTGGATCAGACTTGTGGGTGTGGTTTAGGACACAGTAGGACTTACTGTTAAACATCAACATTAACTAAACTCCAAACTAACAACAGGGCTGCCAAGTCCTAATCAGGCGGCACGGTGGCACAGTTGGTAGCGCTGCGCAAGAAGGTCCTGGGTCTGGTTCCCAGGCAGGGTGGTCCTTTCTGTGTGGAGTGGACATGTTGTCCCCGTATTCATGTGGGTTTCCTCCAGGAGCTCCATTTTCCTCCTACCGTCCAAAGACATGCACATCAGGCAGATTGGAGATGTTAAATTGGCCGTGAGTGAACGTGTCTGCCCCGCAATGGACTTGTGACCTGTCCGCCTTTTGTCCATTGAGAGCTGGGATGGACTCCAGCACCCCCTGTGACCCTAATTAGGAAAAGCGGCTCAGAAAATGAGTGATTGAGTTCTAATTACCATCCACAAGATCTGAATTTGATGCAGTTGAAGTTTTGGTGACTTTTTAAAATTATATTAATAGTATATTTAATATATAAATCTAATCAATACATTATAATATAACAAATTAAACAATTATCCAATACTATTATATCAATTTTAAATAAATTATGGCATATTTTAGTATAAATGTAACACTCCCTAACATAAAATCGATTTTTCCCCAAATTTATAAAAAAAAAAAAAACAACAGGAAATTATTCTAATTATTCTTGAGATTTAAGCAGATCAGTAGGATTGCCACTGTAAATACAGTATCTGTGAATGTTTGGGATTTAAAATGAATTTCTTTATCAGTGTTACCGACCCTCCGTCGTCCAGACGGGTAGATTTTTTCTCCTGTTCATGTTGCCACAGGACAGCCTGCCTCACAGCTGCTAAACAAGCTGTGAAAAGGGGCTAAATCCAGAGCCCTGAGTTTTGTTGAAGGCTGTTCCGGCTCTGTACCTGCTTGGCAGGGATTGAGAAGAAGCTTTCCAGTTGCTTCCTGAAACCCCTGCAGGAAAAAACGAGCAGAAAGTGTCCAATCACAGGGAGAGGCGGTGAGAAAAGCAGCGATATTTGGGCAGAACGTGCCCATTAGTAGGTGAAGGAAAGTAGCTTTCGAGGTTAGCAGATGCAAATCTCCTGATTTGTGCGAAGACGCAAATTTCTGTTTGTTTTTCTTTCTTTTCTTCCCCCCCGTGCTCGACATGCGGAGCATAATTTCAATGGTGCCGAGCTTCTTAACCTTCCAAACTGCGAGGCGATGTATTTTCCAAGAGGCTGAGGTTAAGAGGTTCCAATTACAGAGCACTTTAAAGAACACGGCTCGGCTTCATAATCAAAATGTCATCTCGCTTTTACAGCTGCCGCTTTTCTGACACACGGCCTTTCAAACCGGAGCTGAACGAGCTTAAGGTTCCTCCATCCTTCCAGACTCGTCTTCAGTGAGAAGACGAGACGTCGAGGTTTCCGCTCTGGTATTTTTTGATCCTTAGCGGCTTTTTGTCTCCGGAGTGAAGGCGATCACTTCAACAAAGTGTAATCATTCGTGTGTGTGTGTTTGTGTGTGTGTGAAGCTAAAAGATTGAAAAAAATCCCTGTCACATTTGGCCCGAATGTCTCATTTTAATTATTTCTGTAATTACTTTTTTTTTCCCACAGATTATACATCTTGCATTCAAGCGAAAAATCGTTCCATTCACGAACAATTGGATGAGAGTCATATTCGCCCTTGGCAACTGAAGATGACGTTACTATGGAAACGGATAGCACTGCTATCAATCATGGGCTGCCTCGCAGGTAAAATGTCTTACTTGTCTTTTTATGTAAAATTGCTTTATTTTTTATTTTGGCCTTATCGTCCCCGTTGTTGTTGTCTCTCATTACCGTTTGCAGGTTAAACGCCCTGTTTGCTGTAATTGTTGGGAGAAACTGAACTCTGATCTCCACTCGGGGACTGAGAGGGGCTTTAAGAGAAGAGCTTCAGTGAGAGTATCTGCCTGCTGAGCGTTTGAACCTGTTTACCGTTCAGATCTTTCTGATCTGATGTGATTAAGAACATCCAGACGTGAAGCATTTAAAGCTTTAAATCAGCACTTTTAAACTTTTCCACTCGGACCGTGAACACTCAGATGGGCTTTCTGAGTCAGTGGTTTTTGTGATAAAGTGGCAAAAGTACAGATGCTCATGTAAAAAAGTAGAAGTACTCAGTCAACTACTTTACACAGTACAAAGAATGTACTAAGAGTGTAAAGTAAACGTACAGGAATGTACTGAGAGTGTAAAGTAAAAGTACAGGAATGTACTGAGAGTATAAAGTAAAAGTACAGGAATGTACTGAGAGTATAAAGTAAAAGTACAGGAATGTACTGAGGGTGTGAAGTGCAGGAGTGTACTGAGAGTGTAAAGTAAAAGTATAGGAATGTACTGAGAGTGCAAAGTAAAAGTATAGGAATGTACTGAGAGTATAAAGTAAAAGTACAGGAGTGTACTGAGAGTGTAAAGTAAAAGTACAGGAGTGTACTGAGAGTGTAAAGTAAAAGTACAGGAGTGTACTGAGAGTGTAGAGTGAGACGTGTCTCCTCTGAAGGACGTCTGGAGCGTCTGTCTGTGCTGAAAGTGAACTGAATCTCACTCCATATTAATAGAATTAAAGACTATTAAAGCCTCGAACTTCAACTCCAATAAAAACAATCTACTGAAAATAATCCACATGAACTTCACCGCTTCACTTTCATCACCGTCTCTACTAGTTCTCCATCACGGACACACACTCCACACACCCTGAACTCCACCGTCCACTCTCCCTGTCCTCTCTCTCACTCTCCTTCACTCTGTCCTGCACCGATGGACACACAGAGGGACGTCTCTTCTGTGTGTTTGTGTCCATTTAGTCTGAGACGGTCTGGATGTTGGGACGGTGATGGAGAATAAAGATAATGGAGGATCAACTCAGATGTTCAGAGTAAAGTAAGGAGTCTGTTCTGAAGACGGAAGAAAGGACAGAGATTGAGTAACACACTGGGAGGAAAAACAAAAGTCCTCAGAAGAACAGATACTCAAGTAAAGTACAAATACATGATCCTGAACTTATAATTAATAACTAATAATTTAATTTAACCAACGTGCCCAAAGCTCATTTCTATAGTCAAAGTAGTAAAAAAGGTCTTACTTACTTACTTACTTTTACTTAATCTCATGATCTTACATTTTTTATTTTCATAATTCTATTTTTATTGTGTTTTATTTCATTAATTTCATTTTAATTAGTATTGTCTATCATATATTCAATATTTACTGTATAATTAATTATGTGGTTTATAAAAGAATGAAGATGATGATGATGAGGATGATGATGATTATTATCATTATTATTATTAATAATTAATCTAACCTCTAAGAAGTACAAGTAAAATGCGTGGACCCTTTTAATGGTTCCATCGCATTTATTTATTTATTTATTCATTATTCATTCATTCATTCATTCATTCATTCATTCATTCATTCATTCATATATTTTCTTTTTTTTTTACATTATCTGTTATAATCAGACGTCTCACTCAAACAGTCAGTAAGACGTCATCATCTTCACAGGCCTTGCATGATTTAGATCCCTGTCTCTGACTGGAGCTTCTGAAGATGGTCTTTGAAACTGATTAGAAAAGCACTTTTTTTTTCCCAGCGCTGCCCTTCACCCATTCGTTCCGGGGCTTTTTACATTCAGGCTCCCGTGGCTCCGCTGGGACCGGCGTCTCCTCGCGGGCTGTGGACATGTCAGAGATGATTATCTGGAACTTTAGGATGGAATTGTGTCTGCATCTCCCCTGAAACCGCTGCCTCTGTACGCCCTTCTGCACTCATGGGATTAACAGTGAATTTCATTCTCTCTTAACTTTGTGCCAGTTGAGCTCAGCGCTTCAAAGCGAAGGTTGAATCCAATGTGAATCAAATGGGACGTTCATTTTACCTAACGTGACGGATCCCCTCCAGAATCATTTAGGTCAAAAAGAAGGACAGGCCCTCTGTTTGAAAAAGACCCAACGAATCCCGCGTTTGCTTGATGTATTTTTTATTTTGGCCTTTTCGTCCCCGTTGTTGTTGTCTCTCATTACCGTTTGCAGGTTAAACGCCCTGTTTGCTGTAATTGTTGGGAGAAACTGAACTCTGATCTCCACTCGGGGACTGAGAGGGGCTTTAAGAGAAGAGCTTCAGTGAGAGTATCTGCCTGCTGAGCGTTTGAACCTGTTTACCGTTCAGATCTTTCTGATCTGATGTGATTAAAAACATCCAGGCTCTGACAGACGTGAAGCGTTTAAAGTAAAATCAGCACTTTTAAACTTTTCCACTCGGACCGTGAACACTCAGCTGGGCTTTCTGAATCAGTGGTTTTTGTGATAAAGTGGCAAAAGTACAGATGCTCATGTAAAAAAGTAGAAGTACTCAGTCAACTACTTTACACAGTACAAAGAATGTACTAAGAGTGTAAAGTAAAAAGTACAGGAATGTACTGAGTGTAAAGTAAAAAGTACAGGAATGTACTGAGAGTGTACAGTAAAAGTACAGGAATGTACTGAGAGTATAAAGTAAAAAGTACAGGAATGTACTGAGAGTGTAAAGTAAAAAGTACAGGAATGTACTGAGTATAAAGTAAAAAGTACAGGAATGCACTGAGAGTATAAAGTAAAAAAGTACAGGAATGTATTGAGAGTGTAAAGTAAAAAGTACAGGAATGTACTGAGAGTATAAAGTAAAAAGTACAGGAATGTACTGAGTATAAAGTAAAAAGTACAGGAATGCACTGAGAGTGTAAAGTAAAAAAGTACAGGAATGTACTGAGAGTGTAAAGTAAAAAGTACAGGAATGCACTGAGAGTATAAAGTAAAAAAGTACAGGAATGTAATGAGAGTATAAATAAAATGTACAGGAATGTACTGAGAGTGTAAAGTAAAAAAGTACAGAAATGTAATGAGAGTATAAAGTAAAAAAAGTAAAAACAGTAAAAAAGTACAGGAATGTACTGAGAGTGTAAAGTAAAAAGTACAGGAATGTACTGAGAGTGTAAAGTAAAAAGTACAGGAATGTACTGAGAATGTAAAGTAAAAAGTACAGGATTGTACTGAGAGTATAAAGTAAAAAGTACAGGAATGTACTGAGAGTGTAAAGTAAAAAGTACAGGATTGTACTGAGAGTGTAAAGTAAAAAGTACAGGAATGTACTGAGAGTGTAAAGTAAAAAGTACAGGATTGTACTGAGAGTATAAGGGTAAAGCGTCTGAGGTGAAATCTGGAAAGGACAGGCCCTCTGTTTGAAAAGTCCTAACGAGTCACTCGTTTACGTATTGAAACTATACATTATATTGTTATTCTGCTAAAGAACATAAGAACGCATTCTTTTGTGACTCCTGGGTATTGTCATTACTTCTAGAGCGCTAAAACATGTGACTAGACTAGGGACTGACTTTTGACATAGTGTGTATGGACATGGCAGAGGAAGGAAAAAAATAAGATTAAAATTTGCAAAAGGCTGTTCAGAAGTTAGAAGAATATTACAGTTCAGCAGTTTCAGCAAAATGCATTCTAAAACGGAATATTGTAAAAGCGAATATTGAGTGTTTTGCTGGAGATGTAACGTTATTACAGTCTTCCTCTTCAAATGAGTCACTGCTGACACTCGAGCGGACTGGTGCAGCGTCTACGCTGGTGCGGGATCGCCGTTGTCGTCCAGTTCCAGTGGGCGAATATTAACATGGTATTTTGGTATTAACGTGGTAGTTTCAGTATGTGTATGTGGACAGTATGTGAAATAGTAACGGTATGTGAAAATAGTACATTTAATTTTAAAGAATGAGCAAAATTCTCACAATTTAAGGACAAACAAAACGGCTTTGTATTACTTATCTTACTTCGCTGTGTATTTTATTCCTTTCCTGTAATGAAACGTGTAGCTGAGAACTGATTTCAGTTTCAGATTCTGAAACCAGTGCCGTTATAAACTGTAAGGAACAATAGTCAGTGCATGGTAACGGTGCAGACTGCTTAGTTCCCTGAGAAAGCATTGTCTTATTGTCTATGTTTTCAAATTATCAGGGGTTTCCTGACAATTCTTTCTAATTTTGTGCTGATGTTAATATAAATCATTATATTCATAGTTGTTCTTTTTGTGGCAGTGCTGATGTGCTGGAAGCAGAAGTATCAGATTCTGACACAAACGCTAATTTAGAATAATTATAAACTGTAAACAACAATATCACATGCATGTGGTCTATCTGTCAGGGCATCGCCATGGTGTCTATATTTTTCCCACGTTTGGGTTTAATCCTGCAGTTTTTTAAAGTTTATTTTTTTATCTTGATATTGAAACCTTTATAGCTTATCTATACTATACTATACTATGCTATGCTATGCTATGCTACACTATACTATACTATATCACTATACTATGCTATGCTACACTATACTATACTATATCACTATACTATGCTATGCTACACTATACTATACTATATTACACTATACTATGCTATGCTATACTATACTATGCTATGCTACACTATACTATACTATATTACACTATACTATGCTATGCTACACTATACTATGCTATGCTACACTATACTATGCTATGCTACACTATGCTACACTATACTATACTATATTACACTATGCTATGCTATGCTACACTATACTATGCTATATTACACTATGCTATGCTATGCTACACTACACTATACTCTATTGCACTACTATGCTATGCTACACTATACTATGCTATATTACACTATACTATGTTATGCTCCACTGGACTATGCTATATTACACTATACTATGCTATGCTACCCTATACTATGCAATATTACACTATGCTATGCTATGCTACAATAGACTATGCTATATTACACTATGCTATGCTATGCTACACTATACCATACTATATTACACTATACTATGCTATGCTATGCTATACTATACTGTACTATACTATGCTATAGTATGCCATATCATACCATACCCTACCATACCATGCCACACTACACTACTGTACTATATTGTGATATAGTTTACTGCACTATGTAATACCATACTACCCTACACTTTATTGTCCTATACTGTATTGTACTATACCATATTATACAATACTGCACTATACCATACCACACTACACCATTGCACTGTACTGCACTGCACTATACTATAGTTGGCTGTCACCATGCACCATACCATACTACACTGCAGTGCACAATACTTTGCTATGCTATTATATACTATACTATAATCACTTTTTTAAATGTGGCAGTACTGTTTTTTTATGAGTATTGTAAATGAGTATTGTAATGTTACATTAATGCCAGATTGACCCTTCCTTCCTCACAAGAGTTAGGGTTTTCACCTCTGCATTACAAATACCGGAAGATAAATAAATCTGTACATAGTTATCACATCTGGGTTATGGGGTTCAAATTGCAGAATAAAGCCCCCGATCAACTTTTCTGATGAACTGCTGGTATTTTTATGCAGTTTTTGGCCGCTCAGATTTAAACACTTTGTTTGACGGCTCTGCCAAAGTCACGAAAACTAAAAAAAGTGCAAGAAAATCAAAATCTCTTCAGCAAGGCAGCATGGAGGCAAACGTGGCTCACAGATGGGGCTTGACAGCTGAGTTGGAAGATAAGATTTGAGGAACAAAGTCCCGTCAGTGGATGTCAGGCCTCCGAACTGTGCTGAGGTTGATCTGCACTGTGCTGTATCAAACATTTTCAGCATGAGCAGGAGTCCTTGGTTTTTACCGAAAGCTCAGGAATGATATTCTCCCAGCTAAAGACTAGCGGGTCCCCGTTGTTTCCCCTTTGCTTGTCAACAAAAAAAATCTGCTGAGCAAATACTTCATGTCCTTCCTTGACCTGGTATTGTACCGTGAGGGTGTTTGTTATCAGTCGACCATAAGAAATTCACTCATCCTCACAAACAAACAGTTCTCTCTGGCTTCGGGGCTACAGGCTCAAGTATCTGCTGGATACATCCATCATGCCTCTGAGCAAGCACTTCAGCCCAAGCTGCTCCAGGGGAACATTTACACAACACTTCTATCAAACAATCCCTCGTTCCTCCAGGAGATGCTCAAACGTTAAACAGTTTAGGTTCAAGCCTTTATTGTGCCTTTATCAGTGACAGTGTAAGTATAGGGAGATGTTTGGGGAGATGTTTCTCCAAAGTGAGATTGGTGAGATGTTTCTCCATGGACCAACATACTACAATATGAAAGAAAGTATTGCAAACTGTGAAACGACCCAAGATAAAGTGAAGTGATGTAAAAGAAACAGTGGATGTCAAAGAGAATATTTGTCCTTGTGAGCACACACTGAACCACAACGAAAAGCATTTAAACCATACACACTGTCCAGCAGGGGGCAGCCATATCCAGTGCCCAGGGAGCAGTGATGGGAACGGACCCTTGCTCAAGGGAAACTCAAAGCAACCTACTGGTCTGGGACTCAAACCTACAACCTTCTGACCATGGGGTCTCGTCCCTGAACACTAGGACACTGCTGCTTTTGTTGAGGTTACACTGATCCCCATGTTTGGGAACATGTTTTGGTACATAATGTTTTACGGACAGTGTTGGGACACATTCTCAGTGTAAGCTGCTATTGGCAGGTTGATTTATTTCGTTGGGACGGCACGGTGGCACAGTGAGTCATTGGAGTGGACATGTTGTCCCCATGTCTGTGTGTTTCCTCTGGGAGCTCTGCTTTCCTCCAACCATCTGAAGACCTGGACATCAGGTGGAGATGCTAAATTGTCCCCTAGGTGTGTGGGTGTGTTTTTCTGTGAGTATGTCCTGCATTGGACTGGCGAGTTGTCCATGGTGTGTCCCTGTCGTTCACCCTGTTATAGCTTGGACAGACTTCAGCACCGCCCTCCACCCTAATCAGTGCAAATGGCTCAGAAAATGAGTGAGAGATTTGTTTTACTAAATGTTAGTAGAACTAAAAGTAAACGATGATGGTGAATAGCTCCAATGAAATTTTTCAAATAATCTGCCTCTATGAAAAATTTGAATCCCAAAGAAGTTATTTAGATTTATTTGATCACACAAGGTATGTAAGTGAAAGTGACTATTCTCGTCATTGTGAGTACACGCAGCACAGCACACAGTGAACCAGGTTTCAGAGCTTTCAGCAGAAGAGGATGCAGCTGCTGTTGCAGAGCTGGAACCACCTAAAAGTGTTAAATAATACAAATAGGTACATTTGTTGCTAGTTACCTTTTGAAAAAAAAAGAAAAAGTTGCTAAATGTGGCAACCCTGTAAAGAAAAGAGGTCATTAAAAGCAGCGAGAGGTTGTTTCTCATTTAACATTAAATGCTCAGCGTGATTGCACGAGTTACAGGAATAAATAATACATTTAAAGTGATGCAGTGCGCTTGTATTTAACTGGGACTCATATTTAAGCCTGGTTTAGATGCCACCCTGTTTCCCGATGGATTGTGGGATGAAGCTATTGCACAGGTGGCGCAGCGGTGTCCTAAAGTTTAGGGACGAGGCCCCAGGATCAGAAGGTTGTGGGATCAAATCCCAAACCAGTAGGCTGCCATGAGGTTCCCTTGATCAAGATACCGTCCCCATCACTGCTCTCTGAGCAGTCCCTCTCTGCTGGATATGGCTGCCGCCTGCTGGACAGAGTGTGTGTGTGTGTGTTAAATACAGAGAAACCTTTTGTTGTGGTTTTTCTATAAATTTAATTTTACATTTTTGTGTAATAGTTATTTCATTTCATTTTTTCATTGAATTGAATTATTTTGAATGATTTTGTTTTATTATGGTTCCTTAGATTTTATCTTTTACCTTTGGCTGATACATGCTCTTCATCATCATCATCATCATAAAACAAATTCATCAAATTCAAAAATTAAGGAAACTGCATCTCATCGAAATCAAACATAATTGTCTTTTTAAAGAAATAAATATCATGAAACAGCAAGTAAATGTTATGATATCATAAACCGAGCTGTTTTCCAGCTTTCCTTAAAAACTTCATCGTATCCAGAATGGTGCAGCGTGTCTGCTAATGAGGTCTAAAAGATCACGTAACTCCCGTCTCTAAAACTCAACGCTGGTAACCTGTCAAACTTGGGACTGATTTTAAATCACTGGCCAAACACCATGCTGTATTTCCAACAAACATCTAAGATCTTCACAGAGCGGAGCTGTTAGAGGCTCTTGTGGACAAGCTTCCTTCGGTTTGCTGGGCTCCCCGGTTGTTGAATAGCCTGAGGCTCTGAACGGTTTCTCTGGAAGTTTGGATCTCAAAAGCTCTCTGATTTCCAGACGCCATATTAAGAGTGTAATGTAGAAAAAATAAAGTTGGTAAAGTTTGTTAAATGCAAATTTGATCAATACTATTCTCCAGCTTGGCTTTTTCAAGCTTTTCTCTGCCTGGAGCTGCTTGAGCTTAAGGTTTCTTCTAACTGGCTCAGTTGGAGCTAGAGAGAGATTAGCGTCAGGTTCAAACCCACAACCTTTCGCTCTGTAACCCCAGGATACCAGCACCACAACTTCAGCTTTGGGACGATGTACCCCTGGAGTAAAACTGAACATGTTCCTATTCGAAATTCCATCCCTGGTTACTGAGAGGAGAACTTTGAGAGAAAGAGAAACCCTTTTGCATGGCTTTTTAAATTCAGGAGGGCTCTTCAGTTACATAAGAAGGTTTGCAGAGCCTGATGCAACGCTGAGATTTAGAACAAGCCCAGGACAAGTGTTATTCCCAACTGATTTAAAAAAACAAAAAAAGAAAAAAGAAAAAAGAAATGGGCAGGGGTAGTTAGGTAAATGAGAAAAATACTCTTCAAAAGGAACAGGAAGAATTGCTCGAGATCAAATAGAAAACCTCAGCCTGTGTCTCACCTGAATCTCGGGTTCTTTTGAAATCTCTCCTTTAATCTCGTACGTCAGACTTCTGGTAGGATTGTTGCACAAGAGAAGCACACCGTCTGACAGCAGAGGATCGCTTGACTGGCATACAAACAGCCACCCACAGATTTGTTGTTTTTGTGTGAGGTAAAGAGGCAGGCAGCTGACAAAACGCTGGTTAAAAAACATTCCAAAAAATGATAGTGACTCAGTAGCTGAAAACTAATAATAACTTCCAAAGATGTCTCCAGTTCAGAGATTTTGCTCCAAAAGTGTCCCGGTGTGCAGAGTAACTGCTTACGACTACTGACTAACCACCTTTGAGCTTGAAGGCTTTTGTTTCTTTGTTTATGTGCAAGCCCTCAATGTTCTGTATGAAAGTGAGACACTAGTTCAGTGATTTGTGTACAAACACACGTAACTCCAGTCTAAACACAGATCGAGTTTAATTCTAACCAGCTTTAAAGTCAATATTCACCACCACCACCGCTATTCTTCAGCACAGCCTCAACTCTCTTACACCAGCTCCTTTCTTTAACTCAGGAACACTTCTCCAGGCTTCTTGAAGGACGTCCCAAAGCTCTTCTTTGGACATTGCTGCTTTATGTTTTCTCTGTGGAGATGATCCCACAGGTACATGAAAGTGCTCAGCTACAGAGACTGTACTGAAAATGAGAGACAACAACTTTGTCCTGGTCTTGCTCAGGGACCCAGTGGTGGTAGTGCCAGAGGTGGGATTTGAACCTGAGATCTCTTGAGCCATAGGTCCATAGGCAAGTATCCTACCACTAGACCACCACAGTCTTGGAAATATGGACCCCAAACCATTCAAAAACAATCCCAGCCCATTACACCTCCTCCACCAAACTTTACAACTCTGCATTCCGGTTCTCCTGGCATTCACCCAACCTGATCCATCTTTTAGACTGTCAGATAGTGAGGCATCATTCATCATTCCTGCTGTTTCTCACTGCTCTGAGCGGTTCCTGACCACTTTAAAAGTGGCATTGTCATTGTAAAGTGACTTCCATTTCCTAATTACAGGGACAGTTTCCTGGAACAGCTTGAGGTGAAGGGTTTTAATCAGGAATCAGGCGAGTATCCGACCACTGGACCACTTCCACTAGATACCACTACCACTAGACCACCATCACACCAATAAGGAGAATAAGCATCAGAAGAAACAGTGAAAGTGGAGTTTGCAGGAATATCAAACAGTGCACATGATGACTTTGCATTTGATAACTTTTCATTGGCATTTTAATTACAAGTTGTTGTTTAAAGCTGCACCAACTGTACAGCTTGTATGACTGCAGGCTTTTTCTGTTGACAAAGTTATGAACGGGAGCGAACGCACCCTCTTTTGTGGGCAAAGTGAATGATGTGATCCTTTAAAACTCATTTAAGCTGCTTAATTGCACCTTTAGGCCTGGGTTGTACCTTCGAAAGGGGACAAAAATTTCCCGAACAGTACTCTTTTCTTTTTTCCTGACAGCTGCGGCCTGAGTGCTACAAGGTCAATGCTTCTTCAAACAGCTTCATTAGATTGAATTGACTTTCTTTCTGCTGACGGTGATCTGGGCTAATAAATAAAAGCCTTTGAAGTGCCTGCTCAGTGTGTTGCTGTTGGTGACCCTTGTTCCCTTCTCTCGACAGCTTATGCACAAGACATGCTTTTCCACGGGCCGAGCTGGAGAGCAGAACCCGCTGACCTGATTCTACCAATCAGCTCCCCGATTCAGGAGGCTGTTCTGACATGCGAGGCGTCCGGTGTCCCTTCTCCACAATACAGGCAAGCGTCCCCACACCTTATTACTCTGGACCGTTTGTGACTATTTGGTGTTTCTGTGCTGCGGTTGAGTGCTTTGGTTTTGGGAGAGCTTCCCTCAAGGGGATCGAATGGGAGACTAATAGTGCTGATTGCTATTGATTTTCAGGGGAGGGTGGTGATTTGTTTGTCCCATCAGTTCGCCACCTTAGAGCCTACTGCCTTACCATAACCTACTATATTGTCAAACGCTCCCTCTCCACAACGTGACCCACTTTCTGCCTGCCTTTGCTTCTCTGAATGCCAAGATCACCACTCTTTTCATATACTACATCATCCTCGCACGCTAAACGGCTTAATCTGCACGTTATAAAAGCGCAAGTTCAATACAGCGGCGATGCTACTGCTATAGGCTCATTATTTTCCTGGCCTGCGCAGATCTCAGCATGGGCATTAGCCATTTTGATGTATTAGCCCCCATCCTGAGAGTAATGCACACTTTCATTGCAGCAGGAAAGGGGGAAAAAAATGGTTAGGAATATAGGAAGGATCTAAATGACTAATTTGCGCTCAAGATTCCAAGATACCGTCCCTGCTTGGTCCCTGGAGGCAAGTCTAGCCTGAAAATAGCAGCAGGCACTGGCTCTGTGGTAGATTGTGTTTCGGAGCTTTGGTCAGCATCATGCAAATCCTCAAGCAAGTGCTGGGGGGGTGACAACCTTGCGAGTGACATTCCATGCATTTCCTTTTCTCTTTCTACACCGGCCCAGCCGAACGGCGGGGTGCCTGATTATACTCTCGGTGCAAGGTGAGGGGGTTTAGGAGAGGATCTAAGCCATTACACTATCTGGAAAGGCCTGGAACAAAGGAAACGCTTGCAAGGTTCACTGCAGACCGGTGATTCTCACTCTAATTAAAACACCCAGCTCTTGGTTTATTTATAAGGTGGAACAGTATACAGACCCAGCCATGCATTACACTTCACTCTTCGTTCTACTGAAACCTTTCGCCTTGAGGCAAAAGTGTCGAATGACGATACCGGCTGATGGAACATACAACTACAGACTCTATTACCAGGCTAAAACCTTTTTTCCGAAAAGTTCTTCCAGATCTTCCTGAAGGACAGTGTTGTTGTCTCTCATGTTCAGTCCAGTCTCTGAACCTGAGCAGTTCTCCAGATCTTCCTGAAGGACAGTGTTGTTGTCTCATGTTCAGTCCAGTCTCTGTACCTGAGCAGTTTGATAGTTCTGTGTTGGTTAATCCACACAGTGATCTACATCTGAACCTTCAAGCAGATTAAAGCGTCTAACTTAAGACATGAACCAGTGAAGAAATGAGTGCAGATGATTCCAGATGATCAAGTGATTCATTTACTGCTGATGCTGAATGCTGAGTGGGTGGAACCCCTTTATCTAGAACCTTGCATTTTTATGTATTGTACCATGTTTAGAAAGCAGTCCGCACTCCTTTACAGCTTCAGTATAAATGGTTTGTGTTAAGCTGATGTAGAGTGAAGAGGTCGGTAAATGAAAATTAATTGGTGTTCATGCTTTTCACATAAACGTGGGCTGCTGGCTGGAGAGTGAACATTAATGTTTGAATGTAAATAGTGTTCGCTGTTCAGAAAAATAAAAGGAATTTAGTTGGTCATGATACAGACCCTTTCAAGTTTCTTAATGGCTCCAGGTTTAGATTGAGAATAAAAAAATGTATAAAAAGAAGAAAAAAATGCTGGATCAGGTATCACATAACAAAATATCCCTGCTTGCATTTCTGCGTAACCTGAAGTGAAGTAGGTCACGTTATAAATAACTGTAGGACAGTCACAGTTATTACATAATCACTTCACAACACTATTCCAACTGATTTAGCAAGACTGGAGTGATTTTACAGTGCTTGTGTATTAGTATTGGATTGCAAAACAAAACAAAAATTTTTAACAGGTGCTATAAAACCTTGAGATGTTTATTTGATGTTTAGTCCTTTAGAGGGCGACGGTGAGGAACGTTTGTTTATTTGATGTTTAGACCTTTAGAGGGCGACGGTGAGGAACGTTTGTTTAATTGATGTTTAGACCTTTAGAGGGCGACGGTGAGGAACGTTTGTTTATTTGATATTTAGTCCTTTAGAGGGCGACGGTGAGGAACGTTTGTTTATTTGATGTTTAGACCTTTAGAGGGCGACGGTGAGGAACGTTTGTTTGTTTGATGTTTAGACCTTTAGAGGGCGACGGTGAGGAACGTTTGTTTATTTGATGTTTAGACCTTTAGAGGGCGACGGTGAGGAACGTTTGTTTGTTTGATGTTTAGACCTTTAGAGGGCGACGGTGAGGAACGTTTGTTTATTTGATGTTTGGACCTTTAGAGGGTGACCGTGAGGAACGTTTGTTGACTGGTTACCTGTCCAGTTTGTACTAGCCTTTCACCCTGCAAAAGCTGGGACAGACTTTAGTACCGCCCGTGACTCTAATCAAGACAAGCAGCTCAGAAAATGAGTGAGTGAGTTAGAAAGTTAAAGGAAAGACAAAAGAAGCAGGGAATCAGGGGAAATATGTCATGAAATGGCTTTGAAGTCAGCAAATATTTGAAAGGATCCTTTTAAACTTCATGATCTTTTTGATTTGAGCAAAAAGCCTAACGCCTGCAGTCCCGTTCCGACTGAGACTCTGACACGACGCTCAGCGAGTCCCCGGATGTTCAAACAGAAAACTTCTTGAACAATTATTACAGTGTCAGGGGAAAAAGAGATCATCCGATAGTTTTTCACCCCATCAGCCGCTCTGAGGAAACAGCGGCAGCGAAACACTCAAACTTCATCCGTCCTAACCGGAACATCCACGTCTCTGATGCAGAGCGCTGCCCACGGAGCAGGGGAGGCGGCTAAATATTGACTCAAGGACTTCAGCTCAGGTCGGTCCCCGGAAGGAGATTCTGCTACTTTCTTGTTTCGAAGTTGTTTTGGAGTCTGGTCTCATTCCAGCTCCGCAGCGCCAGGCCTCTGCTGTTCCTTCGTCTCGGATTCCCACAGAGCTGCGAGCGCAGCGTTGAGTCAAAGAGGAGCGTTTTGGCGGCCTTCGCATCTTTTCACAAAGGCTTCTGCACGAAACTTGGAATATTTAAGCTCTTTTATAGCGACTAAAGTAGCTTTAACAGGACAAAGTGGGGTTTTATGACTAATTAACGCAGCATCTTTGGGCGAAAAAAGCTGTTTGACTTTGAATTCAGTTTGGAATCGTCACCGTGGTCATGTTTTTACACTAATCTGGTCTTTTCAAATCTGTGTGGTCCTGGATCAACCGTCTGACTTCGGCTTGGGCTTCACAGTACCATACTTTACAATACATGTGTCACAAAATGACATGGTCCAGCGGTAGTGGGCAGTTTGGGCAAATATGTCAATCAATGAAACGATCGTTACAGACCTGCAGACCTGTTTAAGAAAGTCCACAAGTTCTCAACAGTGTTTAGGTTCAGGTGAGGAAGGGGGCATGGCATTATTCTTTCATCTTTAAGGTCTTTGCTGGCCATGCAGTGGAGAACTTCCATGCATGTGATGGGGCATAATCCTGCAGAAAATTCATGGTCTTCTTGAAGTTGCAGACCTTTTCCTGTAGCACTGCTTGAAGAAAGTGTCTCCAAAATCTGGCAGCGTGTTTGGGAGTTGATTTTGAGTCTTCAACCTGAAAATGTCCAACCAGTTCATCTATAATAATATCCGCTCATACCAGTACTTCCACCTTCACCTCGCTGGAGTCTGAGTGGAAGTGGAGCTCTGTCCTGTCCATCTGGTCCATCAAGAGACACTCACATCTCATCTCCATCAAACCTGACTTGAAGTTCTTCTTGACCCAGTCTTGACGTTTCAGCTGACGTGTCTTGTTCAATGGTGGTGGGGTTTCAGTCTTCCCTCTGGACACTCCAGCTAGGTTCAGTTCTGGAACAGCACTAGAGGATCATGGGTTCCTGATAGCTTCACGTTTGTTTTGGCTTATTTGGTTTTTTTTTTCCAACATGTTTCATGTTCTTCTGTTGATTATTTAACAAACCATTTTATGGTTCTGTGATCACGACCTGATATCTTAGACATTTCAAGAGAGCTGCGTCCCTCTGAAAGACCATTTCTGGTTATTTTTTTTTGTTTGTTTGTTTCTGACTTTTTAATATGTGAACAATTTCTATTCATTCATTCATGAATAGAATTAAAGTTAAAGTATTAAAGTTAACTAGTACTTCTGAAGATATATATATGGGGAGATACAAGGTTTTGGTGGTGATAGGCAAATCACACAACTCTAAAATACTGCCATCTCCCAGGAACTCTCTAATGACATGAGCTGCTCACTACATGCTGTGCTCGATCCTCTATCTCGACATGTTCGTTTTTTAATCAACATTTAATTTCCTCTAACGAAACTCTCCACAGTAATTACCCACAACATTTAGGCCTTTTACGTCTCGGCAACACTGCTGGCAGTAAAATATCACAGAGGAAGCTCGGGAGTCTGATGGGATGCAGTTCACCTGGCTGTCTTTATACATTATTTTTACTTTTTATTTAATCAAATATTAAACACCTTGATGGGAGCACGCTCTGAACCGAGCTCGGCAGCGTTAAGGATGAAAAGTTAAAACTACCGTGGGCCTTTGATTGACATGAAAGAATGCTGCGGTGTGTTAATTTCACTTTAGGAGGGAATGTAAAGATCAGTAACAGGGATGGAAATGGGGCAATGGTGGCAATGATTCTAACAAAAACAAAAAAAGAGAGAACATCGCTCCAACCCTCGGCTCCTCATGCTGGGCGTCCAATCAGATCCGAGCTCAGATCTCAGCTCACTGTTCAGTCCCTCTGTGGTGTTGGCTGTAAATCTCTCTCTGATGTATTGAAGTTCAACCTGGTGGATTTCTTAGATCGGCAGGAGTTGCTCAGAATATAAACAGGGTGAAATGCCATTTGGCTGATATGCTGCACCCTGCTGGAACCAGCTTCTCATGGAGTCTAGATTTACCCTCTATCTGTTAGTTTTTAAAAGAAGCTAAAATCTTCCAGCTCATCCTGTTTTTATCTGTATTCTTTATCTGCGTTGATTAGACCATTCTCTCATTCCTTTTTGCTCATTTTATAGCTTATTTTTAGGAATGCACCAGAAAGGGATTTGTAGAAGTTTTTATGTACATATCTGTCAATGTCGAAGTGAAAATGACATTTTAAAATATGCAGAAATTAGAATTGGATCAAATAGGACTTTAGTATAAATTAGGTTTATTCCTATGACCTTAGAAATGCGGTGAAATGTAAAAATTGTAGAATTTTAGGCTGGTGCTAAATGCATTATTAAATATTGGTTTGATATATCAGTAAATGCATCTGTGATGATAATAGGGTTTTTTTTTGTTTGTTGTTTTTAAATTTAAGTAGAAAAATTTGTTTTTTAGGTATTTTATGCATTTTCTCTCTTTTGTAATGCACATTTAATTGATATTTAATTTAGGAAGCTCATAAAAGGCTTGCCAAAGACTTAAAGATTTGCCTTTATTGAAGGACATTAAATGGACCCATGTATTATTTAAACCAGATTTCTAGAAAGGAAACTTTTAATTCCACTGTAATTTTTCACATGCTTTTAGGTGCAGCTCCAAGTGCTTTACATGTCACTGCACTAGGAGCTTCCTCAGTGTCTCAGAATACGTAAAGAAAACATGTATGAAATGCTCAGAATAAGTTAGAAAATAATATAGTGTATATATAAAACTATAGTTTCCTGATTGATCTTTTTTGGCAGTGTTTTGTTGAATTAAAAAAGTGTCTTCTGTAAAATTTTAGAAATAAAGCAGCTTTTTCTAATCCTAACGCCCAATTAGGATCAGCGTCTTTCAGCCGTTCTGTAACTGGTGAAGGTGTCGATCCATTAAGAGCGTTAAAAACCTAGAACAGGGTTTTAAAATCGGTTTTAAATGAGGCAGGCACTAGAAGCTAGAACAGAATATATAATCTTTATCATACTACCTAAAGACGCAGCAGTACCATCCCCATCACTGTTCCCTGGGCGCGGGATATGGCTGCCCGCTGATGCACGGAAGGCGTGGGGGTTTGTAGAGTAGAGGTTGCATGTAGGGTGCTGTTGCAAATAGTCACTTTCACTTTCAGTGGACCATGCTGTAGATCAGAACCAGCGAACCAAAGTCCAAAACCCAATGAATATGCTTTTAAACATGTTTTTATCCGTGTATTCCGCTTAAAAGTGTTGTCACACCAACGCCACTTTGCTGGGATGGATGATGTCTGAGTCAGAGGTGGTCTGTGGGCTGTGGATTGAGACCTCCAGTGGGAAGCAGCTTGACCGTTTAACGGAGGTCTCTCAGGCAGTGGCTGTAAAGGTAGAAGGGAGGTCGAGAGTGAACCTCTTGCACCAAATTGATGCAGCCCTGAAGGTCGTTCAAAGTTCATTCACGGCGGTCCAGGAGCCCCGGCAGTCCCCCGAGGCAGAGTCATCATCCCGACCTAAAACTGCTGCCGCCTGCATGTGGGAAGAACAGCAGACGAAGTGAATGTCAATGTGAGAGAAAACAGAGGCGCAATACACCTTCACCAAATCAGTAATTCACTACGGTGCTCAAAATGTGTGAACCCCTCATCATTTTTGGATTCCTGCCGCCTTAAACGTAATGATTTCAAACAGGTAATGTCAGCAGGTGATCAGCATAATGATTTGGTATGAAATCAGTTTTCAGGAGCAAAGAGTCTTTGAGGAGCAAAGATCTCTCATTTCTCCAGAGGAAAATGATTAAGACTGCTAATGAAGATGGAGAACCCACTGAAAACACAAATGTTTTTTATTTATTGAGAAGAATCATCCAATATTACTGAGTGGCAAACATATCTGAACCTGTGCTTTCAGCTTCAGAAGCTCCTTGTGCAGAAATAACTGCAAGAAAAAACGTTTGCGGTAACTGATCCGTCCTGCACGGAGATGTTTTAGTCGGTTCCTCCGTAGAGAACGGCTCCAGTGTTGCTGGATTTCCTCACAACAACTCACTTCAGGTCCAACAATTCTATTGGACGAAGATCAGGACTTTGACTCTTTTCTCCTTCTACTGATCTTTGGTAGAACCCCAGGTCAGAAATGGTTGGAACCGTATAAAAAAAATAAATAAAAAATTTCAGTGAGCAGTGATTCTAAAATTAATTTGGACTTTTTTTTCATTGCAGACGGTATGAACCCAAGATATTTCTTGGTTTTGGTCAAATTTATTTTAATTTACATCCATTCCTGCAATTCAGACCTCCAACACACAAAGATAGGGGGCGATTTAATGTTTGTAATAACTATTTTTTTTATTTCACTGAAATTAAATAATGATTGATTTCTAACAGGTAATGTCCTCAGGTGATCATAAAAGATAATCCATTTGCTGAGTCTTTGAGGAGCAATGATCTCTAGTTTGTCAACAAATGCAAGAGAAAATGGTTGAGATGTTTAAAAGATTGTGGGTCCTATTCCGTCACCGGTAGGTTGCCCTGAGGTACCCTTGAGCAAGGTACCGTTCCTGTCACTGCTCCCCGGATGCTTTCAATAGCTGCCCCCTGCTGCACGGTGTTTGAGTGCTTGGGTTAAATGCAGAGGTCCAGTTTCGTTGTGGTTCACTGTGTGCTGTGCTGTGACCTCGCAATGACGAGAATAGTCACTTTCACTTTTCACTTTCACTTTAATGCATCAAGAACCATCCGTCATCAATGGCTGATGGAACCACATGGGTTGATGGTTGTGGAATAGGAGGGAAGGAACTGGACCGTCCCTGATAGAGATGTTTGGAGAACTTTGAAAGGAAAAAATGCGGCACATCTGAAGAATCAGACAAAATCACACCTGAAACACTTCATTGTTTGAAATCCTCAGTGCTAAAAATGTGTTGTGGGGAAGAACAGCGACAAGTGGTAAATTCTTAATTTAATTTAATTTGGAGTTCTGACCTTTTTCTGTTCTGTATGAAAGTGGGATAGTAGGTTTAGTGATTTGTGTACAAATACATGTCACTCCAGTCTAAACACAAAGAGTTTCATTCTAACCAGCTTTAAAGTCAATATTCACCACCGATATTCTTCAGCACAGCCTCAGCTCTCTTAGACCAGCTTCTTTCTTTAAGTCATTTTCAGGAACACTTCTCCAGGCTTCTTGAAGGACGTCCCAAAGCTCTTCTTTGGACGTTGGCTGCCTTTTCTTCCTTTGTGGAGATGATCCCACACTGCTTTTGAAACTCCTGAGGAACAGAGACTGTACTGAACATGAGAAGGTTCTAGATAAAGGGGTTCCACCCACTCCGCATTCAGCATCAGCAGTAAATGAATCACCTGATCATCTGGAATCATCTGCACCTGTTTCTTCTCTGCTTCATGTCTTAAGTTAGATGCTTTGTTCTGCTTGAAGGTTCAGACGTAGATCACTGTGTGGATTAACCAACACAGAACTATCAAACTGCTCAGGTACAGAGACTGGACTGAACATGAGAGACAACAACACTGTCCTTCAGGAAGATCTGGAGAACTGTTCCTCAGCAATACATTAAAAATACAAGAAAATGGATCTTTAAGTATAATATGAAGAAGCGGGTGAAGAAGACGTTGCCCTGCAGTACTTGTTTATATTTAGGGTGAGAGGAAAATGGTACGTTTGGTCTGAGCGGTTGCTTTAATGCAGTTAGTGATTCCGACCAGAGAAATGGTGTTTGGACAGTCAGAGATGGATCAGTAAGTCATCAGAGCAAAGCTGTTTAAAATGCAAAGCACACACACGCGCACACACACACACACACGAGGTGTGTTTGCGCTGGTCCTCATTAGCCTTGCTCTGCTCTGATCTTTGTGAGCATGGGTTCCCCTCCTCGTAGATGGCTTTGCTGGCCTTCACCAACAATTTTTTTGAAAGGATAATTGGAGCTCCTTTGTATAACACAGTATTTTTCCTTTGTGGTCGACACCTTCATGTCCTGTGTATGCGTTTGTTGTCTTTTAGCTAATTATTAGGTTCATACCGCGGAGCTGTTTGTAAGTATAGGAAGCGTTGTGACCGCAAAAACATGGGGCGACCATGATGACAACGTGGAGAATGCTCATAGGGGGTTTCTGATTGGACCAAGTGTCCATGCATCATCAGGGGTTTGGTCCCTGGTGACCCTGCAGTTATTCATGGTCCTAGGGAGCATCTCTCTCGATGGGCAAGGTGATGCACACTGTTCTCCAGCACTCAGGTTGGTCAGATCATGACCGACTCCAGCTTCCTTTCTTTACACCAGAAGTCAATAGTCACCCAAATCTTCACCAGATCTTCTCTCAACCCTCTTGAACCTCCTCCAGATCTTCATTACAGTGAAGCAGATTTGAGGGTTGGGAGGTGCTACTATGTCCTAAACCACACCCACAAGTCTGATCCACCTCAATGAACATCTGGAGGAGGTTCAAGCGGGTGGAGAGAAGATCTGGGGAAGGTTTGGGTGACTATAGTGTAAAGAAGCTAAATTTTGATCCAAACATGTCTTGACTGAATACATTTGGGATCAGTGGGGAAATAATTTCTTTGTTGAAACTTTTCATAAGCGGTGTGTCAAGATCGGCCGAATACAAGTGATGGAGAACAATGAGCATCACCTTGCCCGTCCAGAGCGATGCTCCTCAGAACCATGAATAGTTGTGGGGTCACAAGGGACCAAATCCCTGATGACGCATGGACGGTTGGCCTAGGAGACTTCTATGAATACTATGAAGAGTAATTTTGGTTAGAACAGACTTGGGGGACTATTGATTTATAGTGTTCGCTCAGGTTTCAACTAAAGTGAAAGTGACTATTCTCGTCATTGTGAGTACACCACACAGGGAACCACAACGAAATTAGCATTTTACCCACACACGCAAAAACGTCCAGCAGGGGGCAGCTATTGAAAGTGCCAGGGGAGCAGTGACAGGGACGGTACCTTGCTCAAGGGAACCTGGTAAGGGATTCAAACCAACGATCTTCTGATCCAGGCGCCTCGTCCCTAACCACTAGGCCACCACTGCCCCACAAAAGGGCTACAAACATCCGTCCATCGTCTGGAATAATTGTGAGCTGCAGCTGATGCTTTTTGATAAAATAGTTCTTTGAAACCCCTGAAAGGATGCTCGAATGAGAAGATGTGTTCGTTTATTCTTCCAACTTCATGGCAGCGAGTGTGAGTGGGACCTTCTTCCTGCTGAACGGTTGGTGAAGCTTTCCTCAGCCTGCAGAGAGGACTCGGACACCCTATCAGCTCAGTCTGCTTCCTGTCTTCCTCCATTACTTTCAGTGAAGCTCCGCTGGTCCTCCTCTCCCCATCCATACAGAGACGACAACAAATAGGCTCCTCCGTTCCCACACTAACTGGCATGGGGAACAGCTGCATGTTGCGAATATAAAACAGCGGCACACCGTTAACCATGGACACACTCGGGCCTGAAGAAGGGCAGTGTCATTAAAAATAAGTCTCACTGAGGTTTTGACATTTTGGGGACAGTCGATTTGGTGAAGGACTCAATACTGTTATCTGATATCAGCTGTAGCTCAAACACAGCAGTTAAACTGACGATGCTGAAGCAAGTGAGACGGTTTATTCTCATTTATTATTTCTTATACAAATTTGCTGTATTTACATATAAATAAAGCAGGTGCTGGAAAGGGATTGAAAGTGACACATCAGGTGGAATAAAGATGCTAAGTAACCTCCTTGGAGAGAGAGAGTGTGTGTGTGTGTAATGCAAATATCTGTAAAGACGACTGCAGAACTATAACGAGCTGGCTTCTGATCTAAATGCTAATACTTGAATCCTTTCATGTGAGGTCACACCCTTGAAGCTCCGCCCATCTGGAGGGCAAAATAGATCTTTCTTCCTCTGCCCTCCACTGATCTCCACCAGGGTTGTTTCTGCAAAACGCTGGATAGTTGTTGAGTGACTGGACTAGAACCGATGGTGCTGAACTCCTGCAGAATCCCAACAGAGAGACAAAAACCAGAGGAGGAGACGGTGGATTTATACTGCTGGACGTGTCCGTCTCTGGGGAGGGGATGATAGAATGGACACCAGTCGTTCACACGTCTTCGAGGTGTTTCATCAAAAACGAGCTCCGGTGTTTTTAGTCGTATCTTCACCACGTCCTTCTGGTTCAGAGCAGACGGGCTGCGTCCCAAACCGCACACTTCTACGCTGCATTGCTGAGTGTGTGTCCAGTTTGGGACACAGTTGTGTGAACAGTGATGTGACGAGAGATCAATAATACGTTCTCCAGTTAAAGCGAAGCTTCATCTTCAGTCTGAAAACTTTAACGGCTGACTGATCTAGTAGTTGGAGAGTTTGCCCCAGGATCGGAAGGTCAGCACCAGTAGATTACCCAGAGGTTCCCTTGAGCAAGGTACCATCCCCATCACTGCTGCCCAGGTGCTGGAAAGAAACCTTCTTTGCTTTATCGATGATTCTGAAGAATTGTCTCAGCCCTGCTGACACTTTGGGTTTGGGATTTTGGAGGTAAGTCCTGGGGCAAGTGTCTCGGTGTCAGTTTAAACGAGTGTAACATCTGTCTCTCAAACGGTGATTAAAGGCGCCAGATCATCTCTGGAAAATAAAAAAATAATGAGGTGAGAATCAGCATGAGAGGCGTTGCTTTTGCAGTCTGCCGGCGCCGAGTCTGGGGACCGTCTTGGCTGCTTTTTATAAAAACGATGCGCTGTCTTCCCCTCTCATTAGATTTCCATGGCAGAAGAATAATATTGATTTTTTTTCTTCAGTTTTTCTTTTTCCCCCCTCTTCTTAAAATCAGCATTTCACACATTTCTCCGAGCTGTAACACCAGCCCACGGAATAATAACCCGCCTTGTCTTTCCTCGAATTGTACAGAGACGGATTATTAGCGCCCACCGCTGATTCTTTATGCGCGCCCGTTCCTGATTCAACATCATCACTGCCGCTCCGGAGGATTAACGTCCAGCGTTTGAACGTTGTGACCGAACTGACACATGCGTGGATTGATGATGGCACGAGCTCCCCGACTGCATCATTAGTTTCCTTCGTTTTAATATTATTTCGGAGATTATCAGAACTGGACCAGCGCTGCATTCAAATCAAATCAAATCAAAAGTCAAATCAAAGTCAGTGCTTACTGGGCAGCCCGGCTTGTGACGGCAGGGATTGAAGCTCTGACGAATGATGGATTGGTGTCCTCCTCATCAGCCATCAGGGCCTTTCTGGCAGAGCGTTACTGTCTACAGAGAAAATACATTCACACCTTCAATCAGAAACTCTGTTTTGTTATAAACGCAGCCTGACGCCTGTCAAAATCAATCAATGTCACTTTATTGCAAATTACCACTCTCAAGACACTGGATGACTTTCAGCGCTTTCTCGGTGTTCGCGACGGCTTTGTGGACTTGTCTCAATTTTTAACGTTGAGAATAAAGAGAGAGTGGCCAATCTGGGACAGAAAAGTGCAGCTTTAGAAAAGCATCTTCTCTAACAAGCAGGGTGTGTCTCCTCCTAGAGGGACAGCTCTACTGTCTAGGGACAGTTTGGAAACAAAGTTCGAGAAGCAAGACTGCGTTGGGTTGTAGAGGAGAGACGAGGAGTACATCAGGAGGAGGATGTTGAAGATGGAGCTGCCAGGAAAGAGGAGAAGAGGAAGGACAAAGTGGAGGTTTATGGATGTGGTGAGAGGACATGCAGGGAGGATGAGGATGAGGAAGATGCAGAGGACATGAAGATGGATGATCCACTGTGGTGACCCCTAAAAGGGAGCAACCGAAAGTGACGACCCTCGTCATTGTGAGGTCACAGCACAGCGACCCACAACGAAATTGTCAGTCATTTTCTGGGCCGCTTGTCCTAATTAGGGTCGCGGGTGCTGGAGTCCATCCCAGCTCACAATGGGCCCTGGACAGGTCGCCAGCCTATCGCAGGGAGGAGCGAGCTGACGGGGACGGTACCTTACTCAAGGGTACCTCAGGGCACCCCACTGGTGAGGGACTCGAACCCACACTCTTCCGATGGTGGGCAACTCCCTCACCACTAGGCCACCGCTGCCCCAGGAAGAGGAAGAAGACGAAGATGAAAGGTGCTCCAACGATGAAAACCTCCCTCAGATCCTCCAGATCTGTTACTCAGTAAAGCTGGAAAACTGGATTTGTTTCAGGTTCAGGTTAAAAATGTAGCATTCAAACCCAGATGAGTCGAATTTTATTCCTGTTTAGTCCACCAACTTTCTCCTTTTATTAATCTTGTGATTCGCTGCCTTTATTTGATTTGTGGCAGAATATTCATTGACTTTTATTTCCTTTATCTCACAACAGCATTTTTAACAAGAAAACACATGAATAGAATAAACCGCTGTGATTAAATCAGCCAGAATAAGCATATTACTGAATGGGCTCAGAAGAACATCATGCCAGAAAATCACATCCACCATTAGAGGAAGATATCGTTTATGAGAGGATAAAAACATGGTGGCTCACAGAACGATCTGGATTTACAGTTTGATTTCATTCAGATTCAGATTACTGGCCAAGTACGTATGCTGAATGTGGATCATTAGCGCCATTAGTGTCAGTATAAATAGATAATATACTCTATTTACAAAAGAATGAACAGACAACATACAAGGAATGTGCCGTTCGTGTAGAAGGCAACAACAGAGACAATGTAAATCTTCTTAACGAACTACGCAATAAAGGAGTATTCAAGAAATTTGCATAAAGGGTTTAATTAACAGTAATTACAGTAATTGGTTTTGTTTAATTTAAAACATGGTGTTGGACTGATTGTACAAACAGGTGTGGAGTTTCAGATTTAAAACAGAGATGCCTTTCTGCAAGACAATCTGATTGGATGGCAGCAGTATTCGATGGTTGCTAATGGTAACAGAAAATATCAGGCATCTTTACTATTTTACATCCATCCATGTTAATCAACACTCGTATGCACATACTTCATTCATAGACTTTCGTTTGTGCCTCCAACTGATCATTTTAATTACCACCATCCAGCCCACAGAGTGTACAGCCCACCAGTGGCCTTTGACTCAGGTGGCAGAGTCACTCACTCATTTTCTGATCCGCTTGTCCCGATTAGAGTGGCGCGGGAGTCTATCCCATCTCTCACAGGACAAAAGACGGGCACACCCTGGACAGGTCAGCGGTCCATCACAGTGCAGACACACACACTCACGGCTCGGGGTCAGTTTAGCGTCTCCAGTCCGCCTGACCTTCACCTCTCTAGATGGTGGAAGATGGAGGAGACACACACAGACACGGGGACAACATGTCCACTCCACACAGAAGGAACCCGGACCTGGGAATCAAACCCAGGACCAGCGAAGTAAACCGTTCGATATTTTCTAATAAAAAAGAAACTTTGGATTCTATCTCTTATCAAAATGCAAGCGCACTGGGCAGGATTGAAGCAGACATGTCAGAACTGGTGCAGCATGGTGGAACAGGGTGGAGAAGGGGCAGAAACATCTAGTTTGAGGAATTGAGATGAGTTAAGAAAAATAACGTGGGATTGCTGCACGTT
Source organism: Hepsetus odoe (assembly GCA_017165825.1). Classification (NCBI taxonomy): domain Eukaryota; kingdom Metazoa; phylum Chordata; class Actinopteri; order Characiformes; family Hepsetidae; genus Hepsetus; species Hepsetus odoe. Next base: position 33,357,153 of record CM029366.1, read on the forward strand.
TACATTTACCTTTGCGGCATTTAGCAGGCGGTCTCATCAAGAGCGGCTTCCGTGTCCCGATTACAGGGACAGTCCCCCTGGAGCAACTTGGGATTAAGGGTCTTGCTCAGGAACCCAGTGGTGGTAGTGCTCCATAGGTCTGTAGGAAAATAACCTACCACTAGTCCACCATCACCCCAGTTTAGTTTAAGTTTAAAGAGTTGTTAGTAAATTCCCAGAAGGGGTTACTGAGAGGATCCTCGGTTCCATAGGGCTAAAGAACATTCGCTTGGAATGAACGTAACATTAATGATGATAATTCCTCAACCTTGACGTAAATGATGTGCCTTTCATAAAGAAAAACTAAAAATATTTTAAACAGCAGCAGAGAAAGAGAAAGCCCTGATGCTCTGTATGTACTTTCACGCTGAAACATTGTATTCTTACTTTGTGAGCTGATTCACGTTCTGAAATATCAGAGAACATGTGTTTATTTATACCTTTAGCTGGCACTTTGGGCAAAACTTCTATTCAGTGTCCACTGCTTTTAATTAGGAAATGCAAGTATGATCCATGACCAGAGACACTAAGAAAAAAGTCCCTCTCATCCAAATGAAATAACGAGTGTCTGAGATTTTACAGAAACTGAAGCCATAAAAAGGGAACTGGGCACGGACGGGCTCCCCGGAGAGTTTTATAAACGATTCATAGATGATTTAATAGCAACATTAACTAAAGCTTTTAATTAGCCCCTTTGCAAAGGCGACCCAAGGGCGAGATAGATGGTCTCGGAATATTACAGGACATCAGTGATCCTCAAAGAAGGTAAAGAACCCACATTCAGTCAGAGGTGTGGAGCCATCAGCTTGCTAATGACCTGAGCAGAATTCTGGAGGAAAAGGCAGAACAAAATCGATTAATCTGGATCAGATCGGCCAGCAGACGAAGAGCTGATAATAAGGACAATGCTAATATGTCTAACATGGCAAAAAATCCTAATTAGTAGGTTTGTCAGCCTAAACTTGGTCCTAAATTAGAACTGAATCCCAAATGCCAGTTACCCTCTAAAAGAGAAGAACTTTTGTTCTGCTTTTCAGTTCTTAAGCACCTTCATTCTTTATTATTAGAACATAACGACTACATGCCAGCACGGGCACAGATCAGTGTCTAGAAGATGGACTGCTTTTAATGATCAAAAGTAGAGACGGGCCAATGAAACCCAGGTTCTGAAGAAGCAACTCAAGTCACTAACTCCGGTCTACAGAATGACGGGATCTTCTCGCAGCTGTTTAAACTCCAACCTACAGGCTGATCTATTTCACTTCATTCCTCTGAGGAACACCGTCCGGCATCACAGTCCCTTCACACAAGGCCGTCTCCGTCCACTCTGATCTCCTTCTTGGTTCCTTGATGGTGGAACGAGGAAAAGCTATCAGAGCATGGTGTCACTCTCGATCTTCAAGAAGAACATCTGTTCAGAGAACATCTCCTCTCCAAACACCCCCAACTCACACTCACTCTCCACTTCACCTCTTCAACTCACACTCACTCACCCCTTCATCTGTTCACCTGTTTGCAGCGGTGGCCTGGTGTAGGATACTCCTGGGTTCGAGTTTGGCTCTATTTTATCTCCAGCACTGGCCTAGCGGTTAGGGACTAGGCCCCAGGATCGGAAGGTTGTGGGTTCAAATCATGGGCCAGTCGGTTGCCCTGAGGTTCCCTTGAACAAGGTACCATTCCCATCACTGTTCTCTGGGTGCTGGATATGCCTGCCCCCTGCTGGACGGTGTGTGTGTCTTAGATACAGAGGATGGATTTCATTGTGGTTAACTTTCCCTTAATTCGGGCCCCTGAGCAAAAACCTGAACCCATAGAAGCTCTGGATGAGAAAGTCTGGTTCATGCTCTGTGTGTAAAAAAATAAATAAATAAAATAAAATTTTATATATATATATAAAATAATAGTTTCAGTTGCTGAGTCTCCATCGTTCATGTAGGAAAGGTTTGCCCTGCTATTCACTGTTCCCTTGGAAGATAAGAGATTAAGATTTTCTTGAAGTTCTCAACCCTGGTTTACAGGGAGCCTTTGAAAGTGGTTCTTTTTTCCTCCGCAGATGTGACTGTTGTGTTGTTTGGTTAATTTAAACACCAGCATTGGGTTTCTGAGCGGGCACTGTGTGGGTTTCCTTTTGTAACGTTAGCTGTCACTGCTGCTGTTTAACGAGCAGTTACATCGGTGATGTTCAGATATACTTCCATTTTTATCATCTAAACATTGTCCTCTTTATTTTACCATACTTCTTTCAAAACTGAGGATTCTTCTTCTTCTTCTTCTTCTCTCGACTGCTCCAATTAAGCATCTCCACAGCTGATTATCTGTCTCCATGTCTTCTTGTCCTCTGCATCTTCCTCTTTCACACCGTCCCCCTGCATGTCCTCTCTCACCACATCCATAAACCTCCTCTTTGTCCTTCCTCTTCTCCTCTTTCCTGGCAGCTCCATCTTCAACATCCTTCTCCTGATACACTCCTCGTCTCTCCTCTGGACATGTCCACACCTGCAATTTTTCTGCGCTTTTCAGGTTTTTCAGACTTTGTCTCCAAAGATCCAACCTGAGCTTTGCACTAATATACTCATATCTAATCCTGTCCATCTTCGTCCCTCCTGACGCAAATCTCAGCATCTTTAACTCGGAGACCTCCAGCTTCGCCGCCTGTCTTCTCGTCAGATAAGGACTGGAATTTGATGAGCAGAATGAGAATTGAAATTGATCGAATTAAACGGTTCCCAATCCTCCCGATCAGTTTTGATGCATGAAAAGCATCGAAAAATTTTCTGAAATGCTGGCAGCTCTGAGATGTTTATGGATTATTTGAGGTTGAAAATCAAGGTCAGTTGGAGTGAACAGAACCAGTTCAGAGGAGGTTCCACAGGGAGGTGTCAGTCCTTTGCTCTTTGCTATAAATATTAAACCTCTTGCAAATTATTAAGGGTATAAAAGAGGAAGGTCAAACAGAACACATGCTTTGACTCTTAGCAGATGATGAATTGATATATGTATATATGTGCCCCAGTTTCTCGGTTCCTGCACTGATAAGAACACTAAAAGAACAGTGAGAACTTTAAGGTTATTAGACAGTGATGTTGGTGGACACTGGCCTGTGCTACGGAAACTGCTGGGTGAAATAAAAACTGACCATCCAGATGATATATCTTCCCTGATTGGGGGAATGGAAGCAATGGGAGCCAACAAATTGCAACAATGTTGCAAAACCCTCAATGTGTCCAAATTAAAGCACTGTTAAGGAGAAGAATGGGCCAGAACGTTTCCACAGCAATGCCAAAGACTCATCTCAAATAAATCTGGCACTTCCAAGTGTTAAGTTAAAGAGGCGATTGCTTTTCCCCTGTACAGATGTTGGTGATTTTTAATACTTTTCAAATAATTTGAGATCCTGTTTATTTAGCCAAGAAGTCTGTTTATGTAGCCAAGAAGATCAGAAATATTTAGTCTTATATCTAGTCTTTAAAATAATCTTAATAGTTGGAAGTCACTCTGGATGAGAGCATCTGCTAAATGTAATGTATATTTATCACTACAATATCCTAATATTGAGATATATCATCATTCAACCCTGGTTTTTTGAGGATGGGGAGCCTGAGAGGATGGAGTGAACCCTGAGACACGTCAGGATTTCCGGCACTGCGTGATTGCAGGAAAGAAATAATATAATAAATAAAACGAATTCATTATAAGACCGTGTTAAATAATTTGGGTTATAATGAAAACAGCAGCTCATGTCATCGGAAAATTGCACTCGCTCTCTCAAAATGTCATTTTTCTGTCCAATTTACTGCTCACCCTCAACATTTTGTTTGACACTGAAGCAGCAGCACAGACCATGTCCAATAACCTTTGGACATTTATTATGCTAACCCAACCCTGAAGTGTCATTTAAACCATAAACAAATCATCTCTGTTGGAAAATAAATTGTTAACCATGAAGAAAGGATGGCGACGAGGAGTGTGTATGAATATGGGAGCAGTGATGGGGACGGTACCTTGGGGTGACCTACTGGTCTGAGACTCAAACCCACAACCTTCCAAATATTGGGTTTTGTCCTGAAACACTAGGCCACCGCTGCTCTGTGTATATATAAGTGGACCAGTAGGTTACCCTGATGTACCCTTGAGCCAAGTCCAAAGCCATTAAGTCCAAATAATAGAATTTGGGAGGAGCTACTGTTTTGTGTCCATGAATATTGTGTAAAGTGTCAGGTGCCATATTGCATTGCATTATTATTATTTTTGAGCTATTGCTGTAAATTTGGCTTTTTGGCTTCTCAAGTGAGTTCAGCATGCCAAACACAGACGCTTTCTTTAAGTAACATTAAGCTAATGATGCTAAAGTCTCCTATCTTTAGCTTTTGGAGCAAAGAGGTGCAACTTTTTTTGTAAACTGGAGCTTCTGAGTTTTCGCTCAGTCCAATTTCTTACCATAATCATGTCTGATTATTCACACGTAACTGCAGGTTGGTTCTGATCTGCTGGATGGTAAAGACGACTTCGTTTTATTTTTAGCAAGAAAACAAATCTAGACTCCTGCCCACCGCGTTCACATCATTGCAGGGAAAAGGTTTCGCACAAATCTCGCCCGTTCACTTCAGAGCTGTTTTTTTTTTTTTTGCCCTGTGCTGAGAAATGCAGCCCACAAACCCCAGAGGACTTGAGCAAAAGTTCAGATTTATTGAACTCTGCCCCCATAATATGCTGAACCTGAAATCTGGAGCCTGCAGCCATAGGTTGTTTTTATACAAATGATGTAAAAATGTGAACATATTGTTGTCTTGAAATGATTCATTTCTCTAAGTGGTTTATTGCAGGAGTAGCAGATCTTTGGTGCACATTTTCGATGTGATGCTTTCAGAAAGTAATCCAGCCTTGAACTTGGCTTCTTGGAAACTTTTTAACATAAAACTATAACGATAAACCCAATGCTGAACCCCATGCTAGGAGAATCGATCCATTTTCCCAGGCTATGCACACTTGTTGCTGTTATTATGGTTGTTAGCCACCGCAAATGAGCCGTGGTTTGAATTTATGGGCCAATCACGTGCTGTGTTTCTGACTGGGCGTGGCTTTGATCTGAAATAGCCTGAGATGGACCCAGTTCTCTCATGTATAGATCTACACTGTTAGGGATGCATTCCAGAAAATGCTCTAAATGGAATAAATAATGTACTCAGAGCTCAGAGGTTTAAGTAGCTTAACAATAGATTTTCGCTTGTGCATGCAAACCAAAAATCTCACTCTGCCACCTGAAAATCTCCTTACCAAAGCAGCCTCGACAGCAAATCCCGTAAGGGCGCTAACAGAAATGAGCATTATTGCAGCCGTGGGAGTCAGAAAAATGCAGGCTTCTGTTGAAGCAATTAAAGGGTTTTCTATTAAACGCTGTTCTGTGATGACATACTTTTTATTCAACTGTTAATTAACACATATACCTGCGTTAAGAAAGCTGCAGGCATGTATCAGCCAATCAGACTTCAGAACCAGATCATTTAGTGCTGGCGACATCTCGGCGAAAGGCAGACTTAGACTCTGTGTCCTCAAGTTATTCACACTGCATGTTTTACATCGCATGCTGTGTGAATCGACACGTTGGGCTAGATGTAAATCAGCTCTATTACTTTTTTGTTCTGATTGGAGGTGCTGCTGTTCGTAGACCGATGGGGGTCCAGAATAATCAGCTTCTAGTCATTTCTTAACAGCAAGGATGCCAAAGATTAACCTTATTTTGATGTTCTTTTTTTTCCTATAAAAAGATGATGAAGGTCTAGGCCTATTTATTCCAGCCAGCCTTGCTTTCCATGTGAGAATCTTTTTTTCATGTATGAGTTTGAGTTTCAAGCTCACTACCACTGAGCTCGTCTTTACAGTTCTGTTTCTAAATCCCTGACTGTACATTAAAGACGCCAATTAGTATGCTTCCCTCATCAGTTGCTTACTTTTATGTAAATCCGATCATGGGTTGTTAAAAAAACAGACTTAAATGTAATGCTTGAGCTTTTGATTCCTGCTTTGTTCTGCCAGTATAATGAAGGTGGGTTGATGTGATCGATGCGGGAGACGAATGCCAGCGGGCGACTCTCGTGAGACAGGGGAACTGATTGTGTTTGCGTCTCTGCAGATGGTCTCTAAACGGGACGCTCATTGATCTCCATGGTGACGAGAGGCGTCGCATGTCTGGAGGGAACCTGATCATTAAAGGGTTGGACCGGGACCAAGACACCGGGCTCTACCAGTGCTCTGCCTCCAACACCCGTGGAACCATCCTGAGCCAGAAAGCCAGTCTGCAGTTTGCATGTGAGTTAAAAGGGTCTAATGTTTCCCCATCTCAGTCCTGGCGCCTCAGTGCTTCCAAATCCAGGCCCTGGATTATCACTGCCATTTACACCCACATCATTTTTTAAAAATATTATCAAATATTTAACCCTGTTACTTGAACACCCCCTCAAAATCTGAGACAAATGTATAATAAATTAGTCACGCAGAGCTAACTGGCAGTAAAAAGCTTTCTTATCAAACACAGCACTGTGCAAAAGTCTTGACCTCCCTCGTTTCTTTGTATTTTATTTCAGAATCACCTTGTTGGTGCAAAACTACTATTTTTCTGCCTGTTAGTCTTGACTACTCAACATATTGAGCAGATTAAATAAATGGGAATATATGTTTTAGTGCTCAAAGGCTGCAAAGTGTCTAAAGGTTCTAGATAAAGGGGTTCCACCCACTCAGTGAACCCAGTGTTCAGCAGCAGTAAACGAATCACCCGATCATCTGGAATTATCTGCACCTGGTTCTTCACTGCTACATGTCTTAAGTTAGACGCTTTGTTCTGCTTGAAGGTTCAGACGTAGATCACTGTGTGGATTAACCAACACAGAACTATCAAACTGCTCAGGTACAGAGACTGGACTGAACATGAGAGACAACAACACTGTCCTTCAGGAAGATCTGGAGAACTGTCCTCAACAACACATTAAAATACAAAAAAGAAAGCAGAATATGAAGAAATGAGGGCTCAAGACTTTGGCACAGAACTGTACATTGGACTTTTTCCTCAATCAAGATTGAATTTAACTGCATGAGGAAAAGTGTGCAGTCTAGTTTTTGTGGCTGAACTTTGCTGATTAGTTGAGCAAGCAAAACTCATGCAAAGAGCTCAGAGTATTAAAGGGCAAATGTCCTGCAGTAGTTTCTCTGATGTTCATTTATTATGGGATGTCCAGTCTGGGACCTGGAGGTCTACCTCCCTGGAGAATTCTGATCCAACACACATGGCACATCTACTAAACTCTACTCTGCAGATATGTTGATCTCCAGAACCCAGATTGGACACCCTTAACCATTGTCAGGGTTAATGTACCATAAACACTCATCATTTATTTTCCATGACCATTTCCTAGGCTGTCATTCCCCTTCTTGTTACCCTGCCTGACCTATGTTAATGAACCATGTTCTGATTGGTCACCCTGTTTGGGGTCTCATTCAAAACGAGGTCTGCCTGAAACACTCCTTATATTTTGAGTGAACAGGCAGTGGACACCTTTTGATATCATACAACTATTTTTTTTTTTTCAGAACAGGCTGTTGGCTTAGTTTCCATGTGTGGACAAATGGTAAATTTTCAGTGTTTGCTACTTAAAAGAATGAGTTCTTTAAACAGTTCACTGCAGATGTGCTCCAGAGGCCTAGGGTTTAGGGACTAGGCCCCAGGATCGGCAGGTTCCCTTGATCAAGGTACTGTCTCCATCACTGCTCCCTGGGTGATGGATATTGTTGTCCCCTACTGAACGGTGTGTGTGGGTGAAAAGCAATGGTTGCATTTGTGCAGTGCCGTGTTTCACAATGACAAATAGTTACTCTCAGATGTGTGTGTGTGTGTGTGTGTGTGTGTGTGTGTGTGTGCATTACAAATGAGATTCCTGAGCAAAAGAAAGCGAAATCGAGCCAGATGTCAGAAACAGCAAGCTCGGAAGGGTGGAGCAGCGTTTGATTGGCTTCCGACTCCATCATCGATTCCCATTAGTCACTGTGTTGCCAGCTTCAACTGAATCTTTGAATAATCACTTGACTCGCTGCCATGGTGTTTCCCAAACTGCAGGGCCCACCACCCATGGGACCTGCCAGAAAACCTCTGAAGCATAGAGGTATTTGGAGAAAAATTAGATATTTTTTCATAAAAAGGGCTGTCGGAGCTTTTTCTTTCAGGAAGGCTGATTCCACATGGAGGCGAGGCACCTCAGGAGCCTCAAACACTCGATAAATCAAACGAGACTCATCGGAGTAGGTTCTGCTCACGGCTGCTTTTAACCGCCTGAGCTCGGGTGTCTATAAGCCTGCGATACGGCTCACAACTCACCTCAAAGGCTGGAAGAGGGTCCTCTCCTCACTGAGGACCAGTCCCTGTTGGTCTTGTAGGTCTCTCTGCCAATTCCTCCACGTCACGCCATCCTGCTATTGATCAGCCAAAGAGAGCATCCCACTCTCCCCTTAGGAGACAAGCTGCCACTATCCTCATGGGTAGGATAATGAATCTCACTTCAGGGGATTGGTTAAAAGGAGCTGCTTGACATTTATTTCCCTTATTGATCACGGGGCAGCTGAAGGGGAGTGGCGGTTTTAATAGGGCGCCATTGCTGCCGGCTTTCATTACCTGCCATTAAGGTGAGACCTTGTTATTTCGGACCACTTCAGCAGTCCTGTCAAAGCGTCTGATGTCTTTTACGTGTTGTTTTTCCAGAGCACTACTGCAAATTGCTTAGTCGGCAGATCTGGTTGGGCACTGTTAACGAGGCATATAGACGTCTTATTTTAGAGGACCAATATCGAGGAAAATGATTTTTTTCCTGAATTAAAGGTTAAGGTTTCAGAGTGTGCCTTTCATTCTTCCATATAATGAAACAAAATAAAGTGTGTTTCTGGCTAAAGTGCCCTTTGAAATCAGCAAAGTCCGGATCTGTCCGGATCAGTCACATGGAAGTCAGTCGTTTTCAGAACTTAAAAGCAAACTTTTATTTAGAAGTGGTTTCTGTTGCATTAATTTTATTCATTATAACTATTTTATAGACAGGACAGACAGACAGGAGGCGGAGCTGGAGGTGTCAGAGTTAAAGATGCTGAGATGTTCGTTGGGTGTGACGAGGATGGACAGGATTAGAAATGAGTATATTAGAGGGACAGATCAGGTTGGACGTTTTGGAGACAAAGTTAGAGAAGCAAGGTTGCGTTGGTTTGGACGTGTCCAGAGGAGAGACGAGGAGAATACTGGGAGTAGGATGTTGAAGATAGAGCTGCCAGAAAAGAGGAAGATCAAAGAGGAGTTTCATGGACGTGGTGAGAGAGGACATGCAGGTGGTTGCTGGGACAGTCTGTTCAGGTCCTGAGATGTTTCATTATGCAAATAAACATGTAGCTAAAGCTTAAAACGTCCTTTCAGTGTAGGACGAAAAAAAAAACTGAATCTAGTTTAGATGAGAAGAAACTACCTTTTCTTTGCAGAAATGTGGAGGCTAGTACAGCCCTGCTAACACCTCCCTGTTCACGGCCTCGTCCAGAACACTCGCTTGGAAGGAGACGGTAGTAAAAGAGTGCAGCGTTTGTTCTAGTTAAACATTTAAAGCGTTCAGGGAATTTAGCTCTGGTGCTAAAGCTAGTCTGGAGCTTCACCCGTCTGCAATCCTGCACTTCACCAAGCGATCTGGAACGTCATTTGTTTTTCTACGTTTGCCTCTGTAGGCGAACAGTGTGGGAGATAATGGGAAGCCCTGCCTGATCCCTCTCTCCTCCGATGGCATTGGGAACTAAAATATCTGACTGTCGCAAAGCTGACACTCCCCATGTGAACGTACATTTGGAGAAAAGAAAATGGGCATGTTTGGTTCCTGACACACTAAAACTGGACAAAGCAAGGTAGAAGAAAATGCAGGATTTGGGCTCTTTAAGCATCTACGACAGTATGGACCACAGATGGTCAGTAAGGTGTAAAACCGAATGGAAAAGCTGAATCTGCTGGTTTTGACACCCACTTCATAACCTCCTGCATAATCAATAGAAGAAACAGAGATAGAATCCCGTAGCAGCAGCTTCCAGCTCCTGGCCTCACCTTTTTGACCTCTGTATGTGGACTGATATTAATGTTCTTCATTACAAAGTGCCCAGACAAGCACCACCACGCTAGAGAAGCTTGGCCTCTCTGCAAACTTTGAGCCACATGGGCCATACAGGTTCCATATAGAGCTCATTAATCAGCCCCGGAGCCTCAGCCTCTCCGACTCCACTCCCCGTTGCTCCTGCATTGCGGTCCTGGACGTCTCATTCTTCCAGCAGGGAATCTCTCATTAGGCCGATCTAAACCGAGTCCCTCCACCGCCCCCCTAATCCTGCTGTTTTCTTTTTCTTTTTTCCTCCACCTTGCGTCCAATTTGTCCTGTTGGTCACACTGACTTCCTTTTGTTTGTCCTGGGGAGCTGCAGGCTCGGATGTTTGCTCTGGGACAGAGCAGGGGGGTCGGTGTTGGGACCGGCTTCACAGCGATGGAAGAGAGAACATGCTTTTTATCAGGACCGGTCTTAATTTGAAGGGAAAATGTGTCTTTGTGAGCACAGCACACAGTGGAACACAAATAAATGGTTCATCTGTATTTAACCCACACACCGTGCGGACAAATCCACGGCCCAAGGAGCAGTGATGGGGACGGTGCCTTGCTCAAGGGTACCTTGGGGTATCCTGCCGCTCAGGGATTCAAACCCGCAACCTTCCAGTCCTGGGGCCTAGTTGGAGTTTCATGCACACTTTTAAGTAAGGATCCAAATTAAAGTAATAATGAGTAGTAATATTTAAGAATGTTTTAAATAGCAATAATTGTAATATATATATATATATATGTGTGTGTGTGTGTGTGTGTGTGTGCATGGTAACATGTAATGGTAACATCATTTTCAGATGGCATTTATTTAAAGTACTGATCCAAAAACTTTCATGATCACAATCAGGCAATCTGCAGAAAGATTTCTTTCATGATTAAACTGTGCATTTAAGACTAATGTATGTAAATAAACTCTGTTCTGATTGGCTGTTTTGTGCCTCATTCAAGAAGCTGCAGTCTCTGATTTTGCACATGACTGTACACATTAATTGGTGAAAATCTGATCTTACCGTATTAGTCATATTGCAGACCCATTCTGCCACTCTCACTCTCTCACTCTCTCTCTCTCTCTGTCTCATTAGTTTGAAGGTGGTGAGCGGTGTGGAACCACTGACAAGGTGGATAATGCTCTCAGAGTGTAAAGATTAGGACGTTTTTGTAAACACTGCTGGTGTGTCTCTGGCGTGGAGTGATAACGGTTGCTGTTCTTTTGCGTCCCTGCTCCCTTCATCCCATCCTACTCTTTATCCATCTTCTGCTCCTGCTTGATGTTGAGATATGTGTTTACTGTTTTGCAGATCTTGAGAGCTTCAAAATGCAGCCCAGAAGTGCCGTCAACGTGCGGGAAGGCCAAGGCGTGGTTCTGCTGTGTGGGACGCCGATGCACTCGGGAGGTAAACCCGGCTCATGTTTTAGATGTAATGCAGGCCTCAGGTCCTCCAAAGGGTCCTCACTTTTGCTCCAAACTAGATGACTGGTCTGGTCCTGAGGACCGGATTGAAGACTGTAGCTCAGCAGAGACACACTTCTGAACATTTGCACAATCACTGTTTACTTGTTTTTAAATATTGAGGGGAAAATGTGGCCTGTGGAAAAGTAATGGACCGTGTGTGTGTGTGTGTGTGTATGTGTGTTTTGCTGTCCAGTTTTATCCCACTTGATTCATTAGAGGATTTTATGGTCCAGTCAGAGTACAGGACAGTATATTTATCTAAAGTATTGTTACTAATGGAACAGAAACTGGTTACACTGTTTTTCTACATTCTAGATCTCTACATTCTTATGCAGGAGAAAATAAAAAGCAAAGAAAAGTTCTGCCTTCACAAAACTGCTGGGAAGATGAGTGAGTGTGTAAAACATCCAGTCCTGGAGGATCAGCCTGTTCAGGATGTGGAACGAATCTGAAAACTTTTGGGAAAAATGTCCTGCAGAACTCTGAACTATGGTCTTCATGGGCATTTAGCCTGGAGCTACATACGTCTGGTTCCATTCTGATTGACTTTGTTTACATTTTAATCATCCGTTTTTGCTTCAATTTGGAAGGAAACTCTTTTTTAGCTTTAAGCTTTTGACAGTAGACGCACAAACTTGGGGAAAATACGTCCAGTTTGGCGTGAAATCCGTGCTTCTTCAAGGAATAAACCAGAGTCCCAGCTGTTCTTTTCCAACGTTCAGCATCTCACTTGGCCAGCAGATGCAGTTTAGAAACTGGCACTGTTATTCAGGCATGGGTAATTATAGAGAGAAAGAGGCAGAGAGATAGAGAGAGAGATAGAGAGAGACGTTGCGATAGGTCGACTGGAACGAAGGAACAGATGAGACATCGCAAATTAAAAGACGTGGGATTTCATTGGCTTTCTATTAGGATTTGTGGAGATAATTAATGTGCGATGACTCATTGGTCTCGTTTGTGAACATGAAACCCAGCTTGTAGAACAATCCTGAGGTTCACGTTGTCAACTTTCGGGGACGCTTGTTGTCTCGCTGTGGTTATGAGACCATGGACTGTCCTTTAACAGGACTTTGAATCCAGTGAACCTCCTTCAGAAACTCATTGAAATGGATTTTTGCCAACCAGGCCTTCACCCTCCTCACCTGCCTGGTCTTCATTTATTGTTTCATTTTGTTTTCAATTAGACTCAAATCTGCCTGCAAATAGAAATACACTCCTCAGATTGGACTCCCAATCCCATCAGAAAGCAGAAGGCATTCCCTGCTCTGAGCAAGTAATCGATAATGTTTATAATGTTCAAAATGCAATGGAGAACTCTTAGCTGATCTATTTGCATTCTGGACCTGAAGACCTAAAGTTTTCATTCACGGTGTTCAAGCTGGAATGAGAGAAAAAGGTGATTGTAAAGAGGCTGAAGGACGAGTTTGAAAGCCAGATGTAGTTGAGGAATGATCAGTGGTCTACCAGGTCAGCGGTGGTCTTGGTTTAGAGACTAGGCCCCAGGATCAGAAGATCATGGGTTTGAATGGGCCAGTAGGTTGACCTGAGGTACCTTTAAGGAAGGTACAGTCCCCATCACTGCTCACCGGGCACTGGATAAGGCTGCCCTGTATGAGGGCACAGCAGAGATTATGTTTCAAGACTCAAGACTTTAGCAGACCACTGTTTCTATCAAGGCTGATGAACACATTTACAAAATGTAGTGCTAAAAGTGATTCTTGAGCAGAAGTCCCCAAAGCTGGGAAGAAACCTTAAAGCAAGGCTCCAGAATGGAAACAGAGACATCAAACATCAGTTCTATGTTCATAGTTACTGGTTTAAAGCCTTTAGTGGATAAAACGCTATCCCAGAATGCAATTCAGAAACAAGATATGAAGCAGTGAAGAAACAGGTGCAGATGATTCCAGATGATCAGGTGATTCCATTAGTGCTGATGCTGAACGCTGAGTGGTTGGATCCCCTTTACCTAGAACCTTATATCTTACACTTTGCAGCCTGTTCTAAAGCAATTGGAGGAGTAAATCAGAAGGTGTTTCTGTGCTCTGATCAAAAACAAGTAGGACACTAAGGACATTTACATGATGCCTTCCATACCCACTATCAGCAAGATGGTTGGCCATGCACATACCTCCTTCATGCTGCTCAATCATTCCCTTCTTCACTTCTACAGTGATCACCTCTTTCTTCTACTGCCTTCCTTTTGAATCAGCTTAGGGGCCATTGTCACGATAGTCTATTTGCTGCACTTGAAGCAAATCACAAAATTGCTTCATGAACACGCACACTCGATCACAAAGGAACAAAGAACATGTGTACAGTTCGTAAACGCTCGTAAGATGTTTCTTCAATGATTGACACTCGGCAAATGGGAGAGCGTAGCGTAGATGTGAGCTCACACCCCGGTGCTAACGAGGCAACAGAGCAGAGCCATCATCTCAGTTGGAGTAAAAATAGAATAGAATAGAATAATCATGTATTATCCAACGAATGAGAAATTCGGGTGTTACAGGGCTCTTTAACAAGAAAGAAAGAAAGAAAGAAAGAATATAAAAAATATATAAAACATATAAAGAACGGAAAACGCGCCATCCGCACCACGGGGGCATCACATGATGCTCGTTAGCCAAGGTGTGTGCTCGTAATCCAAACAGCATCAGTTCTTCTAGGTACACTCACACACGGTTTTTGAAGGAACTCGGCCGGTCAGTCGTTCCAAACATGACTGTGTTTCTCCTCCGTGTGACGTTGATGATCACCAGTACCTGTTTGGTAAAACTGGTTGATCAGACACCGACTATAATCCCACAGAATCCCCGACTTTGTGCAAGTGTACCTAGAAGAACTGATGCTGCTCTGAAGGCAAAAGGTAGAAACACCAGATATTGATCTGATTTAGATTTTTCTTTTGTTCGCTCACTTTGCATTTTGTAAATTGATCAAAATCAACAATCATTATTGATATTTCTGAAAGCGTTCTGTTTACAGCATGTTTCCACACCTGCCTAAAACCTTTGCACAGTACTGTATAAACAGACAGACAGTTCTGGCTGATTCAAAAAGAGTTCTTTCTGCAAATAAAATAAGGGAACAAAGCTCTTCCATTTTAATCCTTACTCCAGCTCCCAGTGTGTTACAGAAGAGGTTTAAGGTGTCGATACTGGTCTATAAATCACTGAATGGTACCAGCCCTGTGTCTGATATGCAGCAGCAACACAAGCCCATTTAATAATGGATCAGTTAGTCCTGCCTAAAGTAAAGACTAAACATGGAGAAGCAGCGCTTAGCTATTAAGCTGCTCTTTCGTATAAGTCGTGCTCCAACACCAAATCCAGCCTAAAGACCAAGCAGGTCTTGTAGGATGTTCCTGGTGAGCTGTGGTCAGGACTGATTAAAAGTGCTCCAAGGAAGGAGAACCAGAATCAGGGCCTTGTGCACTCAAAGGGTCAGAGCACAGAAGAGCTGCTGCAGCTCTGGTTCTGGTTCTGATAGAATTTGTGGAAATTGCCAGCGCTGCATTCAGTGATGGAAAATATGATATATTTATATTTGATCTGTTTATATTATTTAATTTGTTCTGAAGTTTTATATAAAATAATCAGAACAAACGAGTGAGACTTGCTGTGCTCAATAGCTTCCGTCATGAAAAACCTCAACCTTGAAGTGTCCATTGTTATTCTCAGACGTCAGGCTGTGCTGTAGCCTTCGCCGTCGCCTCGCTTCTTTCAAAGAGCAGATGGCGAACACAGTCGCCATATCAAGTGGCGTATTGTGAATCTCGGTCCAGCAGACGTGCCGGAAGAAATCTTCCTGAGAGCTCTTTCTGAAAACGCGTTTATTGCACAGAGCTCCGTTCAGCCCTGCACCGTGCGTTTATACAGTACTGTCTTGAGCCATCCCTCGTTTCTTTCTGTTTTTTTAGGAAAATGAGACATTACATTACATTTACGGCATTTAGCAGACGCTCTTATCCAGAGCGACTTCCATGTCCTGATTACAGGGACAGTCCCCCTGGAGACACTCAGGGTTAAGGGTCTTGCTCAGGGACCCAGTGGTGGTAGTGCTAGATGTGGGATTCGAACCAGGGACCTCTTGATCCAGAGGTACATAGGCAAGTACCCTACCACTAGACCACCGCCACCCTTGAGACGGTAGGTTTCAAACCCTTTAAGGTCAATATTCACTACCACCACCGTTATTTTTCAGCACAGCCTCAACTCTCTTAGACCAGCTCCTTTCTTTAAGTTGTCTTCAGGAACACTTCTCCAGGCTTATTGAAGGACATCCAAAAGCTTTTCTTTGGATGTCACTGTCTTTTGTTCTCCGTTCTCTGTGGAGATGATCGCACACTGCTTCTGAAACTGCTCAGGTAGACGTAGATCACTGTGTGGGTTAACCAACACAGAACTATCAAACTGCTCAGGTACAGAGACTGGACTGAACATGAGAGACAACAACACTGTCCTTCAGGAAGATCTGGAGAACTGTTCCTCAAGAAGACATTATAAATACAAGATATTGTGAATCTTAAGAAGGATAATATGGAGAAATCAGTGATGTCTTAAAACAGTGGCTTTGCAGAGAACTGTAACTACAGGCATGTGTGGAAGATCATTTTGGTTCCTCTTTCTGTTTGAAGCCAAGGCAGCTTTCAGCAGCGAGGGGTCCCAGTGGGGTCACTTTTTTATTACTTTTTGTTACTTTCTTTCTTTCTTTCTTAACCATCTATAGAACTGACAACTGCTTATTAGGCAGCCTGATGTTGATTCTGGTGGTGGACTGTCGGCCTTTGTGTTTGGCTTAATCAGAACAAATCGTTTTTGGCTGCAGCACATCCTGAGCTTAGCTTCTGCAGACATCTTCTCCTTTGGCTGAAAATGAAAAAGCATTGCCCCTGGATTATTACACTCCATTCTTGTTTTTGTTCTTTTTCTGATTCTTCTTCTTCATCTTCATCTTATTTTTCACTTTCTTCTTTATCATCCTATTCGTCTGCACCTTCTACTTCCTTATCCTCTTCCTCTGCATCTTCTTCTTCATCATTTTCTTCTGTGTACCTAAATCTACAGAGGTGTTACCACTGAGGCTCTTGCCTGGCAGAAGAGCTCATGCCGATGACTCTTTGGAGGTCTAACTACCAGTCGAGCAGGAACACTACATCAAGGTTGGTCTAGCGCTGGTTTCAGACTGAAATGCCAGCTGGAGTTTCTGGAATCAATTCTCATGTCTCTTTGGAAATCCTGCTGTGATGCAGGCTGTGGGAAGATCTAGCAGGAGTTGAAACAAGAGGAGAAGAAAGTGGCTAATCTGTAATAGAGTGAAGCTCATTCCTGAAACTGAGTTCGTATTTCAGTTGTAGAGTAGACATGAGTCGACCAAACAGATGTGAAAAAAGTGAAAGTGAAAGTGAAAAAGTGAAAGTGACAACCCTTGTCATTGCGAGGTCACGGCACAGCACACATGAACCACAATGAAATTGGACCTCTGCATTTTACCCATGCACACTCAAACCCGTGCAGCAGTGGGCAGCTATTGAAAGCGCCCGGGGAGCAGTGATGGGGACGGTACCTTGCTCAAGGGTACCTCAGGGCAACCTATTGGGAAGGGGTTTGAACCGCTGATCCTCCGATCATGCGCCTGACGCCCTAACCGCTAGGCCACCGCTGCCCCATGTTAGCTGTTATTTAATTATTTAATGCAATAAATCCAGTTTTATTTGCCCTTATGGATAAAAGAATTATGACTATTTGTCACTGTGAAACAGCACACAGTGAACCACACCCAAATGCATCCTCTGTATTTATCATACACACACTGTCCAGCAGGGGGCAGACATATCCAGCACCCGGGGAGCAGTGTTGGGAGAGCTACCTTGCTCAAGGGAACCTCAGGGGAACCTACTGCTCTGGGATTCGAGCCTTCCAACCCTGGCTCCTAGTCCCTAAACACTAGGACTCCGCTGAAGATGTTACTACATGCTTCAAAGAGCATCTCCCTGCACCAGCACAGGGACAATGTAGACATCTTGATTGCAAATCTTCTTCCCAGCTTTCACAACCGGTTAGAGGAAATCTTTTCTGTCCTAAAGCTAGAGAGGAAGTGGCATCATAGAACTGGACCATGGGCTGATTTTAAGAGTTTCTGACCCTTTCTTTTACTGTGTTAGCTGGACCAAACCTCTGATTCTGACTTCTGATTCAAGACCTCCTCCATTTCTCAACATTGGGGAATTTAATAAGCCGCTTGTCTTCTGCAGTGTTGCTTGTTTGTTGCATATGCCGATAATCCTGCATATAAAATAAAAAATGGTTGTGGGTTCCCCAGGTGCAACTCTCGAATGAATCTTTATTTTTGAGGAATGTGCCAATAATCATAAAGCACTTTCTCTTGCCCCCGACAGTCAGAAAGACCTCGCTCTCTTGTCCTCTCTTTTATGTTCTTTTTCCTGCCTCACCCCCTCGTCCAATGTTCGCCCACGCTAATGCAGCATGGCAGCCCTCTCCGTCCTTCCCGCCTCTGCCTTTTCCAGCAGGAAAGGGAGGAGGTTGAGGTGGGGGTTAAGCCAGGCATGAACGAGGCCGAGACGTCCTCGTCCCCAGTGCGGATCCGGACAGGGCATGTGTCATGAGAGTGGCAGTGAGGCGCTTTTAATCCAGTTTGTTTCGCTCCCTTTCCCGGTGCCCTGAGAAGCACGAGCGGCTCTGTTTACCCAGCTTCCCCTCCACCTACCTTTGAGGATACAGGAGCCCAAGGCGAAATCAGGAGTGGGATGATACAGCTACTGCTTCTGTGTGTGTCTGTGTGTCCTCACAGGTTTGTCTAACACATCGGTAACAATGTCTCAACTAAAGGTATGAGGAACAACCTCATAGACAGCGCTCACACGTGGACCTACATTTTCACACACGAACTGGAGCGAGATGCTCTTCCGGGGGTTTTCCGTGAGGGACACGCTCTTTCCTACAGTTTAGGCCAGACCGGTAGACCGTGCTGGAAGAGGGACATGACTTGCTCATGTAGCCGCCTTCTAATCTGCACATAAACAGCCAAGTCTTTAACCGTTCCTTGAATCTGGTGAAATATTTTCCCCAGTGTTCTCCAGTTTTCTTTGCCGTCTGCAAGTCAAGGACCTTCTTTATTCCTGGAAGATTTTAACCCTCCCAGGAAGAGGATGTCTTTTGCGTCAGTCTGTCTTGTTATACTTCAGATATGCTTTTTTCGTCCAGAAGGCAGCGGACCTTTATAATCTTCACTGTTATATAATTCACGTTACAACTAACTATTCACTTCTGCCTCTTATTCCAGAGCTCACGTTCGCCTGGATCTTCAACGAGTACCCTTACTTCGTCCAGCAGGACAGCAGGCGCTTTGTGTCCCAGGAGACGGGGAACCTGTACATTGCTAAAGTGGAGCCGTCCGACGTGGGCAACTACACGTGTGTGGTGAACAACAGCATCACCAAGGACAAAGTGCTGAGTTCCCCCACGCCGCTAGTGCTGCGAAACGACGGTAAGGGAGACATCTTTGTGCCACACTGTCCTTTATCCACAGTGACCTACTGTAAATGGGACGGGATCTGAGATTTGAAGGGAGATGCCTTTTTAAGAAAGGTCTCCTTTTTTCCCGGCTGTCTGAGAGATGCTTTCACTAAATGCCATTCCTTTAAAGGCCGAACTGTTGCCTTTTAAGAAAGGTAACCTGTAGCCTCGACAGTGTCGCAAAGAGGCCAGATTTCCATTTGAGATGGATCCTGGATGGATCTGAGCGAGCTCTTTAAATCTTTCATGGGGACGTCTCTGTATTTTTTATGGATCTGCTTGGCAGACATATTCGGGCGGTTCTTTGTGATTGTCCTCCTGCTGTTGTTGTTTTGCCAGGAGTGAAAAGTGCTCGTGATGTAAATCATTGATGAAAAACATGGTATGTGTGGATGTATGTTGCGTTGTCTGTCCATCACAGGAGCGATGGGGGAGTACGAGCCCAAAATAGAAGTTCATTTCCAAGACACCGTGCCCGCCGCCAAAGGATCGTCCGTGAAACTGGAATGCTTCGCCTTGGGGAAGTGAGTTTCTGACCGTCGTGCTGGTCCAGGGGTTCACACCCTTTCCTAGACGTCATGCAGTTTTACTCCTTTTTGACATGCTGTTGAGGGAGACATGAAAGTCAGGGAGATTCCTTTAGGTACCCTCTTACATGCCATTAGCCATGTGCAAGGGTGAGTTCTTTACAGGAAGCTCCTTTACAGTAATGGTCTGCTCATCACTGGGCAATAACCCAAAAAAGATTTACTTCTTAAACGGGTTGGAAAACGAGCCGGATGCGGCAAGAAGGAGCCAAGAAGGAGAGGCCTCATTTAGTTGGGCCAAAAAAAAGTGTTTTTGAAAGAAGCGGAGATTGCAGCCTTTGAGAGACCAAGTAGCAATATCACACCAGGCTGGAGTGTGAATCAGATCCGTTCACACCAGAATCTCCTAATGCGGGCACATCCATCAAAGAAATCGGCCAGTTAATAGATCCGTGCCTGCCGTGCATTTTTCTATTCATACTGCGAGAATATCAACCTCTCCGAGAAAAATCCGCAGAACTTCCTGTGGAATCTCAGAGCTCAACCATAAAGAAAGTCCTAGGTTTTAGGAGTACTAAATGCACTAAATGCGGGTTCTAGTTAGTATGAGGTTTCTAGAAGTATGCAGGTGGAGCACATGCATTCTACAAACTCATGGGTTCCAGAAGGTCATGGCTATAGGATAACACATGGACTAATCAAGAACAAGAACAAGAATGTTCTAGCAGGTCATGAGTACTAGAAGGATATAGATTTCAAGCAGGTTCTAGGAAGTATGTGGCTTCTAGAAGTACATGGGGTAGGAGCATATTCATTCTACAACACATGGATTCTAAAAGCACTTGTGTAAAGGATAACACATGCACTTTACAGAGACATTGGTTCTAGAAGGTCATGAATACTATAAGCAATTTGATACCATATTGGTTTGCTCTCCCTGTAGTCATAGAAGCAGGTTCTAAGAAGGCCATGGGTTCTAGAAGCACATGGGTATAGGAGCATGAGGATTTTATAGTCACATGGGTTCTAAAAGCACATGGGGAATCACAGTGAGTTTGAGATACTTGGATACTCTGCCTTCCTGGGAAGCGGGTTCTTGGAAGCCTGTGAGTTTACAGCACATGGGTTCTAGAAGCACATGGGTATAGGATAATACATGAACTTAACAAGCATATGGGTTCTAGAAGCATTAATTGAAAATATTGGATTTCATCTTGCTGTTCACTCCCCACAGTCCTAGGAAGCAGATTCCAGAAAGCCTGTTGGTTCTTAAAACAAGTTACAGGAGCAGATGCACTTCAAGCACATGGGTTCTAGTTGCTCCAGGAAGCACGTTGGTCTCACCACAAGGGTTCCAAGAACATCCAACAATTAGATACAGACAGAATCGAGATGCACATGGATAATGTGAATGTGGGTTCTCATAGAACATGAGCTCTAGACGTTTGTCATAGAAAGCAAATGGGTTCTCAGAATATATGGGCTCAAAGAAGCAAGCCGATTCTAGAACGCACATAGAATCACCCTAGTTTTAGATGCTCTGGGAGTGTATGCATAGTTGAAGCACTTAGATTCTAATGTTCTCTCAACAGTCCAGTTCCAAAGATCAGCTGGAGAAGAACCAGCGATGTGCCGTTTCCCAGCAAAGTCAAACTGAGAAACTCCAATGCAATTCTGGAGATCCCCCGCTTCCAGCAGGAGGACACAGGGACGTACGAGTGTGTGGCGGAGAACAGTCGAGGGAAGAATGCAGTCCGAGGCCGTCTCTCTTTCCATGGTAAGATGTTCTTTAAAACACAGGTGGAGAGTTTTGGAGTACAAGTACTCCATTACTGTACTTAAGTAAAGTATTTAAAGCAGCATTTGCTTTACTGAGTACTTCCCTTTTCCAGAGTGGAACCAAAATATCTTTCCGGCCATTTTCAGAACAGACTCCTTACATTACTCTGAACATATAGAGGAGAATCCATTCTTCTTCCATCACCTTCCCAACATTGAGCCCCAGTTTTAGCCTAAATGGACAAAAACAGAAAAGATGTCCCTCACAGAGATCACACATCCCAAACAAGGCATATCAGAGAAGAATATATATATATATATATATATATATATATATATATATATATATATATGTTATATATATATATATATATAATGTAACATATATATATATGCCTTTCTGTTTTTATTTTCAGATTAAACCATATAATCTGCATTAAACTGAGATTACACAGAATTTAGCCTTTTAAATTAAATTACATTTTTCCATTTCACTTTTACTCATTTAGTGATGCTTTTCTCCAAAACAACTTACAAGCGTTGGTGCTAGACTGCAGTAGCAGCTTTACATAAACATTACATGGAAGTGAAAGTGACTACTGTTGTCCACAACCAAATTTAACCTCCGTTTTTCACCCACACTCACCGTCCAGCAGGGGGCAGCTATTTAAGGTGCCCGGGGAGCAGTGATGGGGATGGTATCTTGCTCAAAGATACCTCAGGGCAACCTACTGGTCTGGGTTTTGAACCTATGACCTTCTGATCCTGGAGCCCGGTCCCTAGACACGAGGCCAGTGCTGGCCCACTTAAAATGAAATAGAATAAAATAACTATGATTTATTAAAATTAGGTTGGCTGGAAGGCAAGCACAAATAAAAAGGATTCATGCAAATGTCTGTTTAGGTTTGGAGGGCAGGAATTTCTCCTTCTTACGAACTGTTTGGTCACTTGTTTCTCACGCCAGGCTTGTTATGACAGGCGTCCGTTTTCGTTATGACACACCGGCCTGAACGCGATGAGTGTCGTCCTCGCTGTAACTCAATGCGACATCGTGTCACGACAAGTGTGTCAGGGTGAAGGGGGCCCCGGCCTCACCTGACAGACACGGCGTCACGTTGCCATCGTCCTTCCGAATCCTCAGGACTTCCACTCCTGCTAGCTGGAGCTTTCCTGCACACTTCCCTGCAAACACATCCTCAACTAGTTCACTCTTTCCCCCTAAACTCGAGCAAATAGCAGCTTCGTTTCATAAGGGACTCGCTCGTCTTATTCGGGTTCTTCATAATAGGAGATTATTTTTGAAATGCAATTATACCACAGCATTAATTGAACTCAAACTTGGTACACAGGCTTTTTTTTTTTGTGGGGGGGGTGCCAGGCAACCGGATAATAAGGCTGTGGAACGAGGTCAGGGGATTTATTTGTGTTGAGCAGAGAGAGCGTGCCTTCGGTGTGATAGAATTGTCATGTTCTCAGTGGGAGACGGGATGTGGGGGTCCGATTCATCCCCGTTTGCTCCTGTGAGAAGAATGTCTTTGTGTTTTTTTGTTCCTCCTTCAATCCCTCCCTACTGCGTGTTAAGAAGAGAGAAGACGGCGAAGGATTCTGGGTGGAAGGGAAAGAAACCACCTGGGTGATGTGCTTGTTCCTCATGAAGAGGATCTTATGTAAATGATGCCTCTCGATGTCGAATTGCTTATGTATTAATAGCTTTCAGGGATTGGTTGAAATTAATGATGTGAAGAGGGGATGAGGCTCTGGGTAAAATTTGGAAATTCACTTTGCAGGATTGGTTTTCAGCTGCTGCTCCAGTGCAGTGAAGCAACCAGCAGGATAAGAAAATAAAGAAATATAAAAATAAAGAAAATGATTTTACAAAAAAACACTCAAACAGAAAATAGAAGACCTCCAATAGAAGACCGGATGCTTGAGTTAAAAGATTGTGGTAAAAGTAGAAGACTTTTAGAGTATAGAGTAAAAAGTACAGGAATGTAGTGAGAGTGTAAAGTAAAAAGTACAGGAATGTAGTGAGAGTGTAAAGAAAAAGTACAGGAATGTACTGAGAGTGTAAAGTAAAAAATACAGGAATGTAGTGAGAGTGTAAAGTAAAAGTACAGGAATGTAATGAGAGTGTAAAGAAAAAGTACAGGAATGTAGTGAGAGTGTAAAGTAAAAGTACAGGAATGTACTGAGAGTGTAAAGTAAAAGTGCAGGAGTGTACTGAGAGTGTAAAGTGAGACGTGTCTCCTCTGAAGGACGTCTGGAGCGTCTGTCTGTGCTGAGAGTGAACTGAATCTCACTCCATATTAATAGAATTAAAGACTATTAAAGCCTCGAACTTCAACTCCAATAAAAACAATCTACTGAAAATAATCCACAGAGTAAAGAAAAAAGTACAGGAATGTAGTGAGAGTAAAGTAAAAGTACAGGAATGTACTGAGAGTGTAGCAAAAGGTACAGGAATGTATTGAGAGTAAAGAAAAGTGCTGGTGAATGTAGTGAGAGTGTAAAGTAAAAGTACAGGAATGTACTGAGAGTGTAAAGTAAAAGTACAGGAATGTAGTGAGAGTGTAAAGTAAAAGTAGAGAATGTACCAGAGTGTAAAGAAAAGTACAGGAATGTAGTGAGAGGTAAAGTAAAAGCACAGGAATGTACTGAGAGGTAAAGTAAAAGTACAGGAATGTACTGAGTGTAAAGTAAAAAGGCAGGAATGTACTGGAGAGTGTAAAGTAAAGTGCAGGAGTGTACTGGAGAGAGTGAGACGTGTCTCCTCTGAAGGACGTCTGGAGCGTCTGTCTGTGCTGAAAGTGAACTGAATCTCACTCCATATTAATAGAATTAAAGACTATTAAAGCCTCGAACTTCAACTCCAATAAAAACAATCTACTGAAAATAATCCACATGAACTTCACCGCTTCACTTTCATCACCGTCTCTACTAGTTCTCCATCACGGACACACACTCCACACACCCTGAACTCCACCGTCCACTCTCCCTGTCCTCTCTCTCACTCTCCTTCACTCTGTCCTGCACCGATGGACACACAGAGGGACGTCTCTTCTGCGTGTAATTTGTAAATTACACTGAAAACAAATACTGAAATGAAATATGTTCTAGTCCAGGAAACTGCATTAAGTTGGTGTGAAAGTGTTACTGATATATATTTGAATCAAACCCAGAAGTAATGACTCCAGTCTAAAACAGGCACATTTTTTGAGCTCAAGTTCATTGTTTATTTAATTCATCCAATTCTTTTATTTACTATTTTGAGCTGAAGAAAGCCGTCGTTCACTTTAGTCCTCCTTCCTTTTCTTGTCGCTCGTCTCACGACGTCGCCTGTCATTCAAACTGAACGTTGCCTTGTTGCTCCCATCGCCATCACTTCTGACAAAACTGGGTGTAATGACAGATTATTCCTCAGATCAGCTCTGCCAGAGATGTGTGTTCATCAGTGGAAGACATGTTTTACGTTCTTTGTCTCACATTCTTTGGTGTCTCGCTTTCTGTTGTTCGTCCTGAAAACAGAATTTCAGAATTTCAGAAAGAGAGAGAGATGGCATCATTACATTTTTTTTTGTCAAAGGGCAGTGGTGGCCTAGCAAGGTACCGTCCCCATCACTGCTCCCTGGGTGCTTTAGATAGTTGTTCTCGCTGCACGGTGTGTGTGGGTGAAAAGCAGGGGCTGAATTTTGTCGCGTCTCACTGTGTGCTGTTGTTTCACAAGGACAATTAGTCACTTTCACTTTCACACTTTAACGGGGCAGCCGAGATCTAGCGTTTAGGGCCGAGGCACCAGGTTCGGAGGGTGGTGAGTTCGAATCCCACACCAGTGGGTTACCCTGAGGTACAGTTGAGCAAGGTACCATCCCCATCATTGCTTCCCAGATAGTTTAATCAGGTTTTAATTAGATGCAGAGAGTTTTCATCTCACAACAAAACTTTTCTTGTCTCTCTTCTTAGCCAAACCCCATTGGCTGCAGACGATGGCGGACACAGCCTTGTCCATCGAGGAGAACCTGTTTTGGGAGTGCAAAGCCAGCGGGAAGCCCAAGCCGTCCTACAGTTGGCTGAAGAATGGAGAACCCCTCTTGTCTGAGGTATGGTGGGACAAAATTGAGATGACAAGTAAAAATAATTGTAAGGAAGAAATGAACCAAAATGAGTGATGGAAGTGATGAAAAGGAAGCTGCAATTAAACGAAGAGACAAACCCGTCTCACACCCAGACCAGCTCAGTCACTCAGCTCACTTCTCCTTTAACCATTTTACAAATTACCATTTTTATTTTTTATAACAAGAAAACAGAAATGGTGAATCGGGAGCACGTTTCAGCCAGAGCTGAACGATAAAGACAAAACAATCACGATTATAATGCTGTATATTGTGATGTAACGTGTCACTTTCACTTTCATGATGTATTTCAGTTTATAAAAGAAGCAGTTTTCTTAATAGAGAAGCAAGACTGCGTTGGTTTGGAAATGATGTTGAAAATGGATTAGCCAGGAAAGAGGAGAAGAACAAGAAAAAGGAGGAGGTTTATGGATGTGGTGAGAGAGGACAGGTGGTTGGTGTGAAAGAGGAAGATGCAGAGGACAGGAAGACATGGAGACAGTTGATCCGCTGTGGTAACCTAACGAGAGAAGCTGAAAGATGGGGATTTTTCTGGAATTAAAAGAAGTTGGTTTCTTTAGATAGACAGATGGACAGACAGATAGATACATACATATCTAGATAGATAGACAGACAGACAGAGATAGATAGATAGATAAAAGGTAGACAGACAGATGGACAGACAGACAGACAGAGGATCAGAGGGATAGATGGTCAGATGGACAGAGGGATAGAGGGACAGATGGACAGAGGGACAGATGGACAGAGGGATAGAGGGATAGATGGACAGAGGGATAGAGGGATAGATGGACAGAAGGATAGATGGACAGAGGATTAGAGGGATAGATGGACAGATGGACAGAGGGATAGATGGACAGAGGATTAGAGGGATAGATGGACAGAGGGACAGAGGGATAGATGGACAGAGGGATAGATAGAGGGACAGAGGGATAGATGGATAGAGGGATAGATGGACAGAGGATTAAAGGGATAGATGGACAGAGGGATAGATGGACAGATGGACAGAGGGATAGAGGGATAGATGGACAGAGGATTAGAGGGACAGAGGGATAGATAGAGGGATAGATGGATAGATGGACAGAGGATTAGAGGGACAGAGGGATAGATGGACAGAGGGACAGAGGGATAGATAGAGGGATAGATGGACAGAGGGATAGATGGATAGATGGACAGAGGATTAGAGGGACAGAGGGATAGATGGACAGAGGGATAGATGGACAGAGGGACAGAGGGATAGATAGAGGGATAGTGCCAGTATGATTTATTGTTATAACGGACTGATTTTCGGTCGAGAGGAAGAGAATCAGAGAACCGTAGGTGTGAAAGTGTTTTAGGTTTGATTACTGTAGTCGACATGCAGCCTGATGGCGTTGCTCATCGTAGTACTCGTGTGTGGCGTTACTATGGCAACCAACATAGATATGCAAGCCAATACAAGTACAGCGTGACTGTACAGATCATACTCGTCCCCTTGAAGTCTGAGCACTGGAGTCTAGCAGCAGAAATAAGAAACAGATCCGCAGCGTGAACACGGCCTCAGTCGATCAGGTGGATCAGGTGTGCGATCAGAACATGTTCACGGAGGCTTCCAGGACCACACGTTTCTAATGGCTGTGTCCTTTTCTTCATGAAACAATATGCTGTATACCCAGAGGAACGGCTTCACACAGGCGTGTTCTCAGTGCCGTATTTTTTTCCTTCACCTGAAATAACAACTAGAACTCGCAGGTTTTTCCTTTCATAGCTGCTTTAGGCCCTGAAAGCACCTGATCACCCTTTTTTCACTCTTATTGCAGCTGAAGTGCCTCTAATGGCAGTGTGCACCAATTAAGATCTGATTGGTGCGGTTGTGTATTTTCAGAATCCTAAGAAATGTTATTTTTCAAACCCCTGAGTTGTTCCTGTTCCTTTATTTTCGGCTGATTCTGTCAAGCTGGCTGAGCCGTAACGAGCCCACAGAGCGATGGACACATTAGACCCGGCCAATCAGGGCCGGATGACCTCTCGCCCTCCCCCTCCCTCGCACACATCAGCGTCTGGCAGCGCAGAGCGCATTGTGCTGAGCTTTGGCTTCGAGAACAGCTGATAGGCTTAACGCTCCACCCGTCCCTCTCGCTTTTCCGGCCGGTCGCTCACGGCCAGTGAATTGTGTATTAGTGCGCAGGAGCGATTGTCAACACTGCTTTTCTGTCTGCTGAAGCTGAGGGGTCAGCGTTTTTTGTCCTCCAGCTACCCCTTAAATCCAATATTGCCCCCCAGCCCCGCAGGCCACGGTGTGAAGATCCGTGCAGCATTACAGTGGAGCAGTAATTGACTCCCTCTAATGCTGTTCTGCCACAGCGGCGTGTTCGGGAAATTACATCCGCGAGTGCAAACGCAATAAGTTGTGTATTAAAGGTGTGGCCCAAACACACAGGACATCTTTAACTGCATAAATCTCTTTGTCCTTTTTATTTATTTCTGAGGTTTGTAAACAAGTTTACGTTTTAAACGGCAAAAAAAATGACAGATCTGGGATCTGTGGTCGAGAACCCAATTCTGCTGGGGGTTGAAAACAATGTAAACAATGTTTAATTACTTTAATTGAATACGCCACGAATTAAGTATTTAATTAATGAAGTGGGGCAGCGGTGTTCTAGTGGTGAGGGAGTCGCCCCGGATCGGAAGATTGTGGGCTCGATTCCCTCACCAGTAGGTTGCCCTTAAATACCCTTGAGCAAGGTACCGTGCCCGCCACTGCTCCCTGGGCGCTTTCAATAGCTGTCCCCTGCTGCACGTGTGTGTGAGTGAAACACACACAGGTTGAATTTCGTTGTGTTGTGCTGTGCCACGTTTCACAATGACAAGGGTAGTCACTTTCACTTTAAGTGCTTTAATGCCTATTTAATAAAATATTTCTTTGGGTGCGTTTTGTCTCGTGAGATGTTTTGCACTTTTAAAATATAGAAGCAAATACTGTTCTCTACATATAAAAATATCAGCCGGAGTTCCACCTTCTCCCACACAGTGGGGTTCTAAACTTGGAGAAAAATCATTCTGTTCGGCTGTATTAAAATGTAACGTTTATCCCTGATTCTCCGGTTCCTTCATCCGATGCGAGTGCAGGAGCAGAAAGTGAAAGTGTCATTGTGAAACACAGCACACGGTGAACCACAGTGCATCCTCTTAATTTATCACACACACACCGACCAGCAGACATACCCAGCACCCGGGGTTCAGTAATGGGGACGGTACCTTGCTCAGGGGTACCTACTGGCCTAAACATTAGACCATCGCTGCCCTTGGACAAAAATCAAACGGCGACTCAAAGGCCAAGAATATTTTAGCGCATGTTTGTTCACAAAGAAAGCTGAATATGGACTCAGGGAAGTGGACTGGGAAGCAAAGCCCTGTTTGATTGGTGGAGAAGAAGGGGTTCGGGTAGATGAAGAAAGAGAAAAGGCGAAGCCCAGCGCTCTTTGGTGGCCAGGCCCTGTATGAGAAGAGAAAAAGGGAAAGAAACATCATTTCTTTGACATTTGGCTCCCCTCTGAGCTGTGGAGTGCTGATTTCAAGCTCTTGGTGGCCCTCCAGTGAGTCTCCACAGTAGCCTCCAGCCATGAGGATGAGGTGGCACCACAACAAAGGAGCTCAAATAAGAAAAATGAGGCCAAGGAGGGGGTTCAGCACCCCGTACAGCACATGGGAGCCTCGGGACGGCTCAGATAGATCTTCTGGAAGGTGCTGTACAGGGTGCTGAATTCCCTGGGCTCCTCTGCCTGTTGGTTTTTAAGACCAATCCCATCCTACATGATTTTTTGTCTTTTTTTTTTATTTTTTTTTTTTTAACCCCATCCTCACACTGCTGCGTGTTTGTTTAAAACAGGGCCGGGTGCTGATAGAGAGCGGCGCCCTCACCATCTCCTCGCTGACCCTGTCCGACGGAGGGATGTATCAGTGCGTGGCCGAGAACAAGCATGGCATTGTTTATGCCAGCGCCGAGCTGATGGTCCTGGGTAAGAGACGCCACTTTTCTTTCCAGCCCCCATTTAAATTTCATTCCGTTCTCTCCTCCATGGATTCAGTCTGGCGGAAAGATGCTTATTTCTCAGTCTGTGTCCACTTAGGAAATCAACTAAGCGTAATTTAACCGCGGGTGTCCTTTCATCAGCCGGGAGGAGAGAGTATAAGCAGTAGATTTTGGTAAATGATCTTGTTTTTTTGACAGGAATGTCAGTTATTTAACAATAAGATTGGAAAATGATCATTTTTGCTGTACTGTTGCTTTAATTTTGAGTGAAGCACTTTAATTAAAAGCCGTTTTCTTTTATAAAAATCACATTTAAAGAATCCCAGTCACACCAGATATGGTCAACCTATGCTCTATGAGGCTCGACGACTTTCTCAACCCACTCAAACCTCATCTGACACTTCGTTAAGGTGGACTTGACCATTGACCCGTTTCAACATCAAACATAATCCGCACTTTGGAAAAGTCTTCAACCCCGCAATTATTCCTATTTTGCTTCCTGACTTTCTTGAATGTTTACTGTCTTGTTGAGAAACGGTTCAGCAGATCTTCCTGAAGGACAGTGTTGTTGTCTCATGTTCAGTCCAGTCTCTGTACCTGAGCAGTTTGATAGTTCTGTGTTGGTTAATCCACACAGTGATCTACGTCTGAACCTTCAAGCAGAACAAAGCGTCTAACTTAAGACATGAAGCAGTGAAGAACCAGGAGCAGATGATTCCAGATGATCAGGGTATTCGTATACTGCTGATGCTGAATGCTGAGTGGGTGGAGCCCCTTTATCTAGAACCTTTAGACACTTTGCTACCTGGAGCACCAAAACATTAGTTACCATTTCTTTAGACACTGTGCAGCACTAAAACATTTGTGCAGTTTCTTTCATTTATTCGACTCAGTGTGACAAAGATCCAACAGTGACAGGTAGGATATAATATTTTTGCACCAAGGGGTAGCTTAGAAAATTCTAAAGAAATTAGACTTTTGCCCAAAACTATAGACTGAAAATACAAAACATCTTACAAAGAATGCTGTGATTTGGCCAATTTTTGGACAAAAGTCATGGAGGCATGTGATATTTAGAAAGGTGTTTATTTATTCATTCATTCTAAACCCTGTCATTTTCATCCTGATAACCTCCCAGCTTCACCCCCGAAGCAAAATCATATCTTTATCACACGTCTCTGAGCTTCAGTCTGACAGTCTCCACCTCACGTCTCGCTTCAGACTGCAGTTTTTTTTCACCTCAGATGGTCTTGACGTTGGAACTCGACAGCCTCGTGCTATAATTGTGTTCTCCCTGGAGTTCATGCATGTAAATGGCGACATATTGATCACGTCACCCTCCCTCAAGGCTCCCTATGTAACCAAAGTCCTCCTACGTGGCCTGCTGAGAAGATGACTGACACTAGACGGTGAGGTCACAGAGAAGACTCCTCTCGGCGCCAGACCATGGCTCCGTTGGTTAAGGTCTTAAATCTCTGAGATTTCCCTTAAAGGCAGGAGGTTCTTCTCGCTGGAGGCCGTAAGAAGGTTGACCGTGGGTTTTTTCTCGTCAAGGCTCCAATAAACGTCGTCTGGGGGCTAAACCTGTCTATTTCTCGCAGCTTCGCCACCCAGTTTCTCTCAGAGCCCTTTGCGAAGTGTGCTGAAAGCCCGAGCCGGAACCGAGGTGACCCTGGAGTGCAGGCCACAAGCATCTCCCAGAGCCATCAGCGTGTGGAAGCGAGGGAGTGAGATTCTCCAGAAGAATGAAAGGTGAAGAAGACTTCATTATCTTTAATTGCAATTCACTGCACACACACACTGAGACAGGCACTGAAGAAGGTGCGGGTACACTCACTGCAGGAATATTCCAGCAGCAGTACAATGTTTGGACACACCTACACCTTTCTGATATTTTTTTTACAATAAATTAAAAGTCAAGGCCTCAATTCTGTGATGGGATGTAATTATAAAGTGAAAGAACTTCTGTTTTATTATTTGTTGGTGTATCTTCATACTCTTGCTTTTCCAGCAGTGATGAGGAAGCTGCACTTATTGTCACAGTTGGAGAAAACCCCCATCTGTCCAAAATGTCCACAATTAATTCATTCAAAAGTAAGAAAAACATGCATTAAAATAGTGTGTACTTTTGGACAAACTAGATTATATCAGTATAAAACTTTGACACATAAAGATGCAAATTTAATGGCAAAATGTTTGGGTTCTATATGAACTCCTAGAGGTCTCCTATCTTGGTTTTATCCTCAACCTGAAACAGTCTGTTAGGGCTTCTGTGTCTTTATGGCCCCACCCACCTTATAGAGCTCAGTGTGCTCTGATTGGACAGTTTGCTGCACCCAAACTCCGCCTCGAACTCCCCACATGCTGTAAATGAACACATTCACAAATAAACTCTAACAGAAAGTATCACATGTCCACAAAGATTTAGGTAAAAATGCAGATGATGATCAAAATCACCAAAACAATCACAACAGAGTCTCAATCTGAGCTAAAATCCAGCTCCAGTAAAATGCTTGTAGTTGCTCTGCTGTTTGTTTTAAATTACATAAAGCCAAAATAATACTAATCTCCATTAATAATACATCTGGGCAGCGGTGGCTTAGCGGTTAGGGCGTTAGCCGCATGATCGGAGGATCAGGGGTTCGAACCCCTTCCCAATAGGTTGCCCTGAGGTACCCTTGAGCAAAGTGCCGTCCCCGTCACTGCTCCCCGGGCGCTTTCAATAGCTGCCCACTGCTGCACGGGTTTGAGTGTGCATGGGTTAAATGCAGAGTTCCAATTTAGTTGTGGTTCACTGTCTGCTGTGCTGTGACCTCGCAATGACAAAGGTTGTCACTTTCGCTTTCATCTTCATTTCTCCCAAATAAAAAAATCTCTTAAAAGGCCTGAATTTTCAATGTCCTTTTAACCTACATGAGGTCAAAATCGCTCCGTCTAACGACAGAAAGCATGAAAATCCTGCTTCAAAGCCACGGGGGAGGGGTAGTAGCTTCTAGGGCCGTGGGACAGTACAGGTAGAGTGCAGGGCAATCTATAGCATCGCAAGGTAAACCCCTCCCTTTGAAGAGAACTTAAAGCAACAACTTTGAAGAAAAGGAACAAAAACTTACTAGAAACGAAGCTTCAGGGATCGTTTGAATACATCAGTAACGTAACCGTTTAATGGCGAGAGAGGTGGAAAGCGGTGGCTTGTCTTGGGATCACAAGGGGAGGAAGTCAAAAAATGAGACATTTAAAACTCATTCTCAGTCAGGTGTGTTCACATGTCTAGACTGGTGCTGTTCTCAGGGACGGGCTGTCATTGGTTAATCATGGGTCTCTCCTCTAGGTTCTCTCTCTTCTCCAACGGAACGCTGAGGATTGCCAATGTGACTAAGCGAGATGGAGGCATTTACACGTGCATCGCCAAAAACCAGTTTGGCAGCGCCAGCACAGCGGGCCGGCTGTTGATTACAGGTTAGTTGCGCACGTTTTTTGAAAGTTTGAAAGCGTTTTGCTGTTGCTTGAGGTCTTTTCGTTAATCTCAGGGTGCTTAACATATCCGTCGTGTATTTTAATGCCTGCACGGACTGTGCCGGCTTTTCCGTTTGAAGCGGTTGGTTTATTTTCCAGTATGATACACACACAGAGAAAGGCTGCTTGGTGGGATGCATCAGCGTTCATGGTAAGGAATGGCCTTAATTACAGATACTTTAATGAAACAGCTTTCATCCACACATCCACAGCTCTGAGCAACATCATCACTGTCATAACATTTAACATACAGACTGATCAGCCACATTAAGTCATGCCAGGTGAAGTGAATAACATTCATTATATTGTCTTCTGTCCGTGGGTGGAGATATTAGGTAGCAAATGAGCAGTCAGTTCTTGAAGTTTATGTTGGATGCAGGAAAAATGGACGAGTGTAAGGATCTGAGGGACAAACTGTGATGGCGAGACGAGTTGTCAAAAAAAGTGCTCCATGGAAGGAGAAATGGTGAACCAGCAACAAGGTCAAGGCTTGCTGATGCACAATAGGATTGAGTCCATCTGATCCTACAGAAGAGCAACTGCTGAAAAAGTTCTTCTGGTTCTGCTAAAACACAGTCAGAACATCTGAGTGATGGAAGAAGGTGAGCTGGTTCTGATAAATCCCGTTCTCTTTTCCGTCATGTGGATGGCCAGGTGTGTGTCCTTACCTGAGGAAGAAGAGATGGCACCAGGATCCACTCTGGGAAGTCGCCGGAGACATTGTGATTGCGAAGGGAAACCTTGGATCCTGCATTTATGTGGATGCTACTTTGACACTTAAACGCTGCCGAAGACAAAGTTTCTTCATGGTGATGTTTCCCCTAACACTGCAAAAACTATTCAGGAACCAACTGAGGAACAAGGAGTTCAAGATGTTCCTCCAATCTCAAGCCCAGCCAGCATCTGTGGGATGTGCTGGACACACCAATCCCATCTATGGACTCACCTCCAGCTTTCAGAACGTAAACCATCCATGGGTGTCTGTGTCTAGGTGGGTCAGAGCTTTTTGACCGGCACATTATTAGTCAGGTGGTTTCAGTGTAATGGCTGATCGATGTGCACATGTATCTTCTGCACATGTTGAGGTTGATGGTTCCCCTTCACTCTTCACAGCTCACTGGAGTTCATGTCTCCTGTGCACATGTTGTGCTGAAATCACATGCATCTTAATGTGCCAATCACTAACCTCTCCAACCCGTCGCGCCCTCATTTAAACACATGATAGATCTTCCATTTTCCTTCCTCATTAAGTGGGATGTGCGTTAATTTGATGTGATTGTTGGCGATGGAGTGAGCGAGTCAGCCTTTCTTCTGTTTTGTCAGCTGTTTTTTTTTTTGGGTTGTTTTCCATCAGCTTTTCGGTTATGCGCCAGAAGCCGACCCCTCTGATCTAATGTAATTTAATCATCCTGACCTTACCCTGAGAAGACGTCCACACATCACAGCGTCCCATTCATCCTGCCGTATTTAGCCCTAATAAATCCCACTTAACTTTGTCCCAAAACAGTTCCCCTCACCCTTTTCATGAGTGTACAGCAAATTAAAAACAGCGCAGAGATCACATGCGTATGAATGAATCACTGCTGGCATCTCAGCTGGCTTCCCTACCTGGCAATGAACGTCAGCCCTCCATCGAAATCCAGATGCTTCTGAGATGATTGAAACCTCCGCTTTGTCGCAGAGCGTTAGCATCAAGGATAAAACACTTCACTTCCATAATATTGTCTTTAATGCAACACCGCTCAATTCCAGAAGTGTTTAGCGTAGCTGCTGATGTAATAAATGCATTTTTCTGTCTGATCATAGTTTTTAGTGATGTGACAGACACAGAGCCTTGGAGAACAAAAGTCAAGGTTAAATGTAGCTTTATTATCAGCCAAATGCACAGCACATATCGATGATTCAAATGCTATTTCTCTCCGTATCCAGTGTAGACATTTACATTTACAGCATTTAGCAGACGCTCTTCTCCAGAGCGACGTACATCAGAGCTACATCTCCACATCTGTTCTTCTTTCCTGTAACCTGCTAAAAATCAGCTGCTGATCAACTAATCCCTAGACAAGTAACAAAGGTATAAACCCTGAATCTGACTGAGGACAAAGAATTCATTGTTCCAGATATTAGAAGCGTTAAAAGGTGTTTTTTTCTGTAAATGAAACAGAAGAAAGTGTAGAACTAGATAAGGAAGGTTAGTCCCCTCAGTGTTTCTTGAACAGGTGCATCTTGAAGACAGCAAGGATTCAGCAGTTCTGACCACAAGAGGAAGATCATTCCAACACTGAGGAGCCAGGACTGAGAAGAGTCTCGATGTGTGTCCTCTTGTCATGAAGACCACAATGGTTTCAGCAGTTCTGACCACAAGAGCAAGATCATTCCACCACCGAGGAACCGACTGAGCAGAACCGTTCATAAAACCCGTTAAACTGCAGTTCATATGAGAACAATTGCACTTTCAATCCCTGTCCATCACCCTGCAGTATTACAGTC
This sequence comes from Hepsetus odoe, assembly GCA_017165825.1. Taxonomy (NCBI): domain Eukaryota; kingdom Metazoa; phylum Chordata; class Actinopteri; order Characiformes; family Hepsetidae; genus Hepsetus; species Hepsetus odoe. Next base: position 33,392,775 of record CM029366.1, read on the forward strand.
CCTAAAAACAGTGACGTCCCTGCCAGAGCTCCACTTTGGGGACGTCTGCATGTGTCTTGTGGAGAATCCCTCGCCTTAATGCTCAATAAAGCTGCTGAGACGAAGGACGAGATACTCTTCACTGTTAGTAAAGCTAATTAGCTAACGTTAGCTAGCGTCCCTCTTCTTTCCAAAAATCATCGTTAAGTTTTCAGAAGATCTTTAACTGGAGAACTAAGTATTGATCTCTCGTTACGTTACTGTTCACACAACTGTGTCCCAACTGGACACACACTAAATAGTGTGTAATAGTGTAAAGGACACACACTCAGTAATGTAGTGTGTAAAGTGTAGAAGTGTGCAGTTTGGGATGCAGCCCATCTGCTGTGTCTGAACCAGAAGGACGTGGCGAAGATTCGACTAAAACACAATCATTAAAACACTGAACTCATCTTTCATGAAACTTTTTGCTGCAAAGTTGTGTGAACTACTGGTGTCCATCCTTTCATTCCCTCCCGAGAGACAGAGATGCGTCCAGCACGCGTCCACCGTCACCTCTGGACTTTGTCTCTCTGTTGGGATTCTGTAGAAGTTCAGCTTCATCGGTTTGTGTGCCCAATTACACAACAACCATCCAGCGTTTTGGAGAAACATCCCGGTGAAGATCAGTGGAGGACAGTAGAAGAAAGATCTATGTATCACTCTCCAGGAGGGCGGGGCTTTAGGGACATGATGGTGAAAATGCTTCTCTCAAAGCGATGCCTACTGAGTTGTCACTCTGAGTTCGCTCAGACGAACTTGTCTGATCAAGTTTCATCTTCGTTTCGGTGTTAAGAAGTCAAGTCGGTTAAAATTTATTCACATCGCTGTCACACTGTCACATAGAGACACTACAGAGATTCAGGTCCGAACCAAGTGAGCGGGCCAGAGGGGACGGTGGCTTAAAAACTCACAAAAGGAGGACCTAACCAAGGAGTCAGAGATTGATGAGGGGACACGTCCTTGACAGAAAAACACGTTTGGTTAAAATGACTGAGAGACATGCAATAAAAAACACGAGAGACTGTCTTTAATTGAAGATACGATTACAAATGTGACCTAAAAGAGGATAAAAAAAAAAAAGTGACCTGTTCCTCAGCTGTTCAACCGCAGCAGGTGTCCAATAGGTGGAGGTGAACTTTTTTATTTTAAGATAACCCCTAGGGTCATCTTATTTTTAGTTTCAACTTTTTAGCCTAAAACATGATAAACTCATTTCCTCTGAATGAGATGCCCTTATTTACTGGTGTGTTTTCACTGTGTTCACAATGACAAGTAGTCACTTTCACTTTCACAGAAGAATTGACAAAGTTGTCTGATTTTTGACTGAATTCACTGATTTTTGATGTAGATGATCTATCATACACTCTCCTCTCTGTGTATATGATATATACTCTGAAATATTATATTAAGCATATAGAATAGACTCATTGGCCACTGATTATATACATGCCACGCCCACATGAAGTGACATATACACTCATTGAGTGAATGTATAATCCATGCGCTCATTATATAATGGTATGCTATAAACTCGGGTTATTGGTGTGGTATACGTTGCTATAACAGAGTTCCCTCCTTTTTAAATGGACCTCCAGCAAAGAAAACAAACAGGATCAGTTACACTGTTCCGTTCGGACCCGAATAAAGCCGACTCCTGCGCTGTTTTCAGAGCCCACCAGGATCACGCAGGGTCCCAGCAGTGTGGAGATCATAGTGGGCGAGAGCATTGTGCTGCCCTGCCAGGTGGCCTTGGATCCAGCCCTAGACGTGACCTTCTCCTGGGCCTTCAATGGGCAGCTCATTGACTTCCACCAGGACTCGGACCACTTCGAGAGAGTCGGCGGGGTGAGCAGCACAATGTTTTCTTATTTGAAATCCTCATTTGAAATGTCAGGATCCACAGTCAGGCTTTACTTCTGGAACCTAGACTGTTCAATCAACTTTGACCCAGAGAGTGTTGAATTTTTTAACCAGTTGACTTTCTGACAATCCGAGATGAGAAATCTTCAAGTCCAAATTCTTTGTTACAAATGCTGCACTTGAATTTCTTTTGCACGTGACCTTTTCATTGTTGCAATGTTGCAAAATGCAACGACAAGCTTTTGACTTTTTGGATCGTCCTTTAGCATTAAGCTCAAGCAGGAAGGATTGTCCCGATTTTTCGGAACGAAAAAAAGACTTTTACAGAGGTCGCCATGTGTGTCAGTCATTTTCCCTCGATTTGTGAAGTCCTTGAAATTTGTCGAATGAATTTGTTGCATAAATGCTCTGCTTTTTATGCCCCAACTGATTAAAAATGTCAAAAGTTAAATAAATACAGTATTATTTGTTCTTTTCTTACTTCTCTCTTGTTAAAATACTTGACAACAACCTTGAGTTTGCTAAAAGCAGCGGTGGCCTAGTGGTTAGGCAGTCGGCCCCAGGATTGGGATTCGATTCCCATACAAGTAGGTTGCCCTTGAGCAGGGTAGCGTCCCCATCACTGCTCCCCAGGTGCATTACACAGCTGCCCCCTGCTGCACGTTTGTGTATGGGTGAATGCAGAGGCTGCAGTTCGTTGGGGTTCACTGAGTGTCGTGCCGTGTTCTCCCAATGACAAGTTGTCACTTTCACTTTCACTTTTGTATTTAAAGTTTCACCCTTTATCCGGCGCCCCCTTGTGTTGAATACGGTGCATCCCTTGTTAAAACCACAAAGAAAGAGTGGTTTAATTGCAATGTTATGGGATAAATCAGAGTGACATGGTGGATAGAATAGTGTGGATGGAAAAAATAACAGGAATGATGAAAACGTAAAAGGAAGTTCTGCCCCGTCCCCTAACGTTCAGAGCCATGTTGCTCACGAATGCAGAGAACAGGTCTTTTACTCCGTCCCGGTCGCTAATTATCTCATTTAAATAACTAACCTTGTCTTCTCTACCCCTTCTGGCACCGACAGCACGGTCAGCTGGCCTGTCTTCTAGAAGAACCCTCGTTTTCCTTTCTTTTCCCTCTTTGATTCCATGGTTTTGCTTTCCTGGATGAAAAATGATTGCGTTACAGCTCCTGCATCCCTGATTTAAACGGCGAGCGATGCAGAGTGAGCCAGCCGGCCGTATCCATTTTTATTTCCCAGATTATTCTGTTCTGAAGGCTTTAACCTGCCAATTTCAGCTTGTTTTAGAGTGTAATTACTTAAAAACTGCAAAATGGAGAAGAACACATTCCTGCATTTCAGTGCCTTATTTGCACAACAATAAATCATTCTAATGAAATGGATCAATAATTCCAGATGTTCAGTGTTTTGTTCATTTTTCTTGGTTTATTTTACAAAGTTTTAGAAAGTGCAATTCATGGCTGGATTATAACACTTCAGATATGGTCACAGAGCAGGACTCGTCGGAACAGCACAGCGCCCCCTTCTGGGCAAAAAAAACTAGCTAGCAGCGTTCCAGAGATATTTAGTTTGATATATTGACATATCGTATATCGTCCACCTCCGATAAACGGATTTATTCAAAAGGATTTTTTTCTTCCGTGAGCTCAGGGGAATCATTTCATTCTGTCATTAAAAATGGAAGTGTCAGGCAAAATTTTTAAAATAAGGTGAAACAGTCCGTCATGCGATGCATTATTTGTCCTTCGACAGATTTTAGGTTTTTCTGTTGTTGATTTCATCTCTGCTTTAAGTGTATTTACATTAGTTTATGTTCCACGCTCCTAGTCCTGCCCATGTCCAGTGTCCTGTTCTTGTCTCCTTACCTGTCCAGGTGTTGCGTTTCTTTCCCCTCAGCTGTTCCTGGATTTACACTTTGTGTTATTTTATTTATTTTATTTTAATAAAGGACTCACACATCACCATCACCGTCTACATCCTGACCAGATGTTGCAAAATGGGGAATGGTGGACTTCCATCCAAAAAGAAAGGATTTTGGGGGTCTTTGTTGACCTTTATTTCGTCCTGCGTGAGGATACAGAGTCCACTAAAGCTGAAACGATCTGAGCCTAAACTGAAAAGAATCACCGTCGTGTCGTCGGGCATCCTCGTCCACGTCTCTACGTCTGGCATCTGCTTCTGTTTTTGTTCTTGGTCAAGTTCTAGTCCTGCCCCTGCTCTCCCCCTGTGATTCCTGTCCTCGTCCTCAGTGCTGTGTGCTCCGTCTCGAGTTCTACAGCCCTGTGTTTGTCTTTGCTCTCTGCTGGTTCTTTGTCTTGCCGTGTCTTGTCTCGTGCTGGTGTTGTCAGGCTGTTTCCTTACCTTGCCTTGCCTCGTCCTTGTCTTTGTCTGGTCGTTGCGAATCCTGTCATCTTAGTTATTGTAACTCTTTTCATTGTTCTTGCTTGTTTGCTTTGCTTTGTTTCTTATTTAATAAAATAAACGATGTCTAACGACTACATTCTGACATTCAGGGAGACGTTTCCCTTTAAATATCAAACTCTGTGAAGATCCAATAAAAAACCAACTATACTGCTTATACATCAGAGAGAGAGAGAGAGAGGGAGAGAAAGAGGAAAAAGAGCAGAGGGACAGAGAGAGAGTGAGTGAGAGAGGGGGAGAGAGAGGCAGAGGGAGAGAGAGAGTGGAGAAAGGGAGAGAGAGAGGACAGAGAGAGAGAGACAGAGAGAAAGATGAGAGAGAGAGACAGGGAGGGGGGAGAGAGAGAGAGACAGAGGAAAAAGAGAGGGAGAGAGAGAGTGGAGAAAGGGAGAGGGAGAGAGAGAGAGAGAGAGAGAGACAGGGAGGGGGGAGAGAGAGAGACAGAGGAGAAAGAGAGGGAGAGAGAGAGAGAGAGAGAGAGACGGGGGGGGGAGAGCGAGACAGAGGAGAAAGAGAGGGAGAGAGAGAGGGGGAGAAAGAAAGAGTGTTCGGTTGCAGATGAATCAGTTCTGTTAGTAAACAGCGGCACATGTTAATGTGAGGTGGGCGCCAACATTTCTGCACAGCTCTGCGATGTTCCACCGCAGACACTTTAAACGTCCCGTTTCTCCTCGGAGTCCAACCTGCCGCCTGATTTAGTCTCAATTAACGTCAGATCAGAGCCTCCAACAAATATGCTCCCGTGAAAAGCTTGCAGAATGGAAATAAAAAATAAAAATTCATTTTCATGTTCCAGTGTTCGTCCTGCGCAGCCCCAGCATGCAGTCAGCGCTCCATATTTTGGAAACGCTGCTGTAAAGGAAATATTTGGGGCTTCACCTCACTCGTAACATCAATTTTTCAAAATGTTTTAACTGGTTATTCATTCAATCTCAGCTGAGTTCTGTTTCTTTACAACACATGCCTTCCTTTTGAGACTTCCCACTAAACTTCTGGAGACTGCTGGTCCTCCTCATTTCCGTGAAACGTTCCAAACCATTTCCATTTACTCCTTCTGGGTCACTCAGTTGGTGACCTACATTGACAGTGAACGAATTGCTGTAATTGGAGAACAGCCGGAGTGCTACAGTTTGCAAAGGGAAAGAGGTCACATCAATTAAAATCCTGTTTTTTTCCCCCCTTTTCTTCCTCCCAGCATCTCATTTTGGCACCTCAAGGGAGAACATTCCTCATCCGTTTGCTGTAATTGAATTTGCATACCTATTTATGTAGAGCTGGAGCCCTGAAATCATTTCATAACGAGCGTGAAGCAAGGGCACGGTGGGCTCATTTCAAGTCAGATGGTTTGAAATCCTGCCTTGGGTTGCCAGATAAGACCCGGCGCTTCGTGGAAGGTGTTTTAAACGTAGGACCATTTGTTCTCAGCTTGTTGTTTGAGTGAGGAGAAAACGGTGTCAGGAGAAAGCGAGAAGGTGCTAATGGGATGCGAAAAAGGCGCCGGTGGTCATTCGAGGTTCACACTTTGGACTCTCCTCAGGATGGTGGTTACAGACGACGCTGGCATATGCAGCCGGGACGTAATGTGATGCAGCCCCCCGCTTGTAGAGATTACCCATCTCAGCTGCTTGAGACGAATACATTAGCATAATTAAACAGCACCCAGCCTCTCCCAGCCTCCCTGCCCAACTGTCAGAACTGGAGCTGTTGCCATTGTTGTTCTCCGCCGCCGGCATCTTGACGTCCTCTGAGATGGCTTTTGTCCGGGACAGTGACCATGTAGGGACCTGCAGGGACGGACGGGTTCTCCAGCAGAAACCGGAGGACATGTTCTGTGACTCGCGTGTCCGTAAACGAGATTACTCCCCAGTGAATCGTCGTTTCATCTTTGAGGCCCAAAGCTGTTTTTTTGACGGGGACATGAATGTCATGTCCCTGATGTCCAAATCTATTTTTCCCCCCTTTTTTTTTAAGTCAGTTCTTTGCACAAAGTAAACATTTTTAACATGCATCTCGGCTAAGACGGTCCAAGGGATCATTTTTATAATAAACTATAATAATTGGAATAATAAACATATTCAGTTTCCTAACGAAGCTCGAAGCAGGTCTGGTACAATTAAAACAAGTGGTGATTTTTCAGAGATTAAAAAAAAATGTTATGAAAACTGAGCTTTAAATCAAAAAAGGAAGCCAAAGAAGGAAAATAAAAATGTAATTAAAATGAATAATGGAATAATGAATGAATGAATAATGAAAATGGAAAAATATGGTCATTAAAAAGGGTCAGAAGTAGAAAGGAGGATTCGAAACAGTACCAGTAAACCTAAACGACCCCAATGGGATTTTTTAACTGTACAAAAGAAATAGTTCTATTGCATTTAAAAGCCAAAACTTTGGATGATCTTAGAATTAAATTAATTATCTGATTGTGACAATACTCAGAAGAGAGGAGTTTTTGCCAAAAAATATTCTCTATTCTGTTTAGTCTATAATTTGTGAAGTTGCTCTAATCAGTCCAGCTCTATAGAGAGGAAACTGCATCTCATGTTATTCCAGATCAGAGCCACGCCCACTCAAGAACACAGCTTCTGATTGGTCCGCAGACTCAACCCGAGGCCTATTGTGGCTAACAACCATTTAAACAACAGCAACATGGAGAAACGGATCAATGATCCCAGAAGACGTATCGTGTTGAGAAGATCGTTACGGCTTTAGTCTCCAAACAGACGCTGCAGTGCAGGAACAACAAAGCTCCCCATCTGGACTAAAAAAGTTTGTCTCTAGTGTGCAGTGTCCCCAGGATATTTGGATTGTTCTGACCTTCTGGGGCACGTTTTATTCAATAGAGATCATTTTGGAGGCGGAGCAAAAGTGATTCGAAGACACAAACTGAGAAAGTAAATGTTTGTTTTGGACTTCAGGTCAACCTTTGAAGGAGAGTGATGGTGTCTTTCTGAACCCGAGAGAGACAGACAGGGACTCCACGATTTGTAGATTGTGGGTTCGAGTCCCAGACCAGTAGGTTACCCCGAGGTATCATTGAGCAAGGTACCGTCCCCATCTCAGCTCCCTGGGCACTAGATATGAAGGTGAAAGAAAGTGAAAGTGGCTACCCTTACTCATTGTGAAACGCAACGAAATTCAACCTCTGCGTTTCACACACACACCGTGCAGCAGGGGGCAGCTATTGAAGGCACCCAGGAAGCAGTAACAGGGACGGTACCTTGCTCAAGGGCACCTCAGGGCAACCTACTGGTGAGGTAATTGAACCCACAATCTTCTGAATCTGGGGCAACTCCCTAAAAATAAAAATGGGGCCACCGGTGCCCCAAAGTGAAAGTGACACAGCGAACCACAATGAAACTGGACCTCTGGGCAGCTATTGAAAGCCCCCGGGGAGCAGTGACAGGGACGGTACCTTGAGTACCTCAGGGCGACCTACTGATTGTAGGTTTGAACCCATAATCTTCCGATCCTGTGGTCAACTCCCTAACCGCTAGGCCCCCGCTGCCCCTTTTCTGTTCGGGTAGAATGTAAAATGTTGAATGTTATTCGTTTTTGAACCTCTTCCCTCTCTTTTGTATGAAAACTGAATTTTTAATATTATAAGACGTCGTATTGAGTTTAAAATCCACTCCTGTTGTTGAAGAATGATCTAGCAGCTTGTGCCTCCTCTGTTCTGACATTTATTTATTCCCCGTGGTGTTGCCGTGATTGTTATATTTTGAACAGTATCAGCTTACATCCCCCCCCCCCGCTTATGTAATTACGAAATAATTAGTATCTTGCCAATTAGCTGGAGTGTGTTTGTTTAAGTGGGCTCTTATGTGCATCTGTGAGAGCGGGATAGGAGTGCAGCCCCGAGGCGAGTCGCCGGCACCGTCTGTTCTGTCTTGCGGAGGACATCAGGGACAGTGGATGTCCCAGAGGACGCAGAGACCTTAGAGCCCCAGTGAGCGTTGGCTTCATTCATGGCCACATGTCAGGAATCCTAATCCCTCAGTGTCGAACCAGAACTCGCGAGGACTCCCTGAATGTCGGGCCTTTGTCATGGCGAGCTGTAAGAGCTGCTCAGTGGGTGAAAGGTTATTGAGGACATAACGTTTTACTTCACTGAAATTATGGAACCCCAGAAAGAAGCTAAAGAAGAGAATATGGGGGAAAAACATATTTTGGAGCGCCCCGCTTTACCAGCTTATGCTTGAGTGAGGCGAGGCAAATCTATTTCTGTAGTCAATTTTTTAAAACCGATAAAAGAAGGCATAAATGAATCAATAAGGAACGATAAAAACATGCTTTAGGTTAAAAGAAAACATGTAAAATTACGTGGGATTTTCTGTGCAAACATAAGAACCCCTCAGAAATTGAAGAAGGTAGAAAACGAGGCAGATTTTGCTTCTTTTTAATTTAGAGGCAGATTTGATGTGAGCTGGTTCCAGCAGGGGGCAGCATAACAGCTGAATGCCATTTCACCCTGTTTATATTCAGCCATGGGAACTAATAGCTGAAAGAGATCAAATTAAAGACATACATTGACTGAAGGTGGTGGAAGATAAGCCAGATTGTAGGTTCTTTTTAAAACCGGCAGCGTAACATCTTACAACATGATCTAAGAGAAATAATCAAGCTTAGAAACCAAATCAGGATAAAACTAACCTTTGAAAATGACTAAAGCAGACAGTGAACCACAACTAAACACATCCTCTATATTGAAGCCACACACACCGTCCAGCAGGGGGCGGACATATCCAGCACCCGGGGTGCAGTGATGGGGACGGTACCTTGATAAAGGGAACCTCAGGGCAACCTACTGGTCTGGATTTGAACCCACGACCTTCCGATACTGGAACCCAGTCCCAAAACACTAGATTACTGCCGCCTATTGATTCGCAATTGGTTGATTTGAAGTTTTTTGATGAAAACCTCTAAAAAATTATTTTAATTTTCATGATTGGTGAGATTGATTTTGCTGTTTTTCCTGCAGAGGATCAGCGGCGACCTGATGATTCGAAACATCCAGTTACACCATGGCGGGAAGTACGTCTGCATCATTGACACTGATGTGGAGAGCCTGTCTGTGGACGCCGTCTTGGTTGTGAAAGGTAAGGATGGCAATGCCAGTTTATTCCTACAGCGCATTTCGCTCTGCGTTCGTTCGTAGTGCTTCGCAAATATACAAAGTGAAAGTGACTATTCTTGACATTGCGAGGTCACAGCACAGCACACAGTGAACCACAAGGAAATTGGACCTCTGCATTTAACCCATGCAAACACCATGCAGCAGGGGGCAGCTATGAAAGCGCCCGGGGGGCAGTGACGGGGACGGTACCTTGCTCAAGGGTACCTCAGGGCAACCCACAATCTTCCGATCCTGTGGCCGACTCCCTAACCACTAGGCTACCAGAGCTTAGATAGATAAAAGATAAAAAGATATATCTTTTAAAAGATAAAAGAGACATCATTAAAACAATTAAAACCATGACTTTTAAAAAAACAATACATTTAAAAGAAAAGCAGTTCAATGAGGAAATGAAAGCCATGGAAATGAATCAGAATCAGATGATCCGAACAAGGTGGGCTGAAGGCCAAAGAGGAGTGTTTTTAGCCTGGAAATCCATCAAGTCAAGTCACTTTAATTTCTATAGTGCTTCATTCGCAAAGCAACATTACAGAATCCCTAGTGAGCGACACAACTTCCTAAAACTGGAGGAGGAACCTCAGGAGGAACCAAAACTCAGAAGTCCGTCCTCTCTGGTCGACGCCGGATTATTGAAACTTGTTCGGTGTTGGAGCTCTTCTAATACTCTTGTTCCACTTAGGAACAGCGTTAACAAGGCTTCTCCATATATAGACTTTACTTTAGGCAGGACTAACTGACCTGATCCTAATGATCTGTCCTGATGTTAATCACCTGACCTGATACTAAGGCACTAAACCAGTTTAATGATCTCTGAGGAAGACGGCTGTTAGCTTGCTTGCGATAAAGATGAGAATTGTCCAATACAAGGTCGATATCTCATTTTCAGATACTCCATACATCATCATGGTGTTGAATTGGACCAGAATTGAACTTAGATGTATTTTCTTCCCACCAGTGAAGCTTCACGTGTGCTCTGAGTGTTTTTATTATGGTGACGATGGTCTGAACGACCTCTGGAGGCTGCTTCGCCCTGCACGTATCCCTCCTCCATAAGCAGGTTTAGTTTTAGTCCAAAATCTTCCCCAAACTCTGGTAAATCATGTCTCAGACACGGTCATACGTCTGGTTCTATTCACCACCACTGTAATCGGTTCTGATTCTGTACGTTCCAATCCAGATTCACTTTAAATGATTTTGTTTAGACATGTTTAGCAATCTGTAAAATTTCCCTGATCAGCTAAATTGTATTTACTGACCTTAAAAGCAACTGGCAACAGGAAGTCATTCCCGGGGCGGCACCAAAAAGAGGTGGTTCTCCGTCCGAGCTGAACTCTCCACCTACAATTGGTCTGTTGTTCCACGGAGACACTGGAAAGGTGCTTTTTTGTGTTTTAGGCTTGCGGTTTGGGTCGCTGTGTGGTTCTGATGCTGGAAAAGCCCCACAAACGTGATAACAATATAACATCACAGAAACAACAATCACAGCCTCCATGATGGACAGCAAAGAAAAAAAACTAAACAAACCAAAACGTCTGTTTGGGTTTATAGCACCATCGCTGCAGAACTGCAGAACAGGAACAACCCGAATCAAATCGGAAACTCAAATTAAATTGCAAACGATTCCAGTGGCCCAGTTCCTGGTACCAGTGGAAAAGCTCTGTTATCAATAGTACATTTTGGTATAAGCACTCTGATTGGCTTACTTTAGAAAACATTTCAAATTGCATTAAAGCTTAAAATCATTGATTAGGACGCAGCAGTTAAAAGTGGATCACAACAACATTTTCCCAAAGTGTACGATTCCAGGAGTGTTTTATCACACCAACACAGCGGTTCACGAAACACACTAATGACAGAATCACAGACTCACTCCTTGCACCTTGTTAGCTGCAGCATCCTGTGCAGCCCACACGTGTTATTATTAGACACGTTGGAGATGTTGCACTCTAGAACGTCAGTATCTGTGCATATTTTAATAACGGTTGGGAGTAAATGTGTCAGTGGAGCTGTTTTATACCGTACGTCTCCGGTGCACTTTTTCCACACACCCACGTTAGCATTCCTGCTCATTACACATTATGATAGCCGTCCCAGGTGTTTAAGAGCAGAGCTGTTTGTCATAGAGAATGTCTTTAATTGGCTCGTTTACACATCAGCTGAGCAGCACCGAGGTCCCAGAATGCAGTGCAAACGGGGGAAAATATTTAACGGCCACAGAACTCGGCTCTCCGGAGCAGAAATGACCATCATTTAGCAGTGTGCATGGCGGAATACACACACACACACACACACACACACAGCCTTACCAATGCTCTTTCTTACTCTCAATCATGGCAATCAGTTCCAGGCAGGTGGTGTTAAATCTGATTGGAATATTTTAAGGCCCAAGCCACGTAGGCTTTATATGTAGAACGTACAGATTTGATCTCCCTCGTCTGCAGTCGTGTACAATTTTATTTCCTCTCGCTGGCTCACTTCAACGTTTATTTCTTTATTTAGTGTCCGTTTAGTCTAGAACTATTTTTATTATTCTGCTTCAGTAGTCACTTACCTCATCTCGTTGCACTTGTGTGGATTGCAATGACAATAAAGGCTTTATCTTTTTTCTATCTGTCTATCTATCTGTCAGTCACTCTATCTATCTATCTGCCTGTCTGTCTGCCTGTCTGTCTATCTGTCACTCTGTCTGTCTGTCACTCTATCTATATATCTGTCTGCCTGTCTGTCTGTCACTCTGTCTATCTATCTGTCTGCCTGTCACTCTGTCTATCTATCTATCTGTCTGTCTGTCTGTCTGTCTGTTGATCTATCTGAAAGTGAAAAGCATTGATGAGATTTGAACCCACAGCCTTCTGATCTTGGGGCTATCTATCTGTCTATGTCTATCTGTCTGTCTGTCTGTCTGTCTACTTATCTTTCTACTTATCTATCTATCTATCGGTCTCTCTGTCTGTCTGTCACTCTGTCTATCTATCTATCTGAAAGTGAAAAGCATTCATCAATGATTTGAACCCACAACCTTCTGATTTTGGGGCCAACTCCGTAAAACAATAGGACAAAGCTACATCTATCTATCTATCTATCTGTCTATGTCTATCTGTCTGTCTATCTATCTATGTATCTATCTATCTATCTGAAATTGAAGCCCCCTGGGGAGCATTGATGGGAATGGTACCTTGCTCAAGGGTACCTCAGGGCAAACTACTGGTCTGGGATTTGAACCCACAACCTTCAGATCCTGGGGCCAACTCCCGAAACACTAGGCCAAAGCTAGCTCTATCTGTCTGTCTGTCTCTTTCTATTTCACACTTTACTGTTTTGATAGAGAGATGGGGAGAAGTTTTAGGGCTCCAAACTGAGGCTTTTCAAGTTTGGAGAAATTTTCCAGAATGCCTGTCAATCAACGTAGATTTAAAGATGATGTTTTTAAAGCTGAGCTTTAAAAATTAGAAGGGATGTCTCCGGAGCTACAGAGCTTGTCGTGATCGTTTCTGATTTGTGTCGTGATTTGTTGATTTGTGGAGATATTTCCTGCCGGTTTAATGTCATGTGACTAAATTTAACTAAAGTCCAGGGCTGGGTCACTGGCAGAGCCCTGCTAATATTCCCGGTAATGAAGCAGCTCTGTTTTATATTTGGGGACTTTTTTGATCAACTGATGTAAAAATGAAGTGACAGATGGATCTGAGGATGGAAAATGTCTTGTCCTGTCTGTTTACATATCAGCCAACGAGGACTGCTGATGGGTCTTGAAGGCCCATTTCAACAGGGAGGATTTTAACCACTACCCCTCGATCCCAAGTGACGCGGGGACGCTCTAAAACCAGGGGTCTGGGTAAAAATATGTAACGGGTTTGGGCCAAAGACTCTGATGAAGACTCTGTAAATTGATACTCACTTTGTTTACACTCTGTAACTGAGCTCCAGGATTGGAATGTTAAGGGTTCGAATCCCAGACCAATAGGTTGCTCGGAGGTACCCTTGAGCAAGGTACCATCCCCATCACTGCTCCCCAGGTGCTGGTTATGGGTCCCCTGCTGGATGGTGTGTGTGTGTGTACAGAGGATGCGTTTGGATGTAGTTCACTGTGTTCACAATGACTATTATGTTAATAAATAATCTGATAATGAAGCTCCTGAGGACCTCGTCAATATATATAATCCTGTGTGTGTGTGTGTGTGTGTAACAGGTCCCCCTGGACCCCCAGACACAGTGCTGGTGGAGGAGATCACAGACAGCACAGCTCAGCTGTCCTGGAGCCCCGGCCGGGACAATGGCAGCCCCATCACCGGCTACATCATCCAGGCCAGGACGCCCTTCACCGTGGGCTGGCAGGCGGTCGACACGGGTAATTTACGATGCCTCTGAGAGAGCCAGTGGCGCAGAGTTGTCATTGCACGGCAGAAGAGGATGTTTTATGTGGTGTAGGGAGTCGCTGTAATCACACCAGGCGTCCCATAATGTCCACGTTGTTCTGTTTGCTCAGTTCCAGAGCTGATCAATGGCAACACTTTGACCGCTACGGTGGTGGACCTGAACGCCTGGGTGGAGTACGAGTTCAGAGTGGTGGCCAGCAACAGCGTGGGCATGGGAGAACCGAGTCCACCCTCCGCCAAGACCAGGACAGAAGACGCCAGTGAGTGTTTCTCACACACACACTAATATAAACTGAAGGGAAGACAGTAGATACAGGAGAACAGAGCTCCCGTTAGAGGTCACAGCAGCGGATCATCCATCTCCATGTGCTCTGCATCTTGCTCTTTTACATCGGCCCCCTGCGTGTCCTCTCTCACCATGTCCATCAACCTACTCTTCGTCCTTCCTCTTCTCCTCTTGCAGCTCCTTCCTCAACGTCCTTCTCCTGACGTACTCCTCTGACACGTTCAAACCACTTTTATCTCAGGATGTGTCGTTTACGAGCAATTACTGTCGACTCGACGTACCAAACATGTCCAGATGATTAAATCCTGCTGTGTGTAATTATTTGGGGTGAAATGACCCGCTGAAAAACCCAGTTTGATTGAACAATATCTTCTAGTTGGATCCTTGTTTTAAAGTAACAAGGTGGACACAAGCATACAACAGTTTTCTAGTAGAAGTTCAATCTTAAACACAATCTGGGCTGAAAGTAAGGACAATAGATTGTAGTTTTTCTGGGTTTTAAGAACTTTTGGGTTCCAACCACTTACTAATTCATTGTGTTGGTCTAGTGGTGGGATACTCGTATGGGTCAAGAGGTTCAAATCTTAGCGCTACCATCTGCTTCCCCCCTGCTAAGTGTCTCCAGGGAGTAATTAGGGAATGTCGCTCTGGATGAAGAACGGAATTATATACCCAAAAAAAGATGCAGATGTCAAATAAACACCGTTCTTTATGACATCTGAAGCTCATGAGGGGCTGTATGATGTGATTAAAGGAGAGATAGAACATGTCAGTCCTTCTTTTGTTGTGGTTGAAACTGCAAGAGACAAAGTCAGAGAAGTGAGAAATTGAGGGTGGAATTCAAAAGGAAAGAGGAGAAGAGGAAGGACAAAGAGGAGGTTTATGGACGTGGTGAAAGAGGACATTCAGGGGACGGTGTGAAAGAGGAAGATGCAGAGGACAGGAAGAAATGGAGATGATGATGATCCTCTTTTCAATCCATAAATGGCAGCTGAAAGGAAAATAAAGCGCAAGTTTATGGGACTTCAAACTGCTGTTCTTAAGATTTGAAATGTATACAGGTCTGTGCAAAAGTTTTAGGCGGGTGTGGAAAAAACAGAAGTGTTGATCATTTATTTTCATCAGTCAACAAAATGCAGTGAAGGAACAAAAGAGAATCCAAATCAAATCAATATTTGGTGTGACCACCCTTTGCCTTCAAAACAGCATCAGTTCTTCTAGGTACACTCGCACACAGTTTTTGAAGGAACTCGGCTGGTAGGTCGTTCCAAACATGAGCACAGATCTTCTGTGGATGTAGCTTCCTCACATCCTTCTGTCTCTTCATGTGATCCAGACACACTGGATGATGTGGAGATCAGGGCTCTGTGGGGCCAGAAGAACTGATGCTGCTCTGAAGGTAAAAGGTAGAAACACCAGATATTGATCTGATGTAGATTTTTCCTTTGTTCGCTCACTTTGCGTTTTGTAAATTGATCAAAATAAACAATCATTATTGATATTTCTGAAAGCGTTCTTTGTTTACAGCATTTTTCCACACCTTTTATATATATATATAATACTTATTTATAAGGAAGGAACACAACATAGACACATAATAATATTCAAGAAGAAAAAAAGGCTTTTTAATATGATGCATATTTAGGACTGATTCTAGATCAGCTCCTGAAAACACACTCTGTTTGTGTACAAAAGGCTTTGAAACTGCGACATGTCTTATAACTGCAGCCCAGGTTCCAGTTTGGGCCCAATACCATTCTTCCAGTGTGCAGAATGTAATCTCTCACCCCACGGTGCACACACACAAACACACACACACACACACACACACACACACACACACACACACAGTAGCTGATGTAAGAGATTAAACATGACGGATCATTTCCCCTGGAGCCGCAAACCTATAATGCTGTCGAGTCGTCAGCACTGCCTCCACCCGCGTTCTACTTTACACTCACACAATCCCCAAGACAAGCCTTTATTCACGCGCCGGCAACGTCTGACAATTCAATCTCGCCGCCGTTGTCCTGAGTGTCATCGGTGTGAATGGAAACAGGTGGGATTGTTTTAAAGCACTCACTGATCTCTCCGCTCTGATTTTCTTCCACCTCAGTTCCCGATACGGCGCCCACCGACGTGGGGGGAGGGGGCGGCACCAAGTCGGAATTAGTGATAACGTGGGAGGTAAGTCGTTTGTCAGATTTTACTGTCCTGTCCACCCTCCCTGCATGAGCACACACTCACACACACTCATCGCTTAATTGTGCAGAATTGAGCTGGTTCCTTTTCCAGCTCTGATGCTCTCCTAGTCCGGTTTCGGCTCCATTTCTTCCACTTCAAACAGGATTCGACTCGGAACCACAAGGTTCCCTTTGAAGTCTTCCTCACCCTTAAACGCTCGCCAATGGCGGCAAAGGGAAAAGGTTTCGGGAGTCAGAAAAGCTGCTCCATTTCATTACCGCCAGGCCTGGGGGGAACATCTGCAATAATGCTTTTGCCCAAGGGCGTCTCCTAAAGAGCCCATGTAACTCAGGCTTAATTAAAAATATAAAACTTTTATGTGTAACACAATTAAACCACGATTAAAACCTCGCTGACGTAAGAAACGGCCTGGCACAGGCTGCTGGTTCATTTAACTCAGTGCTGGTGAAGCTTTATGGATCAGTTGGGCCATGAGTGAAAAGTGCTCTGTAGGAGTCGTTCATATTTGCAGGGTGATTTACTGATAAAAGTACGAATAACTTTATTTAAATGGCACCGTTCGTATATCTGAATGCAGAACTTTGCAGGAAGTGTAGGATTCATAATGCTAAAAAAATGAAAACAAAGAGAACACGGCACAGAGTGAACCACAACACAACTCCTTCTCTGCATTTAACCCACACACACCGTCCAGCAGGGGGCAGCCATGCATCCAGTACCTGGGAGCAGTAATGGGGACAGTACCTTGCTCGAGGCAACCCACCGCCCCGAGATTCTAACCCACGAGCTTCCGATCCTGGGGCCCAGTTCCAGAACACTAGACCACCACTGCCCAGAATTAAAATAAATGCCACAAATTTGCCGCAAATGAAATAGATGGATGGATAACGGACGTAAACGTAGTCAATTAATTTACGCATGTGACACAGTAAAAAAATAAAAGGTAAGGTTAACAAAAAGCTTGTTTTTAAAGTTCAAATACAGAATAGGAATAGATAATAGAAGAGAGGAAA
Organism: Hepsetus odoe; assembly: GCA_017165825.1. Lineage (NCBI taxonomy): Eukaryota > Metazoa > Chordata > Actinopteri > Characiformes > Hepsetidae > Hepsetus > Hepsetus odoe. The sequence continues at coordinate 33,410,109 of CM029366.1, forward strand.
CTAAATAGAAACTAAAATAAAATCTAAGTAGAAACTAAAAGTTCCTAAGAAATATATAATCAGAGAGAGGATCCAAATGAAGTTTCTCTCAGTTCCCGATGCAGGCTTATTCAAATACCCAACACAATAAGGGCTCAAGTCTATTTTAAAGGGTTCCTCACAGCGAGAAAGTCCTGAGTTTGATTCCCAGGTGGGACGGTTCTGGTCCTTTATGGAGTGGACATGTTCTCCCCACGTCTCTGGTTTCCTTTCACCATCCCAAGACACACCAGTTGGACCGGAGACACTAAATTGTCTCCTAGATGTGAGTGTGTATGAGTGCGTCTGCCCTTCAATGGACTGGCAACCTTTCCAGGTTGTAGACCTCAGCACCACACATGCCTAAACAGGATAAGCGGCTAAGAAACTGAGCGAATGAGAGGTTGCTTTAAATGTTTAAATGCAACTGGAGGTCTGGGGGGGGGGAGAGGGGGGGATATCAGTCCAGATCATCAGTACATTTGTAGAGGTTGATATATTAGAAGCGGCTGGTTCAAATAACAGTTGGTCCTCATCTGCTGCCAAGGTTTGAAGGTCTGTGCTCCTGATTTAATTTGTGTGTGTGTGTGTGTGTGTGTGTGTGTGTGTGTGTGTGTGTGTGTGTGTGTGTGTGCGTGCATAATTGGATGGTTTTTGTGACCAGTGAACTCTAAATGGGTCATTTTTGCAGCAGTTTCCACCTTGACCACCAATCAAATCCTGCTCTAATCATATCATTTTAAAAGCATTTATTTTAAAATGTCACGCGTCTTGAGGCGAGCGCAGTCCTGCACGTTGCAGCCGAGCTGCGTGGGGAAAGTGACGTGCTGGTCTCGATGTGTTTTAATATCACTATAGTTATGTGTTCCACTCTCAGCCCGTCCCAGAGGAGCTGCAAAACGGAGAGGGCTTCGGTTACATCATCGCTTTCCGGCCCATGGGCGCGGTCACCTGGACCCGGGCGGTGATTTCGGCCCCCGGCGTGGCCAGATACGTGTTCCGCAATGACACGCTGCCTCCCTTCGCTCCCTTCGATGTCAAAGTTGGAGCGTTTAATAAACGAGGAGAGGGACCTTTCAGCTCCATCGCCACTGTGTTCTCAGCGGAGGAAGGTGAGCATCAGCCTGAGTGTGTACACACACACACACACACACACACTCACACACACACAGACATGACCTTGAATAGTAATGATGAAATAAGTTGAATCAGACAGCCTTAACGCCTCCCCCACACACCGACAGAGTCCTGATATTAGTTATTACGCCAATAGATTACAGCAAATCCTGCCAGGCACTTGCAGGCCTATCTGAGAGGCGCAGTGTTAATTGAATTTGCCTACTAGATTGTCCTCCTCCCTGTCGGTCACAGATCCCATTAAACTGAAGTAGAGAGGGTTCTCTCAGGTGAGGACAGGGGTCTCACTCTCAGGTCTTAATCTAATTCTGGTTCCCAGTTCTTTTGTGGGCGAGTGTGTGTGTGTCACAGCTTCTTCTCCTTCGTCTGCAGTGCCGAGCGTCGTGCCCGAGAGAGTCGTCGCCAGGAGTCTGTCAGCCTCCGACATCGAGGTGAACTGGGAGGCCGTGCAGTCGGCGCCTGAGAGGGTGCTCGGCTACGAGGTAGGACCCGTACGGAAACTCGGTCAAGTTTCAAAACGCATCGTTCACTCTCTGCTGAACGAGAAACGGCACTTTTTGAAAATCCTTGCCTTTGTGATGTCACAAAGTCTGCCCAATCAGCTCCTCCCATTCAGGCTGGAATGAATTGGGGCAGCCATGGCCTAGTGTTCAGGGATGAGGCCCCATGATTGGAAGGTTGTGGGTTCGAATGCCAGACCAGTAGTTGACCCTGAGTCTGTCAGTTGCTTCATCTGTTGATCAACCTTTTGTGCAGCAGCTCCACAGCCTCTCAGAGAGGTGGACTGTTCTCCTTCCCCATAAATCTCCCGTTTAAGAAGGTCCACAACTTCTCAACAGGGTTTAGTCCAGGTGAGGAATGGGGCGTGTCATTATTCTCTCATCTTTAAGGTCTTTACTGGACACATAGTGGAGAACTTCCATGATGGAGCATCGTCCTGCACAAAATTCATGATCTTCTTGAAAGATCAGACTTTTTCCTGAAGCACTGCTTGAAGAAAGTGTCTCTAAACACTGGCAGTAGGTCTGGGAGATGGTTTTGAGTCCATCTACAACCTGAAAAGGTCCAACTCCACCTTACTGGTGTCTGAGTGGAAGTGAAACTCTGTATCTGTTACTGATCCAGTCAAGGGACCATCCATCTGGTCCATCTGATCTCTGTCTGGACATATTTCTTGGTCTGTCTTGACATTTCGGCTGATGTGTCTTGTTGAGTGGTGGTGGGGTTTCAGCCCTCCTTTCCTTGTCCATGTTTCTGACGCTGAACACCTTGTTCTTCTGGACACTCCAGGTAGGTTCAGTTCTGGAATATGACAGCACCGGAGGATCATGGGTTCCTGGGAGCTTCACATTTGATTCTTCTCAAATCTTCAGCAGTTCATGTGCGTCTTTTTTTCTCAACCGTTGGTTCTGCGATCACGATGCGATATTTTTCAAGAGTGCTGCATCCCTCTGAAAGACTTTCTCTCTCTTTATTAGTCCATTCTGCCTGAGGAGGAAAAGAAGCTCCTAATAATTCTGCACACTTTGATATAGGGTGTTGATCTCCTTAGGCCACGCCCCCTCATAACACAAATACACATCACCGGATCTGCTTTAATCCAATCAGCATTCAGGTTTGTAGAGCCTGGAGTTGGAATATCTGCAGAAAAGTGACGATAAGGTCAAAGAAACACACTTGCCTAATAATTCTGCACACAGTGTGTGTTATACATCAACCATAACATTAATTTTATATTAAACAAATATCTGCTGAACCCCAAAATATCATTTTAAGAAAATAAAAAAGAAGGAAAAAAATACCAGACTAACAGAATTCAATAAAACATTGAATTAGTCCAAATAAAGAGGATACTAGGCGTCTGATTTTGTGCTGGAGTGTCTTTATTATTATAAAACTATTGTAGCATATAATTTGACATGTTGTGCAATGCAGTGCATCGTTGTATCCCTCAGAGTTAGTATCTGCTGGGAATCCTCCTCAGCGATGAAGAAATCCTGGCCTGGCCGCTGGCGTTTGGGCTGATAAATACAGTCGTGATATTCTAGCAGTAACGCTCTCTGGCTTCTCTCTGAATTAGCCGACTAGCAAGAAAAAATCCAATCAACCATGAACTTCTACCTCTGAGCTCTTGTAATTTTCCACTTACATTCAAGACAGAAGGGTTTTTCTAATCTCTACTTCTTGGAAGACCTCCTGGACGGATCTGCGCTTAAAATGCAACGCTGGTAAATCACTGTAGTTCCCAAAAACAACTCCTTATATGGCAGTTGCAGGAGCATTTAAATCTGGTCACATCACATCACATCAGAGTTTAAAACCTATGCATTTTACTGAAAGTGATTTTTATACATTGTTTTCAAACACTTTAACATCCCTGGCTCTTCTTGATGTTGTTAAAAGGAAAATCTTGATGTAGATGCTATGGCTGCTACATTGCAGAAGGGTGCATAGGTTACCATGGTAACAATTTTTATTCAGGTCACTTTAATTATTAATATAGTATCCCTATTTTCAAAACTAAGAACCGGTATTTTTGGAACTTTAAGGAAATTATACATAATTATTTTAGCCGATGGGCTAATTACAAAATTTGGGGGATTTTAAATTCCCAGAAAATTTAAATCTGGATTTATGACCTGTATGTGGGTCAGAACTTGCTACCTGTATCCTCCAATCCAGCCATTCGAAGCTGCCAATCGCAGGAAGCAGGTTAATTGATGCCTCCTATGGGCACTGAATAAAAAGGTGAGGGAGCAAGGCCATCCTCTCCACACAGAAAGTACAGCATGATGGAGGGATAAGAAGAGCAGGGCAGGCCCTCCTGGCTGTTGATGGCTGTCCAGATTTAAACTAGGATTCTCCTGCTCCCTCCCAGGTTTACCCTTTTTCTCCATCATTCATCAATCTTCCCCATCTTCCCCGCATCACCTTGAAGATCCGGTCGAAGCGGCATTGTTTGTCTATCATCGTTTTTTTTTTTTTTTTTTTAAATGTCCCGAGCTTTTAGTGGGGAGATGAAAAGCGCTCCAGGCCAGGCTTTTAAGAAGGCAAGAAAGAGAGAGAGAGAGAGTTTTCTCGCCCAGGTGCTCTTTTCTTCGCTGTCACCCCTGCCCCAAGGCAAAAGAAAACTAAAAACTGTCCACGTTGCCGTGGCAACAGCCATTCGGACAGGAGAGAATGCAGCTATCCTGCAAGGTGCGCTCTGAGGTGACAAATTGAATGTAGAAATGTATGGGTACGTTTGGCGTTCCTTTGGTGAACGCTCCAGGGTCAAACGCAGGACTCACTTTATAGTTATGGAAAATGACACAAACCCGCGTAAACCCTCATAAAGAGAACACCCATCTATCCTCAAAATAAACCACGTAGGCAGAAGTAGAGTTGTTTTGTACGCTTTAAAACTCGCGACCCCCACCAACCCTGCAGTCATCATCACCGAAGCCTCGTAGCTCACAGAAACATATGTGAAAGTGACTATAGTGACTATAGACTATATGTATTAACACTTTCAGTAAAAGCTTTCTAACGATGCATATTTTGCCTCCAAAGGTCCGGATTTCCTTGTATTTTGAACATCTTGTTGAGCAACAGTTCTCCAGATCTTCCTGAAGGACAGTGGTGTTGTCTCTCATGTTCAGTCCAGTCTCTGTACCTGAGCAGTTCTCCAGACCTGGGGCTGCTCCTAATTTTGGTTAAGCTCTAACTTTATTCAACTGAAATAAGAAAAGGAATACCTGGCACTAGGGGGCACTACAGGGATAAAAGATCTCGACAACAGCAAACACAGGTTAATGGCAAACACAGGTAAGAAAGAAGCAGACAAGGACAAGGCAGGGACAAATTGAGTTCACAATGAGTCTGTACTAAAGGTGTATCACTAGAATTACAGTCTTCATTATAAAATCACTTTTAATGAGGTGGTTAATTGAGGTCCCTGCATTTAAAAACCCCATATAATCCCAGTATGTAACTGCTGTATTCGCTCCATGTTCATAAAAAACAGCCAATCAAATCTTCAGCAGAACCGAATTCCACATCAGAACTTCTGTTCTGGTTATTTATTCTCCTCATTCAAATCACTGACCGTCTCCTTCTTTTATTTGCAATGAGTGACTTCCACCTGCCTCATTGCTCTGCTCACCAACAGAGCGAAGACAAGGTTAAGTCTTGGACACACTACTTGGCTTTTAGAGTGTCTGGACGGTCCACACTCAACACCTCGCTGACTGTAATCTTGGTTACACTGATCAGAGATCAGTGTGGTCCCACATTACGAGATCTTTCACCTCCCACCAGTCTGTCTGCTCTCCAAACTGCACTTTGTAACCAAAGTATGCACGAGAAGTGAGACGGGGAATGAGTCAATACCATGTATGTCCAGGAAAAGATCCAAGCTGTATGTGCAGCCAAAAAACGAATAAAATAAAACCGAAGAAGGGTTTAGTGTTCTGTAATTTGGCTGTAGATCAGCACTCACTGTCCATCACAACTGGGTCACAGCACTTTCCACGCTACAGGGTTCGGACTCGCCTACAGGTCACGTTTTTAACGTTCTTGATGCCCGTTGGGGGTCTGAGAGTCTCTCTGATAAACAGTTAACATATCAGGGACGACTCAAAGCCCTTAATGAACGACGATCTACCTCTGATCCCATCGAGCAGCGAGGGAAGACCAGGACTTAAGCCTTCTGGGACTGCTGCAGCTTAGTGTTTAGGGACTTGGCACCAGGGTCAGAAGGTTGTGGGTTTGAGTCCCAGACCAGTAGGTTGCCCTGAGTTTCCCTCAAGCAACGTACCGTCCCCAGCACCGCTGCCTGACAGTTCCTCCCATGTGCCTTGTAGGACATTTAGGGACTTTCTTAGTTCCATGGTTTATACCAGTGGGATAAAATCATGGTCAAATGTTTCTTTCTAAAACAGACGCTGAAGGAGTGGGACTGACCAGCTGGCCACCCTTTGCATTACCCAGCATGTGTGAACTTCACCTCTAAACGACAACGACCCCCCACCACCAGCTCCCTACATCGTTCTGCATGGACGTGGGGAGAGAGTGAAAGTGAAAGTCACTATTCTCGTCATTGCGAGGTCACAGCACAGCACACAGTGAACCACAACGAAATTGGACCTCTGCATTTAACCCATGCAAACACCGTGCAGCAGGGGGCAGCTATGAAAGCACCCGGGGAGCAGTGACTGGGATGGTACCTTGCTCAAGAGTACCTCAGGGCAACCTTCTGGTAAGGGGTTTGAGCCAGAATCTTTCGATCCTGTGGTCGACTCCCTGAACACTAGGCAACCGCTGCCCAAAAAGAGAGAGGACATGCAGATGGTCGGTGTGAAAGAGGAAGATGCAGAAGACAGGAAGACATGGAGACAGATAATCCCATGTGGATGCTTCTAACAGGATCAGCCAAAAGAAGAAGATAAGAAGAGAAGCAGACAGTATTATATCCTCACAGAGAGTGCAAAACTATTTTTAATTCTGGAATCAAGTTCCTCATGCAGATTGAGAATAATTGGGAACATTTTGCCAGTTTTCCTTTCGCTTGATTTCCTGTCGGTCCAGCCTGGTGTTGTCTCATGACTCCACCTCCACTTAACCCTTCTTTTCCATTAAAAGCCAGTTGCAGAGCAATGCCAATGTGAGATCATGACATCTCACAGGGTTATCACTGGCTCACGATGTTAAACTTGATATCCCTAAAATGGATTTTTGTGGTATGAATACCTGCACCCTCCCTAAAGTGCTGCATTGGCTGATTAGTTGGCCAGTTAAAGACAGTAAAGTTGCTTTTTTCGGACCAGTCCAGTCTGTCCCTGCAGTAACACGTCCCTGCAGGTGAGGAAAAAAACACCAAATCAAATGGAGGTGTTGGGGATTCGGCCTGCCCGGTGCAGTCAGTCCTGATTTGTCACACGACTTCAAGCCACGTTCAGAAGAAAATGTACCAGACAGCGTGGCCCAGGACAGACCTGTCTGAAGCTGGAGTTTAATCATGTTGGGGGGAAAAAAGGTCTGTTCAGGTTTCCAGAGAGTGAAGAACCAAGTAAGACTAAAACTGTTCCTCCCTGTGCCGTAAGAAGTCCTTCTTGAAAGTCTTGAGTGATAAAAGAGATCGGCGTCAAAGGCAGCAGCTTGCTGTCTGAAGTTCTGTTTCCGGTGTGTTTCTCCTACGCTGCAGCTTTTCAGAATGGAGGAGCTGCAGAAGAACAAATTCTCAGGAGTGATAAGGAAGTGCTGAGGTGGGTGAGAAGACTCAGCGCTGAGAAATCAATAGGAAACGGATGAAATTCGGCTGGAAGAACTTCACCAAAAGGTCCAGAAGTGGAGCAGCACTGCGTTCCTCAGCCTCCATGTTCATTTTCTCCAAAATCATTTCAAATGGAAACTTCACCCTTTCTTTAGAGTCTTAACGGTTACAGTGATATTGAAAGTGAAGTGAAAGTGACTAATCTGGTCATTGTGTGTACATAGCACAGCATCAACCACAATGAAATTGGACCTCTGCATTTAACCCATGGCAGCAGGGGGCAGCTATGAAAGCACCCAGGGAGCAGTGACAGGGGCGGTACCTTGCTCAAGGGCACCTCAGGGCAACCTGCTGGTTGGGAATCAAACCCACAATCTTCTGATCCTGTGGCCAAACTCCCTAAACACTAGGCCACCGCTGCCCCTAAAGTGTGTTGCCCAGTGGTGGTGAATGGAACCAGACATCTGAGTGTCCCTCACAGACATGAAGACGCTGAGAAATTGATTCACCAGATTTCGGAGAAGATTTTGGACTCCAACTAGCCATATCCCACTCATCCCAGATCAAATGATCATGGAGGAAGTTTCCAAAAAGTATTTACTGGTGATTGTAATTGATGATGTTCTATCATGCGAATATCTCCTCCATCCTCTTCCTTCTGAGGAACTTCATTTTCTTCTTGTTATCTTACAGCCATAACATCTAACGATGGACCCCAATATATTGTCTATTGATTGTAGCTGCCTCGGGAACATTAGATGATTAATGCAACAATTTCAGTCTCATAACACCCCCCCTCCAAAAATCCTCTGAGAATAAGGTAATAATTTAGGAGTTACGTCCCTTGAGCGAATCCCATTATTGTCTAATTATTCATTGACTTAACTCTTATGACACTTAATATCCAAACACTGATATTATGTATGACCTGAGGTTAATAATTGATTATTTAATTTCCTCTTAAAAATGATTTCCCACCCGGGCACAGCTAAGTGTTAAGCGAAATTTCATATCCCAGATAAAATCAATTAGGGCACATTTTCAGCAGGAAACCGCATCATCGAGGCACTGTGTTCACAAGCTGCAGGAAACGATGTCGGTGCTAATTCAATTGATTATCGATCGTGATGAGGTCATTTAATGTAATTAGGATGGTGCCAGCAGTCCACTATTGATCCTCTTCGCTGTGATACTGTATGCAAACATCCATTAGTTCCAGAAACCAATGATTGATCTAAAGCTCAAAAGAGCTGAAAGAGTCCTGCACCCATATTGGATTTGTCAGTGCATTCATTTCAAAGTTTTAGCCTTGAGTAGTTCTGGTAACCAGCGGTGAACCAGAGCCAGGCCTTCAATTCAGGCCAAAAATATCCAAACACAGTCAAAATCCAAGAAAATAAACGTCCAGGTCCAGGCCTCTACATGAGTGCAGACGTTTAGGTTTAGGGTGTTGGTGGGAAACTCAGTTTTGGATTAAAAGGGTTGTGGGTTTGAGCCTGACTTCTGATCTTCAACACTATTTGAGCTCCTGAACAAAACCCTGTCTTGCTTCCAAAGATCCACTTTCTTGTATTTTTCTGTGTTGCTGTGGAACAGTTCTCCAGATCTTCCTGAAGGACAATGTTTATGTCTCTCATTTTCAGTCCAGTCTCTGTACCTGAGCAGTTCTCCAGATCTTCCTGAAGGACAATGTTTTTGTCTCTCATGTTCAGTCCAGTCTCTGTACCTGAGCAGTTCTCCAGATCTTCCTGAAGGACAGTGTTGTTGTCTCTCATTTTCAGTCCAGTCTCTGTACCTGAGCAGGTCTCCAGATCTTCCTGAAGGACAGTGTTGTTGTCTCTCATTTTCAGTCCAGTCTCTGTAGCTGAGTAGGTCTCCAGATCTTCCTGAAGGTCAGTGTTGTTGTCTCTCATTTTCAGTCCAGTCTCTGTACCTGAGCAGTTTCAGAAGCAGTGTGGGATCATCTCCACAGAGAACACAAAAAGCAGCCAACATCCAGATAAGAACTTTGAGACGTCCTTCAAGAAGCCTGGAGAAGTGTTCCTGACTTAAAGAAAGGAGCTGGTCTAAGAGAGTTGAAGCTATGCTGAAGAATAACGGTGGTGGTGGTTTATATTGACATTAAAGCTGGTTAGAATGAAACTCTCTTTGTGTTTAGACTGGAGTTACATGTGTTTGCACAAAAATCACCGAACTAGTGCCTCACAAAGAAATGAGGCTGAAGGTGATTATTCTGATACCGTAGTTCTTCTGGGATTACTTCCCACTCGTTGTTGTTAGCATGGTTGTTAGCCTCTGTCTCTGTCTTGACCTGAGTCTGTGGACCAATCAGAGGCTGTAAATTTACTTTTTAATATATAAAAAGTGCCGAATGAAGGTATATCAGACCGACCTTTACTTGGAGCCAATGGAGCAAAGGAATCCAAAAAAGTGTTGATTGTTTTGTTGTTAGCTTAGTTGTTAGCCACCAGCACTGCCTTGAGTTTAATCTGTGGACCAATAAATGGCTGTGTTTCTGACTGGGCGTGGCTTCGATCTCAATGGAATGACGCGGTATCCCAGTTCTGCTGCCTCTAAATTTATACTCTTAGTTTTTTCAACGGTCTAGTGTTTTTAGGACTAGGTCCCAAGATCAGAAGGCCATGGGTTCGAATCCCAGACCATTAGGCTGCCCTGAGGTACCCTTAAACAAGGTACTGTCCCCAACACTGTTCCCCGGCCGCTGGATATTGCTGCCAACTGTTGCATTGAATACAGTGCTCAGAGTCCATAGGGTTTAACATGCTTTGTATTGATGGAGCCACTTGTCTTAAGTTGTGATCAGTTACAGTCTCCGTCTCTGCTGCGTCCAGGTGGTGTATTGGGAAGACGACACCAAGCCGGACACTGTAGGCAGAGTGAGGATCAGTGGAAACGCTACTGCGGTCAATGTGAGCGGTCTGGAGGGAAACACCCTGTACTTCCTGGCTGTGAGTGCCTTTAACACCGCTGGCACCGGCCCTCAGTCTCTGCCCGTCAATGCCACCACCAAGAAACCACGTGAGTATCCAGCTGTTCCCGTACAGATGTTTCCAAACTGCGTTCATCTCAACCTTAAAATGTTCAGTAATTCCTTTCAGATAAGTGGAAACTGCTGTTAAACTGTAAACATGAAGAATATTCCATCATATCGAATGCTTTCTTACTCATGGATTACACCTTTTGTGACAGCTTTGATTGAGCTCCATATTTATTCTGATCAGGTTTATTGATGATCAGGTTATTGTTCCCCCTGATCTCCAGTCGGATTTGTGTCTAGTCTGTAACTCTTGTTGTTTTTAATGTAGTATATGTCTGCACCAGGAGCAGAACCGAGAGAAACTGCATTCTGATCCTTTATATTTCCGGTACAAACTGCAGAATTTAAACTTCAGATTCAGATTCTGGTTTTTAGACCTTTTTCTCTTTGTTTACTCAAAGAACTTAATATTTTCTGATCCAGAAAAGTCTCACAGCCTGAAAGTGTAGCTTGGAGGTTTGTAGGAGTGAAGAATGAAAGTCGGGCAGACGGAAGAATTTAATGATTTAAATACGAAATGGAAAAAAAATGTTTTAATGCTTGACGATGCATTTCTTTCTTTCTTTCTTTCTTTCTTTCTTTCTTTCTTTCTTTCTTTCTTAAAATGTTCCCCCTGAATTCCTTCCTTTTTTACTTCTTACATAACTCATAATTACACAATTACATCATTTTATATATTTCTTTTCTTCCTTTCATCCACCTTTGTTTTTCTTTTTCATCCTTCTTTCCTTCTTTAACTTATTTTAACCACTTCCCCTTGCTCTTGTTTTGTTTTTTCCTTGTTCTTTAATTTTTTTTTCAAAATTTTACTTCTGTTACTTCTGTTTGAAACCCTTTTTCACTTTTCCCTCTACCTTTCTTCCTTCTTCTCTTCCTTATTCCTTCTTTCTTTCTTTCCTCCCTCCCTATTTTCCTTTTCATTTACCTTACATTTCATTTCTTCGTCTTCCCTCTCTACCTTTCTCAGCCCCGGGGCAGCCTCCTCAGAATGTGGAGTGGAGTCTGATTGGCTCCCAGCTCTCCCTGCAGTGGGATCCGGTCATTGCTCTGGATACGGAGTCGGAGGTCACCGGATACGTAGTGAGTTCAGTTAGTGTTTAATCGTGTTTGACACACTGTATAGTGTGATGTGCTCAGTATTTTGAAGGTTTTATTTCTAAACATTCTAAACAATCTCCTCCAACCAATGAATCAAAAACAAAAAGTCAGCTGATAATCTGGCAGAACCTTCTCCCAACCCCAAACTAGATACACTTACAGCGCTAATGTAGCTACAGTGCTATTGGAGCTGTATTCGTTTGACCACATGAGCCATTTTGCGAGGTCTGTGACTGGGAGCTGTGACTGTGGAATTAGATTTGCATCATTGCCTGGTGTAAACAGGTTCGAGAAATCCTGTTTACCATTTAAAGCAGGCTAATAAAGAGGGTTCATTCCTCGGACCAGATCTCGCATGAAGACTGCCGTGTTTCCAGTGTTTCGTCGCAAGATCGTTAGTTATTTAAAGCTGTTTTTTTTAAAGCTGTGCTGTGACAAGAATCTACAATTGTGACTTCTACAGCAACATACTGTGCACCAGAAGCTGAAGATGCATTATTGCCTCCTACTGGATACACTGCAATGAATACTTTACAAATGTACATTATTTATGAGAAAATATCTCACTCACTCAATTTGGTCCCGAGAAAATATTTTATTTTAAAATAATATTTGTATTTGTATTTTTGTTTTTTTACTATATAAAATAGAAGATTGTTTGGGAAGATTGTTTGTTTATTTAAATACTCCTGAGCCAAAGCTATGACCAAAAGCCTGGATTTGAGAACTTTTCTATAACTGTGAGATATAAAACTGAGTAGTGTAGGAGAAACCAGGTGTTGCAGGAACTTTTTACCAGAAAGTGAGGATCTGCTAGAGTGAAGGGCTGATCCTGAGAACCAGGCTGAGGAGAGATGCTGAGGAGAGATGCTGTAACCCTCACTTTTCTTCAGCCGTAGCTTACAGATAGAATCCTTTCCAATGCCAGATACAAGCTTATACGTCCTAAAAATAACCCTTAAATCCGTCCTAATCATAAACAGAGCTGCTAAATCCTTTCCTTCCTCTAAATTTTAAAGTGCTCAGAATGTCTACCCATTTTCCCAGTTGCCACCCAGTATACATCAATCAGCCACAACATTAAAACCACGTGCCTAACACAGTCCCTGTGAAGTTGAGCTGTGGTTCCAGATCATTTAAGTGGGAGGTGGGTCCATGGATGGGACTGGTTTGTGCCATAGATGCCAGATGGGACTGAGATGTGGAGCATTTAAAAGAACATCTTGAGCACGTCCCTCAGACCATGTCTGAACATTATTTAGTGGTTAGCATTGACAATCAGACCGGCATGCATGCACACAACACTGGTTCTCTTTCTAGGAGCACTTTTGGTTGGTCCTGATCACTGCATATCAGGAATACCACACAAGACCTTCTGTGTTGGAGATCTTCTGATCCAGTCATGTAGCCATCACAGTTTGTCCCTCAGATCCTCACGTGTCCATTTTTCCTGCACCTGACATCAACTTCAAGGAGCTACAGCAGCAGTGACCTAACGTTTAGGAACTAGGCCCACAGAAGGTTCTCTTGGACAAGGTTCCGTCCCCATCACTGCTCCCTGGGTGCTGGATATGTCTGCCCCCTGCTGGATGGTGTGTGTGTGTTAAATACAGAGGATCTGTTTGGTTATGGTTCACTGGGTTCACAATGACACACAGTCACTTTCACTTTCTTTTTTTTTAGTGCATAAGGTGAATAGATGACTAGCTTTTGAAAAAAGTGAAAGTGACAACCCTTGTCATTGCGAGGTCACAGCACAGCACACAGTGAACCACAATGAAACTGGACCTCTGCATTTAACCCGTGCAGCAGTGGGCAGCTATTGAAAGCACCCGGGGAGCAGTGACAGGGACGGTACCTTGCTCAAGGGTACCTCAGGGCAACCCACTGGTGAGGGGAATCAAACCCACAATCTTCCGAGCTGGTTGCTCCAGCTGTGAACCAATGATTAGAGAAGAGGTCTTGCAGCCAAAGGGTCATCAGTTCAGATCTCTGGAAAACATCTGAACAACGTTCAAAGTGAACACGCCCCCTGGTTGCAGTTCTTGGTGAGCGTGTTCACTACTGGTGTGTTTGGATGGGCTAAATTGAGAGTTTAAATTCACTCTTCACTGTGTGTGTGTTCCAGCCCATATAACATAGCTGGTCTCACTACTATCTCCAACCCGTTTGCACTAAATAAGCCAACAAGTCAACAGACATCTGAACTGGTTACCATTGAGCTGAGGGATAAGTGGAGGAGGGTCCATCCTCGAGTACCTTTATTTAAGGAACCTAATTCCACCACATCCCACTGTTGGGATTTTAAGGTGGACTGATAGTGTACACCCTCAGCTCTCTGGTTTACTGTTGTACTTTAAACCAATAGGTTAATGAAAGGGTTACGAATCAGCCGTGGACAGACATAATAAGGTAAACCGGACCTTTGAGGGAAATGTTGTCGCTCTGGAGAAGATCTAAAATGATCTAAAATAAATGTGTTTTCAAACTGCAGGTCTTGTACAGACGACACCGAAACAACGACATGTACACCATCACCACCAACAAAACCAGAGTGGAACTGACTCTGTCCCCCAACGACAACTACGTCATTCAGATCAAGAGTCTGAGCGAGGGGGGGCTGGGAGAAGGAAGCGAACCCATCCACATCCACCAACTCAGTAAGCTCGTCCTCACCAAAACAGCCCCACCAGACCCACCCCCGCACACACATCCCCTCATTTTTATTCCCCCGTTCTGCCACCATTCATAGGCTTCTGATGGCGATTCAATCATCCGGGAAGCGCGTTTATTTTGGCCTGGCCACGTTCCCCTCCATCCGTGTATAATAGACTTCTCTTTTTTTCTTCCCAGCGCCACGCCGGAGCATCCGACCTTTTTAGAAATTCACGTTTTCTCCGCTATCCATCTCTGTCAGCCGCTTATTATTCCTTGTTGACTGCCGAGCAAAGCGGCATATAAAACAGCGGAACTGGCTCGCTCTCTCTCTCTCTTTCTCTTTCTCTCGCTCTCTCTCTCTCTTTCTCTCTCTCCACCACCCCCCAACCCTCTTCAACCAGGCTGAAATTGAAATGCGCTTTTTTTCTCTTTCCTCTCCCCTCCACTTCTCAAAGCGATCGGCTCTCTTGTCACCGGATTCGTCTAATGGTCTTTCCTGTTGAAAGCTATTAATAATCGAGACCTGGAGAGCACTTTTTTCTTAATGAGTTGTCAGAAAACCAAGCGCGTAAACGGCGGTTATTTGTCGTTTTTTTTTTTTTTTTTCCCTTCCGGCTTTTAGGTCTTGGTTCTAAAAGCTGTTGGTTTGTGTCTTGTTTTTCAGGCATGGGAGCGAGAGGCTCCGGAGGGGCTCGGCTCGAATGTCTGGCTCTCTCTCCGGTTTTCTTCACTGCACTGGCGGCCCTCGGCGCCTCCTGAGGGCTTCCCCATCAGAGCTGCCTCCACGCCACCGACCCCTTCCTCGCCATCACTTTCTCTTTCGCAAACACATGTACACTGCCTGGGGAAACATTCGGGATCACCTTGACGATTGTTACTTTTTAGCAAATAGCCGCAGCTAATCGCTTGCTTCGTGTTAATCGAAGCGTCTTCCGCGACAGTTTTATTTTCCATTTTCTTTTTCAAATGATAGTTAAAAGGCTTAACCCAAAAGACCTGAAGAGTTTTAGTGTAAAAGAGTAGAGGTGAGAAGAAATGAGTGGAATTGTTTCAGGGGTGTTCATTTTCATTGAAAACAGCGTTCAATATGCTGCGTTATTGCGACAACCTTTAAACGGACAAGCTTAAAAACCCAAGTGTCCTCAAACTTTTGACAGAAATGATTCAATATTATTAGATGTTATTCGATATTGGGTTATGGAATTGGGAAAATTGGATGAAGGCCACGTTTTACAGACCAAAAAAAAAACAAACCTAAGACAGATCAAAGCACCAGACAACCTTTGTTGGTTTGTTTGCTCCTTTTAATAAACGGAACTCCGACTTAAAGCAGAGCCTCAAACATCTCCTCGCACATTTTATGTGGAGTTTTGAGTTTTTATCCCCCCTTTTGAAGAGAATCGAGCTGCTATCAAGTCTTTGGCTAAAAGAACGAGTCCAACAGAGTGTACTAAACTTAAGTGACTAAACTGTCTCTCGCATCAGGAGGATTCAAACCCTGATGGTGCCCTCTGCGGAGAGCATAGTTGGTTTCGCTCTCTTTAGATGTTTAGGATGGTCCACCTGTCCAACAGCACTATGGTAACCGGTTCAGACATCTGTTTTGCTGATTTAGTAGAAATGGCAGTTTGATGAGATCACATTAGGGGCAAATACGATGGTTTCATGCTGACCTCATCATTCCATTGTCGGTGGTCTAGTCTGTCGGTCAGAGTCTTCGCTAGCGGGGGGATGAGACGGCTAAATGGGGCATGCAATTGGGAAAAATGCTAAAATGTTCAGTGTTTCCCCTTTTTAGCTTTAGTTACTCACAGGAAGCTCCCTGCTATGTGTTAAAGAGGTAAAACCAGGACATCACGGATCAGAGACCAGATTACGCCCTTATAAAACAAGGAATCTGCTTTTTATCATCAAGGCTGTTCTCGATAATCATGGATAAATGGGCAAACATACACATCCCCAGCTTTCCCTCCCTATCCCTTTACGCCTTTATGGGATTGCTGAAGTGTCGATCACGTTTTTGGATCTTTGGGAAGTGGGGGAGACACGTTAGATGCCTGCTGATGAGGGATTGGGAGAACCTGTTTGAACTGCTACCACACACAAAAGTACTTTTTGCTTTTGACCCACTAATTTACTTTCCATTCCTCATCTGGAACATGTGTCCCCCGTGTTTTGTATTAAAATCAATGCCTTAAATCCACATACATACCAAAGTGGAGAACAAAGTTGATGAGAAAAACATAGGAACGTGTTCCTTTCAGCCTCTTGCTCAATAGTCTCCATGATTTCCCTGTCGCCTGTAGCTGCTGGGAGCGATCAGGCAGTTTCAACATCCGGGACGTGGAGCCGTTTGTTGAGGACGGTTGCAGTTTAGTTAGAAATGACATTTATGACTTGTTTTGTACGACAGCGGAGATGAAAGGGAACAACAGAAATCTCTATTTAAGTGACAACGATGCTTGTTCTTACTCCTGTTACGGTCTCTCTGCACCCTGACAAGCCGTGGTGATAGAAATATTCCCTTTAGATCAGGTTTTTCTCTTTCTTTGAGGTCAGGATTTGAGGAGAGAGCTCCAGATCCCGGTAAGTGGGCGGCTCCAAGCAGTGGCTCGGAAAACCAGCCCTATTACCTTCACTCTGTCTCTTTTATCTACATCCCCCCACCATGTTCCCATTACTCCGGAGCGGATCGCTGTTAGGCCTCTAAAAGAACTGTCAGTTCCCGGCAAGAGAAACCACTTCTCCGTCCCTTTGATGGGAAATAGCGTTTGTTGTTCCCTTCTTCTCACCCTTTAAATAATGAATGGCTCCTGCATTAGGCATTCTGCACAATTAAGGCTAGCAATGCGAACCAATGTGTTTTTCCCTCCATTTCTACTTCAGTCCTTGTAACCTACAAGTTGGCTAACGTGGCAAACGTGCACCAGTGGGATCCGGTTCTGTCAGGAAGCTGTGAGTAATAGAGAGCCTTGTTGAAGGACAACTACCAGCGCGCCAGATTCTTCTGCAGATCTTTTTGTTTAATCAGTGAAATTAGCTCACAGAGAAGTGGAGAGCAGGTGATACACTCTCAGAAAAGGTACCCAGGGTAGTACCTTCCTTTAGGGATCTTACAGTCCTGTTGTGCAAAAGTCTTCTCATTTCTTTCTATTCTGTAGGACAGCGAGACAGAAGGTCAGTGATTTCTGTACAAACACACATGTAAATCCAGTCTTAACACACTTCTTCTTCTTCTTCTTCTTCTCTCGGCTTCTCCCGTTTAGGGGTCTCCACACTGGATCATCAGTTTCCATGTCTTCAGGTCCTCTGCATCTTCCTCCTTCAAACTGACCACCTGCATGTCCTCTCTCACCACATCCATAAGCTTCCTCTTTGGTCTTCCTCTTCTCCTCTTTCCTGGCAGCTCCATCTTCAACATCCTTCTCCTGATATAATCCTCGTCTCTCCTCTGGACATGTCCAACCCAATGCAACCTTGCTTCTCTAATGTCTCCAAATCATCTAACCTGAGCCGTTCCTCTAACATACTCATTTCTAACCCTGTCCATCCTCGTCACACCCAACGAACATCTCAGCATCTTTAACTCTGACACCTCCAGCTCCGCCTCCCGTCTTCATCCATCAGTGCCACTGTCTCCACCCCGTACAACATAGCTGGTCTCACTACTGTCCTGTAAACCTTACCTTTCACTCTTGCTGATACCCATCTGTCACAGATCACTCCTGTCACTCTTCTCCACCCATTCCACCTGCCTGCACTCTTGTCTTCACCTCTCTTCCACACTTGCCGCTACTCTGAACTGTTGATCCCAAATCCCGTCTAAAAACAAAGAGAGTTTTATTCTAAGCAGCTTTAAAGTCAGTATTCACCACCACCACCGTTATTCTTCAGCACAGCCTCAACTCTCGTAGACCAGCTCCTTTCTTTAAGTCATCTTCAGGAACACTTCTCCAGGCTTCTCGAAGGACGATCCAAAGCTCTCGGATGTCGGCTGCCTTTTGTTTTCTCTGTGGAGATGATCCCACACTGCTTCTGATACTGCTCAAACCGAAATTTTGCACACATATTTTGCACTAATTTTCACTTTGAAAGTCAACCAAACGTAGATGTTCAACCTGCATATGTTATCTGTAAGCGGTCGACTCCTGGTAGGCCGTTTTTTCCGACCTGAGAAAGCACACAAAACAAGGTGAAACAGACCTCGGCTTACGCCAGAAGTTGCAGTGCCGGGTGCCCTGATCGGACCGGCCCATCTGTTCGCTTTCACAATCTTCTGGAGCTCCTAGATTAGTCCGGGCTGGCCCAGTCAATGAGATATTGATTTTGTGCTCCGTTATTGAGGCTGTCACAATACACAGTGCTGATTGACTGATGCCAGCTGCCACCTCTTGGTCCGGCAAGACAGCTCGAAGATGTCCTTGGGCCCGTCTTGCCCCGGCGAGGCAAGTCAGAGTGAACTAATTCAAGGTAAAAGGAGCGAAGGAACGGCTTATTTCACCGTAATGATGTGAATAATGGCCTTGTTTGGGGCTGTCTAGACACATTATTAAGTATGAATATGAGTGCTGTGTGATCTATTGCTCAGCAGCATTGTTTTCTTTCTTTTTAACTCCGATTGATTTGCTGCTCCCGAAACCATCAGAAAACTGTCGCCTTTATTTTTTACTTATTTTGCCTCGTTGCTTAAAACTGTGAGCACAGTAGGAATAACACCCTCGTTTCTTGGTTCTTTTATGAAGAATTCTTGCCCTCAATTGGTTTATCTTTCATTTTTTGTTGATGTTACCCACTTTGTTCTGTAAGCTGACGCAAAAATACGGACGCATCATTTCAAAACCGTCGCTGTTTTCCTTCCATTCAATTCTCGACGCACTTCTTTTACTGTAAATGGTGTATAACCTTACGACCTTGAGCTACTTTGGCTCTACGTTTATGAGTAATCCAGCTGTAACCGATGAGCATCTTCTCTTTTCCAGATGTAAATAATGAGTATATTTTTCAATCTGGCCGGTATCGATAACCCAATGACGTTTTCTACGACGCTGGGCCGTGGGTTTTAATACTGATGTATTGACGTGCCATCTCTGTGAGATGACCTGCTGTTTTCATATTGAAAAGCGTCCGGTTTTGTCTTGTATACTTAAACTGTGCATGTGGAAACTGTTTGGTGCATACGTGTTGGATTTTATAAACTTGTAACTTAATAAAAATATCAAAAGGCACACGTGTCCCGACTCTGCTCATTGCAGGAAAGTGAAAAAGGCCTGGAAATTGGTTTCGGTTCACAGCTTGACCCCATGACCCTCAGCTGAATCAGTGGCATGTTCTGGGCATCAGTAGAAGAGATAGAGTGCTCAGATGGCTAATTGGGGCGAAGCCAGCTTCCTAGCTGTAATCTAATGAGAGCTTGTGAAGTTCAATAAGGCTTTAGAAGGCCCAGCTCCAGGGATTCACACATGGACGATACACGCTGGCTTTTCAGTTCACCAGATCTAAGAGGATTACCGTTCGCCATGTCCGCTGGTAGAGCAAAGTGCTGCGGCGGGATCTAATCTTTCTTATTTTAAAAGCATTAAGACATTAATACTTTCTATCTGAAGTGATATTAACATGATAATAGCTGTGATTATTTAATTAGCAGGGCTTTTTTTTTTTTTTAGACAGGCAACAGTTTCTGCCGATGTAAGAAGAGGCTGCAAGACGGACTCTTCAAAGCTATTGTGAACACTTTATCCAACACCCACGCAACCTAAATATATTTTGCGTTTCAGCTACGCCATCTAGTTAGCTCGGGTAAATCTGAAAAAATGTTAATTAGACAGAATCGGGCTCCGCGAATTACCGCAGGCAAATATTCTGTGATTTCATGCTTGAAATTAGACAGACACTCTCTTTAAATTTTCCCAGCATGCCGTAACACAAACACACCGTCAGCAGTGGAGCAGCGGTGGTCTAGTATTTAGGGAGTTGGCTCCAGGAATGGAAGGTGGTGGGTTCGAATACCAGATCAGTAGTTTACCCTGAGGTACCCTTGATCAAGGTACCGTCCCTGTCACTGCTCCCCGGGAGCTGGATATATCTGCCCCTGCTGGACGGTGTGTGTGTGTTAAACATAGAGGATGCCTTTGGTTGTGGTTCACAGTGTTCACGATGACGAAGTCACTTTCACTTTCACTCGGCGGCGGCCTAATGGTTAGGGGGATGGCCCCGGATCGGAAGACGGTGTGAAAGAGGAAGATGCAGAGGACAGGAAGAAATGGAAAAGAACCCTAAATGAGAGCGTCCGAAAGAAGAAGGAGAAATGCAGTGCTCATATCTTAATTTTACTTGATCAGTGAGTTAAATGTTTGTTCGCAACGGATGTAAAATTTCACCTTAGGTCCTGTTCTTTGGGTTTCTCAGCCAGTCACATGACTGCGGACTATGAATTGAAGGTCCAACATCTGCTGCGTGTCAGCAGACTTTCGACCAGCGCTGTAGCTGCTGTAATTAGAGCCAAAAGCCCTTCATACAAATGTCAAATGTGATGAACTGCACCTTTAATGGCGCTGATGTGAGATCAGTGTTAAAGGCCGGGTCTGGGTGGTGGTTATTGGCAGGCCCAACAGTGAGTAATTAGAAGCTCAGTAGAGCTGAGTGTTTTTCTATTTAACCATAAATGCCAGACTTGTCAGGAAGAGGCTCCAGCTCCTTATGAATGCCAACCAGAGACTTTATTAGTAAACAACATGCCAGGAAGTCATTTTCTCCTTTCCTAATCACTGAAACACTCTAACGCTCACACACACACACTTTCAGACAGAGAATGGAGGAAAGCTGAGGCCAATAAATCCTATTAATGTTGATTTTCAATTAAGACATTACACGGATGATGTTGCAACTGTTTCTTTTAGCAGCAGTGCAGTATTTCCTGTTCACTGACATTTATATTTCATTTTTTAGGGTTCTGTTCCCCCTTTTAATGCCTAAAAATGCAGCTCAAAGTGCAGTGTTTCCCCCACCATTCAATAGCCTTGGCTGCCTGCTCAGTAAACGCGGTCAGTGCTTGGATATAATTATCTTTTTAGCATTTGCTTTTTGGTCCAGCATAAAGATGCTCTAGATTTACATCCCAAGGCTGAATCGAGTCCAGAAACTGATAAACTGTGATTTACTGCAAGTCTTCAAGCATCTAGTCTGACTTTAATGTGCAAAATGCACGGTCCTTAAAGAAAAAAGAAATACATAAGATATTTGTGTATTAATTTATTATACATTTGTTGGATTGTTCAATAAAAATTGAATAAAGTTTGTTTAATGGAAAAAATATTTTTAAAAAACAGCACTTTTTGGATGTTTGATCAATGCTGACACCTCCCTGTTACAATTTCCAAGCCCTGCTAATCAACACTGTCCACAGTGTGTGTGTGTCTATGTGTTTGTGTGTGTGTGTGTGTGGACACTATGCCTGTTTAATAGTGGGGGAAACACTGCTCCCTCGCTCTCGCTCATTTTCTGAGTTGCTTGTCCTGATTAGGGTCACAGGGGATGCTGGAGCCTTTCCCAGCTCAGGGCGAAAGGCGGGGACACTCCCTGGACAGTTCAACAGTCCACCGCAGGACAGACACACAGACAAATGCACACTCACACTCACACCCAGGAGACAATGTATCATCTCCAGTCCACCTGACGTGCAGGTCTTTGGATGGTGGGAGGAAACCGGAGCTCCCGTAAAAGATGCTCCAAACACAAATATTAGTGTTAATTATTATTTTTCATAAATACTGTTGCCAAATGAAACAGCTGCGACATTATCAGTTTCATTTAATGAAAGTTTGAAGGAATACGTCTTTAAGGGCCCGTATCATAAAAAAAACCTGAAATGAAGTTACTATTTTAACATTTTAACCATTTTAAAACAGATTGTTCCCCTCCTAATTTATAAATATGCTTCATGTGTGGAAAAACTAGACATCAGTGTTAAAGACAGAAACAGAAACTGCCTGTTAAAATCCAAGGGATGAAGGGAGGCTGGGAAATAGTGTAGAAATGCATTAAAAGAAACAAGCGTTCTAAGTAGATCAAAGGAAAAATGTGTCTCTGGCCTTCAAATTTGCATAGATCATATTCATAAAGACTGAACCACTCACATTGGCAAGGACATTATTATTTATACTGTATACACAACCGGCTGCTTCTTTATACCACCAACTGCCAATGCTTTATGCCTCATCCTCCCTGAACCAATCGCTCACAATGTGAGCCCCATGAATCCTGGCATTGTCTGCTTGGAATACGTCCGTGCCATCAGAAAAGAAGAAAAAAAATCAATTGATGGAAAACCTACTCATTCTGCATATTCAGGCCAACTGAGCTCATTTTTTGGGGCACATAATGTTTCTGAACCTCAGTCTGATCTACTGAAGTGACCCCAGATCAGGGGTGTTGAACTCCAGTCCTGGAGGCACAGGAGGGAAGGAGGGATAAGGAGGGAAATCACCAAAATGTGCTGGACTCCGGCCCTCCAGGACTGGAGGTCGACACCCCTGCCCCAGATCATAAGACTGCCCCCTGCAGGCTGGTATGGTGGGGGCATCACTTCATCCTCATCTTTTCTTACCCTGATACACCATCTCGTGAACTTTTCCTGATTGGTTGCTCTGATTAGCGGTTTAAGGCTGTTTAGTCCCAGTACCTTAAAAAAGTTAAAGTAGAGATGCTTTGAATTCTACTGTTTTTAGGAACTCCAGTCACAATCACTCAAGAACTTAAAAAGTTTCTCTCTTGATGCATTTATCCCACACACACCGTCCAGAAAATAGCCATATCCAGTGGCCGGGGAGCAGTGATGGGGACTTACCCTTGCTCAAGGGTAGCTCAGGGTAATCTACTGGTTTCAAACCCACAATCTTCCAATCCTGGGACCTCCTTAAACACTAGGTCACCGCTGCCCTATTTGGCCCCACTACATTGCACAACTTATTTAACACATTATTCACGGTGCATACTTAGAAATAACATTACCCATGCTGCTTCCCCTTAATTTATATAATGCATTTCTGGTAAGAAAACTGCATTTCATTGGGTTTGTACCTGAACTGTGCAGAATTATGACAGTTGTGTCTAAAATATTATGTAAAAACTGCAGGATTATGTGCCCTCATAGCCGTAAGAGGACTAGAAACTGAAACAGTTGTGTTATTGCTCTTAAACAACCATGAAGCTCCCCGCAAACACGGCTGTGCGTTATTTACTTCCGGCAGTTGCCGGGTTTGCTCAAGCTAATCTGCCGTGATAGCAAAGGGTCGAATGTTAATCCTCGCTTCAGGCACATCTAATATCGTCCTACGTCTTGCATTGGTAAAGCCTCAATATGCACAATAACGGTGATGCTTTTGGACGTGAGCTAAGGCGACATACCATATTGAGTGTGATGGGACTCCCTACCAGTGTAATTATATTGGAGATTGCCTCCCACAACACATCCTCGCTGCCTTCCCGTCAGCAAGCTGGCATCGTTAAATCAATGCGGCACAATGTTCGCTCACGCCACACTCCCACTGACACAGCTGACAAATACGCCGACACATAAAAATAATATTCCTGCGTCGCTCATGAGAGTCAAAGGAGTGATTTCATTTTAAAATCGTAGCCATTAGTTGCTTCAAAATGTGATACTTTTGAAAGAGGAAGGTCAGGCTGGAAGTTCTGCATTTACAGAGCAGCAGGAGGCCGGAGGAGCGCCAGACAGTTCTTAGGAAATAACACGCCTTTCGGCCTTCGTTCAAACAAACCAGGGCTCGGGCTGTGCAGCCGAAGTAGTATTTTGGAACAAGAGACAAAAAGTGGATTGGCTTGAATTTTCTGTCCTTAGCGATGACATGCTAATCCATAACTCAATAAAACAGTGCAAGGACGTTTCCCAGGCTGAATAAGTGGCTCGGCCCAAGGTATCGCACGGCATGATTTGGAATATCTTTATTCCACTGTTCGTTGGGACACCTCGATCGACCAACGTGTGCTCCAGAAAAATATGCAATGCAAAAGTGTGGAGTCAGGATTTTAATGGCTCAGCTAATCTATGGGCAAAGACCAAGCTTAGACGCTTGTCCTTGTCATTAAACTTTAAACGTTCCACGCAAGGCCTGCAAGACGTGAGGGAAATCTGGTCACCGAGTTTCACAAATGTTTGAAGCATAATTTGAACATTGTCAAAACCTCAGAAGTGACTTAGAAGTGATTTAAATTCGGTCAGTTCAAATATCATAAAGACAGTCTACACTATACAACAACCGTCCATTCTCTGAGCTGCTAATCCTAACCAGGATGTGGCGGACTTCTGTCCCAGCTCTCATAGAACAGAAAATGGAGAAACACCCTGGACAGGTTGCCAGTCCATCACAAGAAAGATACCTGACATGCAAGTCTTTGGACTTTGGGAGGAAACTAGCAAACCCAAGAAGGTCTTGCTGGAAATCAAACCTACAATCTTCATGCTGGAGGATGACTGCACCACTGTGCTGCCAAATTTTACTTCTTGAAACATTACTTCCTTAACAATATTTTATCAAGACACCTTTGGTAGCACGATACAATATAGATGGGTTTTGAAAGTCAAAGTAAAATATGTCCCCGTTAATGCTTCCTTTTTATGGCTCCAACAAATATTTAATCATTTTCAAGGCCAGTGCTCCCCAGATGACTGTTTTCTTGGGTCATTTTTTGTTAAACAAGACATAAAAGGACCAAAGGCATTGGATTTTTGGCTAAGGGTCATAGCGTACCAATATTTTATGAGGCTGTGACCTGACGAATGGCCTCAGATATTGGATCAATAAAAGAGAAGGCTTTCTGCTGGGACAGACGGAAGTGTCAATAAGAAACAAATTGAATCTGCCTCATACATCCAGGCTCCCTGTGCACTGATCTCATATTTACCACTTATTTATTCATTCTCAAGGAGACAGAGTTATGGACAAACACATATTTTCCTCCTTCTCTGCGCTGCGAGTAATGATGCTGTTAGAAATACGAGAGAGTCAAAGTCATGCGGAAAGCAATAAAATGCTGCTCGCCTGGCTAACAGGGAATAAGGCCTGACGGATGACCAGTTGGGATGATCACAAATAAATCACATTTTGCTAATTGCCTCTTAGGTTTCAACCATTGAACTTCATGGAATGA
The DNA here is from genome assembly GCA_017165825.1 of Hepsetus odoe. Classification (NCBI taxonomy): domain Eukaryota; kingdom Metazoa; phylum Chordata; class Actinopteri; order Characiformes; family Hepsetidae; genus Hepsetus; species Hepsetus odoe. The sequence goes on from CM029366.1 coordinate 33,435,497, forward strand.
ACTTTATTGTCTATGGTAGGGTGGCGGTGGTCCAGTGGTAGGGTACTTGCCTATGGACCTCTGGATCAAGACATCCCTGGTTCGAATCCCACCTCTAGCACTACCACCACTGGGTCCCTGAGCAAGACCCTTAACCCTGAATTGCTCCAGGGGGACTGTCCCTGTAATTAGGACATTTAAGTTGCTCTGGATAAGAGCGTCTGCTAAATGCTGTAAATGTCTCCGCCCTTTTCTGCCAGTTAGAAAAAGTGGCTTTGTGTTTGCAGTTTGAGCCATTCCTCAGCTTCTGTTCCAACATCTTCCCTAAACTGGTTTTGTGTTTGGGTTGGTTAACTTGCTCAAAAGCCTCCGATATCTCCTGGTATGCTGCTGCAATTGTACCTCCTTTGATGGCATGTGAAGCTCTAGTACCTTCTGCAGAGGAACTGCTCCAGGTCATGATATTTCCACCACCATGCTTCACAGTGGGGGTGGAGTTCTGATCAGCCCTTCTTCCAAACAAAACAATCTGCCAAACAGTTGTGGTTCTGCTTGTTCTGACCAGACTTAATTCTGTAACTTCTTCAGAAGAGTTTAGTCTGGAGGAATTGAGATGATGGAGGTGCAGTTGGTTGTTTAGCATTTTCTGTGTATTGACTATTCGTTCTCCTCTCAGGAGGTCCTGCTGATCTTTCTCAGAGACTGTTGGCTTCTTTTTCACCTTCCTTATCAGTATGAGAGAAAACCTATGTGGACGTCCTATCAGGACTGAATATTTGTGGTTCTATGAACTTATTGACCAGGAAGTTCTGACAGGGATGTTCAAAACATTTGCAATCATTGCAGTGTTGTTTAATATTGTTGTCCTTGAGAACTTTAAGAAGCTCCTTCACCTCTTTGATCACTTTTGGTTGCATTAAATCTTCTTAACCACAAGGCATTTTTTTACTTTTTAAATACATACACATATGTTTACTTTAACACAGTGTCAATACTTTCAATCAGTTTTGTTATAAACTTTACTTTGTTTGCTTATGAACACATAATGTTTGTTTTGTTAATATCTCCAAGGGCCAATTTGGATATCTCCAAGGGCCTCCAAGGGCAGTGGTGCGGTGAGTAGATCTGTTGCTTCACAGTGCAAAGGTCCTGGGTCTGTTTCCCAGGCAGGACGGTCCAGGTCTCTGTGTGGAGTTTGCATGTTCTCCCCGGGTCTGTGTTGGTTTCCTCCAACACAGGAGGAAGTTTGTGACGATAGTGAGGCAATCAACGTTATACAAGATGGAGACGGTTGCGCTGACAAAAATGACACAGAAATGTTTAACAGGCTGAGTTTTGCATCAGGAATGAAAAGAAGGACAGAATTAGAGGCGAACATATTAGAGGGACAGCTCAGCTTGGATGGTTTGGAGACAAAGACAGAGAAGCAAAATTGCATTGGTTTGGATGTGAAGAGACAACGAGAAAGCCAGGAGAAAGATGTTGAGGATGGAGCTGCCAGGAAAAGGAAGAGGAAGGATGAAGAGGTTTATGGATGTGGTGAGAGAGGACATGCTGGTGGTTGGTGTGAAAGAGGAGGATGCAGAGGACAGGAAGAACTAGAGATAGATGATCTGCTGTGGAGACACGTACGAGTCATGAGCATCAAATTCCATCAACACTTGTCCTGCTCTTAAGTCTCAGCTTCAATGCTCTGCTAGTATTGCCAAGATTTAGGCCAAATGATACATTAGGAGATCAATAGAGATGTCTCAAAGTAATCTGAATGTTTTTCAACTCAGCGCAGCAGCAATACCTTATCCTGTAGCTTCTCCTGCACCTTATCCTAGCTTCTCATGTTTAAAATATAGAAGAGTACAATACGAGGGGAAAAATGTTTGTAGACTTTTGGAACTTTTAAAACAGATACTTTCTCCTGACCCACACAGACGAGGGTTTTAAAGAGACAATTTGAAATAAGTCTTAGGGAGGTTAGCTCTTTAGGGAGAAGTACACAACATGAACAGGCTTAAATGTGATTATGCAAATCGTTGCCCATAGCTTTTTGCATTACGGCAGCAATAAATAAGAGTGTTATGCCATTATCCAATGGATGGGATTCTGGGTGCTTCTCTGAATAATTCTCTGCCTCCTTTACATAACTTCACTTATTAAGTTGTTTTTGAGTCACAAGACGCCAGCGCAGTATCTTCTCACAGTCAGTGGGGCGTCGGAAGATTTACTCGTGGGTTAGTTCTGTATGAAGCCATTGAAATGTAATGGCCACATCTCTGCAGCTTCACTGACATGTAAATGAAAACTGTAATTGGCAGGAGCAACATTAATATCAAAGCAAGTTGTTCTGCTTAAAAGCACAGAAAAAGCAGGTGCAGCTTAAAGTGACACAAAGGAGAAGTTCACTGCTCGACTGACGGGAACAGATGAGGGAGGATGATGTGATGATGATGAAGAGGATGATGATGTAGTGATGATGATGATGATGATGATGATGATGTAGTGATGATGATGATGATGATGACTGTGATGTTGTCGTGGCGATGATGATGATGATGATGATGGTGATGTTGATGATGGTGATTATGATGACTGTGATGTTGTGGTGATGATGATGATGATGATGATGGTGATGTTGATGATGATGGTGATTATGATCATGATGAAAATTATGGTGATAATGTGGATGGGGATGATGAGGATGATGATGATGGGGTGTGACAATGATGATGATGATGGTGGTGATGATGATAGCAATGGTGATGATAATGATTGGGATGAAGATGATGGTAATGATTATGAAGACGATTGCCATGGTTGTTGTGATGATGATGATGATGACAATGACGATGACAATGATGACTGTGATGTTGCTGTGGTGGTGATGATGATGAGGACTGTGATGTTGGGAGATGAGGGAGGATGATGTGATGATGATGAAGAGGATGACGATGTAGTGATGATGATGAAGAGGATGATGATGTAGTGATGATGATGATGATGATGATGTAGTGATGATGATGACTGTGATGTTGTGATGCTGATGATGATGATGATGATGATGATGACTGTGATGTTGTGATGATGATGATGATGATGATGATGATGATGATGATGATGATGTTGTGATAATTATGATGATGATGATGACTGTGATGCTGTGGTGATGATGATGATGATGATGATGATGTTGATGAGGATGATGATGATGACTGTGTTGTTGTGGTGATGATGATGATGATGATGATGTTGATAATGACGATGATGATGATGACTGTGTTGTTGTGATGATGATGATGATGATGATGATGATGATGATGATGTTGATAATGATGATGATGATGATGACTGTGTTGTTGTGGTGATGATGATGAGGATGATGATGTTGATGATGATGATGACTGTATTGTTGTGGTGATGATGATGATGATGATGATGATGATGATGATGATGATGATGATGATGACGACGACTGTGATGTTGTGTTGGTGATGATGATGATGATGATGATGATGATGATGATGACTGTGATGTTGTGTTGGTGATGATGATGATGATGATGATGATGACTGTGTTGTTGTGGTGATGATGATGAGGATGATGATGTTGATGATGATGATGACTGTGATGTTGTGGTGGTGATGATGATGATGATGATGACGACGACTGTGATGTTGTGTTGGTGATGATGATGATGATGACTGTGATGTTGTGGTGGTGGTGATGATGATGATGATGATGATGATGATGATGATGATGATGATGACTGTGATGTTGTGTTGGTGATGATGATGATGACTGTGATGTTGTGGTGGTGATGATGATGATGATGATGACTGTGATGTTGTGTTGGTGATGATGATGATGATGATGATGATGATGATGATGACTGATGTTGTGTTGGTGATGATGATGATGATGATGATGATGATGATGATGATGATGACTGTGATGTTGTGTTGGTGATGATGATGATGATGACTGTGATGTTGTGGTGGTTAGGATGTGTAAGTCGCTCTGGATAAGAGTGTCTGCTAAATGCTGTAAATGTAAATGTGGTGGTGATGATGATGATGATGATGATGATGATGATGATGATGATATTGATGAAGTGCCAGACATCTGAAGAAGAGCCTTTACTAAACATAAGCCCACTATTTCAGAAGAGCTTCACCAGAAAGCCAGCTGTATTAGAAGAAACTTATTTTGTGTTGGTTAATTAGATCCACAGTTCCAGGGGGACCATCTGAGCTTCGATCTGAAAGTCTGAGTGAACAGCAGCTGTGTTCGTCCTAATGGAGACAGAAAGCTTCGAAAAGAAGCTGCCCTTCAACACAAACTATTCTGAGAACCTGCAACAAGGGATGTGTTTTAATTCTGGATGACATTTCAGAATAATCTCTTTGATTAATATTGTGGTAGCCCTCGTGGCATTGACAGAAGCTAATTAGGGAGACAGAGAACCAGACGGGTGTCCAAGGCTCTGCAATCGGAGACTGAAGTTTTAAACTCACTATCATCACTTATTGATGAACCCAACCTCCACATCTGATGATAAAAAGAGAAGGAAACATGAATGTAATGATTTCTGGCCTGGGGCTCTTTATTTGCAGCCTTGAAGCAGCAGTAGACACAATCGTTCCTTCAGGAGATGGACACACAGGAGAAATATCTTCTTATGTATCTAAATGAAGGTTCTGATTCCTTCCTGGCCACAGGATGGGAAGATTGTGGGTTCAAACCCCTTACTGGTAGGTTGCCCTGAGGTACCCTTGAGCAAAGTACCTTCCCCGTCACTGCTCCCCGGGCACTTTCATAGCTGCCCCCTTCTGTGTGCTGTGCTGTGACCTCGCAAAAACAAGAATAGTCACTTTCACTTTCAAAATTAGGAATAAATCCATATTTAGAGCAATATTAGAAAGCATCTTAGAGCTATGTATGTTCTGAAATCAGAAAAGATGTCTTACTTTGATGTGAGGAACCTCCACGATGGTTCCTCACAGAACCTGGAGTCTTAGAGCAGACATTTCACCTGATTCAGTCAGCCGTTTTAAATACACTTCCTGAAGCTGCACCGCAGGCTTCGTGACCTCGGAGGTGACTAACGCAGCCACCTGGCTGTGTTTCAGTCTGAGCTACACGGTGTTTAGCAACCGCGGGTTCTTTAGTGGGCTGAATGGTCTTGTTTTTCCGTCTTCTCTGTTCATTAGGCATTTTCAGAAAAGCACAAGTGGGACAATCATCACCTGCTTTGTAAGTACACGTCCCACTGAGGCAAAATATTACTCACAAATAAAGTCTCGGTGCTTTGCTTTTTTTCTTTCCCTGTTTAAGAAGAACTGTCGTCGCGGTCGTAGACAGTGTTGTTTGTAAAGGCCTTGAACATCCTGGCTCTTAAACTAACATATGAATATTTTTCCAACATTGCCAAGCAATGGCGATGTCTGTAACTGAACCCTGAACTCTGCGGTTTATTTACAACTCGTTTATGTCCCATGAAGTGGAAACAGGCCCTTCTGTAAACTTGCTGATAAATGAGCATTTCCTAACTCCGGCTGTGTGAATTACAGCGTCTCAGAATAGCCCCACGTGTTGCACTGGTGTTCACGAGCCTCCAGAATTAAACTGCAGGCGCTGAAAACCCTTTCCCGTGCAGGAGAGGGGGCCGTAAAGAGCTCGCAACGAAAAGAATGGTGTGAGCCCCAAGCCGAGGGGCTTGACATATGTTAATATGTTCTTTGGCTGCACTCTAATTTTCCTGTCCGCGCACACACACCCGGGGCGCCTGGGACTCATGCGATAATTATGCGTGTGCATTAGCAACGAAATAAAGCCACGTATCCACGACGTTGGAGGGGAGAGTGTGGAATTACAGCCTGAATCATCAGCGACGGTGTCTTTGAAGCAGGAAAATAACGTCAGGGTTTTAATGAAGTGATCTTTAAAGGTTATACGCGTCTGAAATATCTGTAATGGCATGTGTTCAGTCATACTCACACACCAAACCTGTAACACACCTTTCACAATGTTGTGCTTGTAATTTGGAGGATTACAGATAATTACGATCTGGGGGAGAGGGAGGACCACCCTACACACCCAGAGAGAGAGAGGACAGTTCTGCTGAGTGATGGGGGAGAGGGAGGACCACCCTACACACCCAGAGAGAGAGAGGACAGTTCTACTGAGTGATGGGGGAGAGGGAGGCCCGCCCTACACACCCAGAGAGAGAGAGGAAAGTTCTACTGAGTGATGAGGGAGAGGGAGGACCACCATACACCCAGAGGGAGAGAGGACAGTTATACTGAGTGATGGGGGAGAGGGAGGACCACCCTACACACCCAGAGAGAGAGAGGGGTAGTTTTGGTGGCACAAAAACTTAAAGTGTTTTTCATGTTATCTTTTATCTGGGTGTTGTTGGAGCTTCTCTTGAATTTCTTCTGGTAATTCAGCTCTAACAAATCCCCAGCTCCATTGTCATCCATTGACATTGTTTTAATTGAAGAGCCAGGTTCAGTTCTGGATCACAGAATCCACTTAAAGGCACCTAGGGTTAGGGTTAGGGTTACAATGCCTGCCCAGGTGGGGAGGTGCAGAGCCACAGCTGACAACAATCAGCAGCAATCCTAAGCAATTCGCTGCCGTTAGTGTTTGTGTGACACACACAATCCTACAGCCAGTAAGTTTGGTCTGGAGGTAAAAGTGCTCATTCACCCTTCTCAGGCTTGTATTAATGAAATATATATCAAATAAAGAAATAAAAGAAACCAAACGTTTCTGTTTCGCTTCTTGGGCTCCATTTCTTGAGCCAATCACCAAACGGTCCTTATTCCCAAGCTATTTAGCTTTGCTTCTGTTATGATGTGGCCAGTTGCTCCTCCTGGGTTTTTGAGTATCAGTTCTCCTGCTACATCATGTTGTATTTACTCCAGCACAGTCCAGATTTCAATATATAGGTGCATTGATGGTGTAAATAGCAAGCAATTACCATGGTCTCTAGAAACGAGTGCACTCTGCCTTAAGTGGTATCACTCTGGCATGTAAAGCGTGAAGCATTGAGGGAGCAGAGGTGGCTGTCATGATCCAGTGCCTCGTGGTGTAAAAGCACAGTGAGTCAGAACAGAGGAAGCACCCTGAGCTTGAGCCTGTTCATTACAGCCTAATTAATCCACTCCAGGCTGCTGCGTATGCAGATGCTGATAATGAGGATTCGTGCACGACCATTCACACGCTTTTAATTCCCTCCCATGTTCTGCGGAGCTCCAACAACTGGCGAGACATCATTACAGTCAATCTGCGCAGCCACACATGGCAAGGTCATTACGACCTAGATGTGAAATATGTACACAAGAGTGCAATATCTGCAGGACCAATCTCACCGTCTGATGGGTGTGACTAAAATATTGAACGGCATTAATTACTGCATCAGGCCTCAGTGGCAAATCCTTCTATATAGAGAGTGCTAAGGCATGCTCTGAATCTCCTGCACCTCATTATGCCAGCTCAGAGCAGGCTCCTGATCATGCAAATGGTCCGGGCGGAGAACCTCTCATCTCGGTGAAAGAGAGTCGGAAAGTTCTGAAAGTGCTAGTTATGCACATGCATGGGTCCTCACAGTAGGACTGATTGAACTTCTAACCTTCCCAGGTGGGTGATGTTGTACGACAGAATGAATATCTCAAAATGGACACTCAAGATGTCTTTTATTTGGACCGTGAAGAGCAGGTTCAAACGAGAACTCAGGTTTGATCGAATCCCTTTCAGAAGCTCTGAAATCCAGCGTTAAACTGCACTTCTTCTGAAGACCCATAATGATGAACTCAACACTGAATGTCCTCTGGGATTATTGGTCCAGTTCACCATGTTGCCAACACTCAGTGTTGTTAGGGTTGTTAGTCACCATGATGCCTTGGGTTGAGTCTGTGGACCAATCAGAGGCTTTTTTTATGCAGGGTCAAAATGAAATTGAGATGGAGATACTTTTACGATATATAATGTGCTCAGGGCCCAGAAGATTAAACTGGAAATGTGAAGAGTTAATTTTTTTCATTGTGAACACAGCACAGTAGGACCAGTAGACCATTAGGTTGCCCTGAGGTACCCTTGAGCAAGGGACCGTCCCCATCACTGCTCCCTGGGCGCTTTCAATAGCTGCCTGCTGCACGGTGTGTGTGGGTAAAATGCAGAGGTGTGGTTCACAGTGTGCTGTGCTTTGTTTCATAATGACGAGAATTGTCACTTTCACTTTCTCTTCACTTTCAGTACACCACAGTGAAATGCCAAAAACAGTGCAGCAGGGGATACATCCAGCACCTGAGGAGCAGTGCTGGGAACTGCACCTTGCTCAAGGGTACCTCAGGATAATCCACCCATCTGGGACTTGAACCCACAACCTTCTGATCACTAGAGCACCACTGCTGTAGTAACATCTAGAAGAATGCAGGGCCCGAGATTTCCCAGCAGGCCGCTGCCCAAAGCCCAGTTTGCCCCACCCTAGCCCTGCTTACCTGATGTCAGTGTCTCCTCCATCTGTCAGGTGTCCATCATTCTGTGTTGTTATAAGTACCATTTTCTTTCAGACAGTCTTCGCAGGTTCTCCGTTTGGGTTGATCATGGTTCCACGGACTAACCCTAGAATGTCTGCCTAGATATGAAGATCAAACTGAACATTATTCAACCAACGAAAGAGTAACTACAACCAGACCTGGACTCTAAGCCTCAACACTTAACCTTCTAACCCTAAACAGCAAGATATGAGACCTACCTAAAACACAAGGTGGAGACATGGGCACCAGGACTAGAGCAGGGCAGGGATTAAAATAAAAATAGGCATCCAAATCGCAAAGAAAGTTACATGGTCCCGAGAGACATGATCAAATAAAAGTAGCGATGAAAGGTTGAATTAAGGAATGCTTTAGCCTTTAAAGTTACCATTTTGGACATATGTGCCTTCAGACTGTGACTATACGTAGTGAAGTTATACAAGCTGAAGACACTAATTGGCTCATTTTTTACAGTAAAGTCTTCACGCTGTGTTGTAAATGAGACAGTTTTTTCAGTTCCCTGCTTCTGCTACGCAAATCCTGGCCATCATTTCCTTTCTCAACCACTAAATTACACATAAAAACTGCTAAATTGGGGTTTCATCCTTAAGTTGCAGACCTAAACCTCCAACCTCCAGGTAACCTAGGCAACAGGACTGACTTTGTGGATACAAATCGTCCTTTACATCTGGGTTATAAAGGAAAGCAAGTGGCTCGTTGTTATAGGAAACACAGATGGTTTGATTGGTTTAAAGCAGGAGATTAGCCTGGAGTAAAGCCCTGTAAGATACCTTTTGGCCTTTTGTCTTCATTTTTGATCGTGGCCCTTTTATTTCAGAGGGCTAATCACATATTTGTTGTATCCGTCTTCTCCGCACGAGCAATGCTCCGCTCCGGGATTGGGCTCTTTGACTTTCATGTCGCCTCAGTGAAGCGGCGGCGGGTTCTGGATGTTCCTCGACAGGCCTGCACCGGTGGATTCATCCCTGCTGACAGGTGTTTGATTGTGGGCTATGATGAGGCACGGCTCTGCCTTGACAGTGGCACCGCTCCCTGAGCTGACAATCCGAATTAGGCGAGTCTGGTGCCTCCAAGCCTTGAGCGAGCACCAGGCCGGCGTACACACACACATAAACACACACACACACACACACACACACACACACACACACACACAAACATGTACACATACTTCAGAGTCACTTCCTAAGCACTCAAACTCCAGTCACAGCTAGCCGCCAGACTCGCTGATGCAACGAGAGGGCCAGGGACCTTATCGCCTTGTGAGGCTGCGTATAACAAACACACACACACACACACACACACACTGCTGTAATGAAAGAACTTTCAGAGTTGCTGGATTCTTTTGGCCTGACTCCACTGCATAAATCATCCAGCATCTGATGGCGACTCGCAGATGAGCGTGGAATGCAGAGTAAGGCATTTAATGAATTCTTGTTATTAATAAGCAGTGAAATATTTGGACACTTGGGCATATTTTTACAAATATTAAAAGATCAATCGAGTCAAATGCAATGCCAGAAGGATTTCATGGTATAGGCAACACTGTGGGTTGCTCAGGGTTGCACCCAAAGGAGGGGCGCCAGATCCCCCTACAGCACATCCCCCAAACTCCAGTCAAAAGAAAATGTTTTGATCACTTTGGCCAACAGGACGGGATGGATGTTCTCAACCGGATCAAGAAACATCACTGCAGGGCTAAAATACAGTCAGTCTTCCTCAACTCGCCTCTAAAACCAGATTTTTCTCCTTTTATTTTAATGAAACTAACCGATACTGTGACAATCTGAGTGAAATGCTTCCATCTTGAATTCTTTTCTAAATTTGTATAATATGTCTTTGTAACGGTTCTGTGCCAGTAGAGGGCGCCCTGCTCTGATTGTGCACACCTGGGCATTGGGTACCAGGTGTGCCTCGTCGGGGGCTGGTGTTATAAGCCCAAACAAATCAGAGCAGGGCGCTGGTCATTCTGTGTGCTCACCTTTGTGATTATACATGTTATGTTTAGTACATTTAGTTTGAGTTCTGTGCACGTTATCGGTCATTTAAGTATGAAGCTCTTGGCTCTGCGTTGACGTCCAGCCCACGACACAACAGCATGGCAGACTTCAGTTTGTATATTTACAGACGTATTTAAGAAAGGGCTCTGATGGGCAGCAAACAAAAGGACTTTCTTGAATTAATATTGACATAAAAAATTCTGAAATCTAAAATTTTTCTTCATTTTACCCAGGCATGCAGTTGCTGGGAAAGAGGAAGATGCAGAGGACAGGAAGACATGGAGGCACATGATCTCCAGAGGTCAGGAGAAGCTGAAAGAAGACGCATCTTTTTATCCAGTCTGACGAGCCCATTGGTGTCAGTCCATCACGGCATGTCTGTCTTCTGTCCTTACTTAGAGCAATCAAACCTGCATTTTATCACCTTAGGAACATCAATCGAGATCTTCTGATTAAACCAGTCCTGGACAAAGTTGTCCATGCCTTTATTTCCACCAGGACTGATTTCTGTAATGGTCTCTTAACTGGACTCCCAAAAGAGTCCAACATCTCCAGAAGCTTTAAAATGCAGCTGCTGGAGTCTCCTACTGGAAACAATAGAAGGATAAATATCAATCCTTTCCTTGAATCCTTACATTGGCCCCAAGTGTGTTACAGAATATCCTTTAAGGAGCTATTAATGCTCTGTTAATGGATTAATGATGTCTGCCCTACATTACTCTCAGATATGCTGCAGCGAAACGAGTCCAGCAGAACTCTCTGATCGGGTTGGTAAGTCCTGCCTAAAGTAAAGACTAAACATTAAGGAGCGTTTCGCTGCTACGCTGCATTTAAATGGAAACAAGAACATTAGACAAGCTATTAGCTCAAATTCTCAGACTGTAGACATTTTTTTGTTTCTATCAAGCACAATCACTTTTTTGTCCTCTAAGGATCTACAGATTTTTGATTGCATATTAATGTGCTTTAAACATACAGTACTGATTGATCCATCTCTCCTTTCTTCATATTTTACTTCCAGACTTTCTTTTTAAATATATTTTTAATGTAATGTTGAGGAGCAGTTCTCCAGATCTTCCTGAAGGACAGTGTTGTTGTCTCTCATGTTCAGTCCAGTCTCTGTACCTGAGCAGTTTGATAGTTCTGTGTTGGTTAATCCACACAGTGATCTACGTCTGAACCTTCAAGCAGAACAAAGCGTCTAACTTAAGACATGAAGCAGTGAAGAACCAGGATGATTCCAGATGATCAGGAGATTCGTTTACTGCCGAGGATGAACACTGAGTGGTTGGAACCCCTTTATCGAGAAATCTTTAGACACTTTGCAGCCTGGAGCACTAATACATCAGACCCCATTTTTTCACTATGCTCTTTGCTAGTTTAAGATAAAATAAGTATTTTTACAACAAGAGAATTGCCTACAAAAAAAAATTAAGGGTCAAGACTTTTGCACAACAGAAGATCTTTGATCTTATGAGCTGGTGAATCACAATGTGAACGTTCCAAGTCAACATTAATGCTTATTTAAAGAAAATCACAGTGAATGACAAAAGTTAAAGAGCAACACGGCGTCAGCCTCCACTGGAGATCTGGAGACGCCCTCGATTTGTTCCAGATCATGCTGATGAGCTTTGACATCCTTTTTTTTTTTTTTTTCATTCTTCGTGATTCAGTCTCAGGTAGACAGCCTTTTGCCTCAGCTCGACAGCGTTGCATCACCTCCCCCACTCCTCTCAGTCTGACTGCTGGAGCTCCAGAGGGAGAAGTTGTTCTATCAAAAATTGAACATCATCCTGGATGCTTGAATGGAAACGTCAGCTGTGTTCAGTGCCACCTTGATGATTTACAAAAGGTGTGTGTGATCCTACCTGGAGTTTAGTTGCATTAGCATTGCTCCTCAGAACTGAGACTGAATCTTAGCCTTTGCTGTGTTTTCTTCATCTTTAGGAACAGTTATAGTTTTCAAAAACTGCTAAACTGCAGTTAAGTATTCCTACAATCAGACGCACTGCTCAACTAAAAAACGCAGTGGTCTAGTGTTTATACATTTCTTCTAAGCTTCTAAATTGGGGGTCTAATGGTAGGATACCGACTTATGGACCAAGAGGATTCAGGTTAAAATCCCACCTCCCGCACCACCAGTATTGGCACCATCAGGGTTCCTGAGTAAGATCCTTAACCCCAAGTTGTTCCAGTGGGACTGTCCCTGTAATCAGGAACTGGAAATTGCTCTGGAGAAGAGCATTTACAATTACATTACAGTATTTAGCAGACGCTCTTCTCCAGAGCAACCTCCATGTCCTAATTACAGGGACAGTCCCCCTGGAGACACTCAGGGTTAAAGGTCTTGCTCAGGGACCCAGTGGTGGTAGTGTCAAAGGTAGGATTCGAAGCTGGGACCTCTTGAGCCATAGGTCCATAGGCACCCTACCCTAGCCAAGTACCCTACCACTGGACCACCATCAGAGCAGCTGCTAAATGCCATAAATATAAATTTTCTCCATTTTGTTGATAAATAATAGATGCTTCTGAAGTTCTACAGAACATTTTACAGAGAAATGCATCCAGAATGCAGGAAAGTTTTTGATTGGCCAAGTCACTCGCCAGATTTAAACCCAACGGAGTCATTTCGTGGAGAGGAAGCTGAAGAGAGAAATCCCCCAAAACAAACAACTGAACGACTCTGTGGAAAAAGCCTAAAAAAAAGAAACAAAACCAAAGATTTTGTGAAGTCATTGAGTCATAGACCTGATGCAATTGCAAGCATGGAGCATGCAAAAATATTAAGTGTAATTTACTTGAAAAATAAAACATTTCCAACACTGACCTGATAACTCGGGTGGTGAGATACTTTGTTCTGTGTAATTTAAAATATCTAGACAAAAAAAAATCAGGAAATAAAGAATGAAACTGATTTTTTGATCTTAAAACCAAACATCTAGAGTACAAAGCAAAAAAAAGAGATATAAATAATATACACACTGTTTTTAATTCTCATTTGAGGTAGACACTTTGACATTTTTTTTTTTAATATTTAGCTTTTATTTTTCATTTAATATTCAAACACAGTCGACGTCTCCGCAGCTCCGAAGCACTGCTGGCAGATCTTTCATCAGAACGTGGAGCCACTTGAGTTAATTGTTCCACTGATGTGGGAGGTTTTGGAGAGAAGTGTGCCATTAATTATAAGAGTAATGTCACTCCGGCGGCTCTGATCACCCCGCTATTAATGAACAATTAGTTTCAACAATATTTTTACGAACATTAAGCCTAAAGGCGGTCACACTCGGTTAATACCAGTCTGAGTTTTGGCTGCTTTCCTTGTGCTTTTTGGACCGTCATGAAGCCTTTTTATATTCTGATTTAAACTTGTGAGAAATGAGGAGGTTTCTTCAAACATTCATTCCTCCAGTAGAAATACAGATAATAAAAATACAAATAAAAGTAGATTTACTGATTCAACTACTTTACTCTGTTAAAGAGTACAGGAATGTACTAAGAGTGTAAAGTAAAAAATACAGGAATGTACTGAGAGTGTAAAGTAAAAGTACAGGAATGTACTGACAGTGTAAAGTAAAAGTACAGGAATGTACTTAGAGTAAAAAGTAAAAAGTACAGGAATGTAGTGAGAGTATAAAGTAAAAGTACAGGAATGTACTGACAGTGTAAAGTAAAAGTACAGGAATGTACTGAGAGTGTAAAGTAAAAAGTACAGGAATGTACTGAGAATGTAAAGTAAAAAGTACAGGAATGTACTGAGAGTGTAAAATAAAAAGTACAGGAATGTACTGAGAGTGTAAAGTAAAAGTACAGGAATGTGGTAGTGTAAGTAAAGGAGTACAGGAATGTACTGAGGTGTAAAGTAAAAGTACAGGAATGTACTGAGAATGCTAAGTAAAAGTACGGAATGTACTGAGAGTGTAAAATAAAAGTACAGGAATGTATACTCAAGAGTATAAAGTAAAAGTACAGGAATGTAGTGAGTGTAAAGTAAAAGTACAGGAATGTACCGAGAGTGTAAAGTAAAAGTACAGGAATGTACTGAGAGTGTAAAGTAAAAGTACAGGAATGTGCTGAGAGTGTAAAGTAAAAAGTACAGGAATGTACTGAGAGTGTAAAATAAAAGTACAGGAATGTACTGAGAGTATAAAGTAAAAAGTACAGGAATGTAGTGAGAGTGTAAAGTAAAAGTACAGGAATGTACTGAGAGTGTAAAGTAAAAATACAGGAATGTACTGAGAATGTAAAGTAAAAAGTACAGGAATGTACTGAGAGTGTAAAATAAAAGTACAGGAATGTACTGAGAGTATAAAGTAAAAAGTACAGGAATGTAGTGAGAGTGTAAAGTAAAAAGTACAGGAATGTACCGAGAGTGTAAAGTAAAAGTACAGGAATGTACTGAGAGTGTAAAGTAAAAAGTACAGGAATGTACTGAGAGTGTAAAAATAAAAGTACAGGAATGTACTGAGAGTAAAGTAAAAGTACAGGGTGTACTGAGGAGTGTAAGTAAAAGTACAGGAATGTACTGGGAGTGTAAGTAAAAGTACAGGGTACTGAGGTGTAAAGTAAAAGTACAGGAGTGTACTGAGGTGTAAATTGAGGCGTGTCTCCTCTGAAGAGGGCGTCTGGTCTGTCTGTGCTGAAAGTGAACTGAATCTCACTCCATATTAATAGAATTAAAGACTATTAAAGCCTCGAACTTCAACTCCAATAAAAACAATCTACTGAAAATAATCCACATGAACTTCACCGCTTCACTTTCATCACCGTCTCTACTAGTTCTCCATCACGGACACACACTCCACACACCCTGAACTCCACCGTCCACTCTCCCTGTCCTCTCTCTCACTCTCCTTCACTCTGTGTTCAAAGTAAATGAAGGAGAGAGATTTGGGATCAAATGGACGGATTAAAAGTAAAAAATAAATCCCACCTGGGTATCAAACCCAGGACCTTCTCACTGTGAGCTGACAGACCTGCCCAGATCCCGCCCAGACCAGCGGGGTGCAGAAAGGTATTTGTGTGTCTGTTTTACGAGCTCCTGGAGGCGGAACACTCGATTGATTAGCTGCTTTAAGAGATCGAACGAGTATTGCTTTCAGGACGGATGCTGCTGCTGCTGCTGCTTCTTTTCCATATAATCCAGCTTTTTGCATGACGTGCTGTTGGGAAAGATTACAGACGTCTACTGCCCATGTTTCTTCCTCGTTTCCTCTCACACACACTGCTCCCTTGGCAAAGAAGAACAAGCAGATGAATGATATCAGCACAAGCATCCCCTCGCTCACCCTGTTGTCAGCCCTGCATGCCAACACACACACACACACACACACACACACACAGTTGAGGCCTGAAATCGCCCCCGACTCACAGGCCTGGAGGCAGATTTCATTTGTGGACCACACGAGGCAAGAAAAGCAAAAATCCATACCCAGCAAACTGAGCGTAGCGGCTGTTTACTGTATCACCACGAGGCCTGATAAACCTCGTCAACCTGAAGGGCTGCCGTCGAATCCAACGCGGAGGAGACAACGCTGGCTGTCCGAGATAAAGGCGAGAAAAACAACAGCGGATGACATCCATGAACTGCTCCGAAAGCTGCGAGGAACATGGAAAGAGAATGTAAGTCAGAGAGGGATTTCACAAAACAACACAAGGAAGGAAAGGCTATTGAGACTAAAAATATAAATACACACATCCATCCAGTTTCTAAGCTGCTTATCCTGAAACCAGAGGGGCCCAACATGTTCCCTTTTGGCCCTCGCTGAGCTGTAATGCTGGACCAATTTCATCAGTTATTTCTATTTATTTCTGAAAACAATTGCCAAGTAAAATAAGTTCGTTTTTTTTAGTTTAAACTGGTTCTACCCTGGGGACTGGGGTGATAATCTGATGATTCTTCTGCAGAAATGTAGAACATTTTAAAGTGTTCACAAACAGCCCTGATGTATTTTCAGACACTTTACAGGAGAAGCAAACAAAAAGACGGTGAGCTCATGATAGACTGTGTTCAAGTTCAGAAAAAAAGAGGATAAAAGGTCAATAACATGTATCAATATATAGATTCTTAAATTTAATAATAAAAATAAATCGTTTTTTTCGGCTCCAACAATACCTTGAATTGAAGTAAATGAAATAAATGATACATCTTTCATTGAAATATTTAACATGAAGAAAAGTGTTATTTTCTATTATATTTTTTTATTAATAAAAAAGTTCTGAATGCTTTTACAATATGTTAATCCAAATAAAATATAAACATCAAACAAAGATTAGGTAGTTCTTTCTCAAGAATACATTTCATATTGAAATATAGATAGATAGATAGATAGATAGATAGATAGATAGATAGATAGATAGATAGATAGATAGATAGATAGATAGATAGATAGACATACAGACATATCTGTCTATATATCTATTTTTCTGTCTGTCTGTCTGTGTCTGTCTGTCTGTCTATCTATCTATCTATCTATCTATCTATCTATCTTTGTATGTAGACAGACAGTCAGACAACAGACAGATAGATAGATAGATAGATAGATAGATAGATAGATAGATAGATAGATAGATAGATAGATAATTTATCCTCATTTATTTATCTTCTGTTTACTAAGCATTAAGTATGAAGTATTAAGCATTAAGTATGCAGTATGCAGTATGAAGTGTGAAGTATAAAGTAGGAAGTATTAAGCATTAAGTATGCTGTATGCAGTATGAAGTATGCAGTATGAAGTATTAAGCATTAAGTATGCAGTATAAAGTATGAAGTATGCAGTATGCAGTATGAAGTATTAAGTATTAAGCATTAAGTATGCAGTATGAAGCATTCATACTTCAGCCTCTTCACTCCTGAATCTCTCCTGTAATGAACTGAGTTGACGTGAGTTTTGCAGCTCTCTGTGTTTTTCGGCAGCGGTGTGTTTTCGGTGCTCCCTCTGGTCTTTCTCTGTGGATGTAGTTCAGTGTTGAGTATGAAGTATGAGTATGAACCCTGCTGCCCCCCATGGTGCAGCCCAGGGCACTGGAGGGTGAAAAATGAGAAGCAGACATGAGAACAAAGTCAGAGTGGTTCTGTCTCTCCTGCCTTATGTTTGTTACGGTCAGCTGAGGAACTGCCACCAAGAGTCAGTCTGCAAAAAATGAGAAATAACCAATGTTGCTCCTTTTTATTCCTTTTTTATTTGCTAAAAGAATATATACTGTTTAGCAACCAGTCCTCAGGATCAGAAGGTCTTAGGTTCCAATCCTGGAATTGCTCTGATGAATTGCTCTGAAATCCTGGTTTGCTCTGATGTTCTCTCGCTAGGTACCGTCACTGCTCCCCGGGTGCTGGATACGTCCGCCCCCTGCTGGAAGGTGTGTGTGGGTTAAATACAGAAGATGTGTTTGGTTGTGGTTCACTGTGTGCTGTGTGTTCACAGGGATGTTCACTTTCACTTTCACTTTACTGTGTGTAGAAATGCTTTCTTCTTCGATATACATATATATATAAAGAGAGAGATTAGGAAGATTAAGAGAGTGTAGAGTTAGATCTACCGATTATATTAGCTAGCACACGTTCTCATCTCATTACGTAAGGCTCTATTATCAACATGTTGTCTTTAGTAAGTCGTTCTCGTGTAGATAAAGGAAGTCGTTTGCTCGCTCCTTCGTCAGATTCAATAGGGAAGGCATGGAGCTACGGGCTGTTAATTAAAGTGAGCCGTGGGTTTGTAATATTCTCATTTAGTCCCATTTAAAGTTGCTTAACCTGCCTGGCATCTATTAAAATCCATCATTAACATGAGTAATTCAGCCAATGAACCGTTTAAACTCATTACACAGTAGAACAATGAGAAAATGAATCGGCTTGGATAACAGATCATGTTGCGAGGAGTTCCTGGACCAACATGTTAGATCACGTGTTGTTTGATTAACATGCACATTTGGTTTGGTTAGACAACAGTAACGTCATCTCAGGCATCCATATTTCACTTTGTGTTCTTCTTTGGTGCCACCCATCAGCCACAATATTAAAGCCACTGCAGGTGATCATCTGTTTCCAGGTTCTCCAGTCAGTGGTGGAGATATCTGGGAGTAAGTGAACAGTCAGTGCTGGAAGTAGGAAAAATGGATGGAAATGTAAGGATCTCAGAGACAAACTGTGATGGTTAGATGACTGGATCAGAACATTACAGCAGGTCTTCTGGGGTGTTCCCTGTATGCAATGATCAGAAACATCCAAACGTGCTCCAAGAAAAGACAAATGCTCACAGGTTCAAGTGTGCCAAAAGCTCATGAACCATCTGGTCCAAAAGAAGAGTTGCTGTAGCACAAACTGCTGAAAAGGTTCTGGTTCTGATAGAAAGGTGTCAGAACACACATCAGAGCTGGACCAAACAATGATAGAAGAAGGTTGGCAGGTCTGATGGATCAGGTTCTCTTTTCCATGTGGATGGTCAGGTGTTTGTCTGTTCTTGCCTGGAGAAGAAACAGCAGGATGCACTATGGGAAGCCTGAAGAGGCAGTGTGATGCTCTGGACAATGATCTGCTGGTAAACCTTGGGTCCTGCATTAATGTGGATGTCTTTAGACCTAAATGTCGCTGTAGACCAAGTTTCACCATTCATGGTGATGGTGTCCCTTAATGGCAGTGTCTTTTTTCAGACACACTGCAAATGTTATTCAGGAACCAACTGAGGAACAAGGTGGCTTTCAGTTCCATCCAGCATCTGTGGGATAAAATCAGTGTCATGCATTGATCACATTGATCTTTTGCTGGAACCACGGCTCACTTTCAGAGGGCTAGATGGGTTAGAACTCCTTTGGCCGCATCCTGGGAACCTTCACAACATCAGGCAGGAGGCTTTAATGTTATGGTGGAGAAGTGTTTGTATTTGTGATAGTCCTTTCTCAGAAAACATTGGGTCATTCTCCAAGTTGGGCTTCTAAATCCTGCCAGGGAGTTTAATGATGCAGAACTAATGCTGAGTTGATGAGCCATTGAAAGATGACCAGAGCTTTTCTCCAGGAAGCTTGGGTAGTAGACTGCTTCAGGTCGACTTGTATGTTCATGAGAGCTGCAGGAGCTGCATTTGTATGCCAAGATTTGAAAGCATTGATTTGGAGGAGCTGATGTTGAAAGCCAGAAGAGCATAAAACTGCCAGAATCAGTTGGGTTTGTTTACTCAGAAGGTCTCAGCACACATCAAAAAAGAAACTTGTGTGAACTTCATTCAGCTCCATTCAGGAAGAGTAAAGCCAGCATGGCCAGACCTTCTCACCTTCTCACCTTCTCACCTTCTCATCTGTCCCAGCTGCTGATGGAGCAAAACAGAAACATCTCAATCTTTCACTGGACAAGAATTCAAAATGTTCAGCTCAGTACAGATGGGTCTTCTGTCTCCATGTGAAAACAGTGAGGAGATCTGATTGTATGGTTCTTCCACTCAGGAACTAAGACAGAAAACTCCTGATGCAGCTTCTGATGCTGAGAAGGGGGAGGTCCAGTTGGCCTGAGATCTGCTTGAGACCTTGAGAAATCCTTCTATTTACAGAATTGTTCTGTCTGTTCTGTCGTTTTATTGCTGTTCTGGCTACAAAGTCTCAGCATGTGTCTGTTAACTGACCTGCTTTATAAACTGTGGTTTTATGAACTTCGAGCGAGGTCGTCAAATATTTATGAACATCAGTTTCGACAAAACAGTCAGTGATTTGAGGATTTCTGGGTTTGTCAGGATTTCCAGTTGCTCTGTAATTCACAATTTTTTTCATTTTTGCAGTTTGATTGGATGCTGACAGAAAGCAGGCAGAAGGTCGTGCTATAAATCATCTCTCAGTGTTTGTTGGGGGTGATTAAAATCAGAATTTCTCAGTTTGAAATCTGTGAACACGTACCAAACACCAGATGTGTCATTTTTAATGTATATGGTATTTATTAAAGTATCTTTCCCCAACATTATCTGACATTTCTGAGCTTTAATAAAGAAGCAGTTCACATCCCCTGGCACTTTGTAAAGAACCCTTATCATGTAAATCGGAACTTTACAATTTTTAAAAAATAAAAGCAACAGATACATTATACGCTCTCAATCACTCGTTTTCTGAGCCACTTGTCCTGATTAGTCCGTCCCAGCTCTCATAGGTTTTTGATTAAAAAGTGATGCTCTTGATTTTCAGCCAAACACAGGTTATTTTTGAAAGGTTTTATCAAAATTTCAGTTTAAAACTAAATGCTGGTTAATATTCTCCTTTTTGCACATAAACAGTAAAGAAGTTTAACACCCTGTGACAACGTTTTGGAACCCCGTTATGCTCTGTTTGTCTGGAGAGGAGAAGCTTTGGATGCTTGGATGCTTCAGTCCACGCTTCTCGTACAACATCCATATGCAGAGGGAGCCCATGAAACATCCTCTGGACCAATCAGAATGCCCTTATCGGGTCCTGCGGACACACAGGGTGATGTGGTCAGGAGCCAGAGATGAGTCAGGAGCACAGAGTGCTCAGTGGACCCCAAGCCACGTATGTGCCTCGCCTTCAGCCCGGCCTGGCCTTTCTCGCAGGGCCGGCAGCTGTGGGCCACACGTGTCCGCCTTATTAACGGCGCCGAGGCCGTGGAGCTGTAGGTCATGGTTCCAGACGCACTGCGGCCAAGCTTGGACTTCAGGCGAGCAGCTCGTATCAATATTACAGTTTGTTTTGTGGAGAAAGGAAGGATTTGCATTCTTTTGAACAAAAACATGGCAGCAGATGTGCGTTTAGCTCAAAGGAATTCCCCCAAAAAACGTTGAAATGCTGTACGCGGCAGATTTCTGGGAGAATGCTCGATGAAGCACGACCTGATCTTAAATTATGCACAATACACACTCCTGTCAGAGAAAATACAGACAACAAGCAGCACACTGGGATGATGCGTTTGCCAATTATACGGCTGTGGGCCTTAATTGTAGGAGGTTTTAATTAACCAAAAACCCTGACACTTAGAGCCTTTACAGACAAATAGATGCATCAGGGTTGATTCGTAGGCTTCATCTCCATATTAAAGGACATGCATGTTTGTTGCGACCTCTTTCTTTGAAGTGCAGCAATGAAAACACCTGAGTGATTGCATGTTCTTTGATATGGGACTGCTATTGTAATTCAGGGTCGATTCATCAGTTCCCAAACATTCAGGATATGGTTTCTCATAATGGGCTGCAAAATCGGGCTTTCATGCATGGATTACAGGTTTTTTTTAGCCAGAAAATGGAAAAAGGGAGAAGAAAAGGGAGATGTTTCTGAAGCCATTTCAAAATTTGACACTCAGATTATGCTGAGTTTGATAACCAAAGAGCTGTTCAAAAAATGTGGGGTTTTTTGTGTGAAAATGTGCACCTTTTTCCCTCTTTTTGTCAAAAAAAGAAAGAATTCAAAAAGGTTTCAAGTTTTGAAAAATAAAATTGAATTCTACTTTGAAATTTCATATCTTTTCACATCATATCTGGGGCTTTTTTAGCAAATGACTACGTTGCATTTTATTTCACCCAGTATCCCAAATCAGGGTCACTCCTTCTCCAGCCTGACTGATGTAGGATGAAGCGAAGGGCACCTGCATGCGTTGAGGTATCAATGTACGCATTTGCTTTTGAATGGGGCTGAGAAATATCCGTCTGATTGTATCTGCCACCTCAGAGAGTGGTGTAACTAAGGCTGACACAATGAGGCTACAGCAGTTTCATTCTGCTCACACATCTTTAATTAATACAGAATCAGTGACAGAGTCTCTCCCCCTCTCTCTCTCTCTCTCTCTCTCTCTCTAACTCATTGTAGCAGAAAAAGAACTAAACTGTTCCTCGAGAAGAAAGCAAAGCTACAGGTTATTTCCCAGATGTCTTAGAGGCTGAGGAAGCCTGAGTCCTGGCTGAGCCTCGAGAAGATGTAGACATTATCTACTGACCTCCATATTAACATCTGTTTCTTATTTTTTAACTGAGATTGAAAATCACTCAGCGAATGTTGGCGGCAGCAGTCGGGGAACAGTGATGGGGACAGCACCTTGATCATGGGAACCTCAGGGCAACCTACAGGTCTGGGACTCCAACCCACAACCAATACATTCTTGGAGCCTAAGCAGTAGGTCACCACTGCTCCCGGAGAGGACAAGAAATTTGTCTGTTTTTTAACATTCAAATTGACTGAGCAAAATCTTACCATGAGAAATTCTGAGTTGATGGTGAGAAGAACTGTGAGGAACATTTACAAAAGTAACCAAGTGACTGTTGTTTGTGTTTTTTGATGCAAATCTGCAGAAAAGTCAGTCTTAGAGAAGAACAAACATTCTCTAGGCCCTGTGATGGTGCAGCCCATCTGATGGGATGCATAATTTGTCAGGCACACATTTAATATTGGTCCATTTCTGAGCACAGGACCCCTGTGGGACACATCTTACTTGGGTGGACCATTCTCCACACACTGACACTGCTGGGTTAAGAAAGGTCCACCACTCAGAAATATCCAGCCAAGAACAACTCTGGAAAGGGACCAATGATGAGGACTTGAGGAGGGCTGGCTCAAACTGTGCTACAGCAGATGGGCTACAGTCTCTAAGGATGTTTCTTCTCTGCACACGATACTGAAGCTGTACTTTTTCCACATGCCATTGAATCAGAACTGTAGATTAGATTTTGCAACAGGTAGATTTGCAAAAGTCCACCCAATCCTTTATACTTGGGTAAAAAATGACTCAGCTGGAAGTACTGATTCCCACACTTTACTCAGTACAAGTGCAAAAGTACAGGAATGTACTGAGAGTAAAAAGTACAGGAGTGTACTGAGATTGTAAAGTAAAGAGTAAAGGAGTGTACTGAGAGTGTAAAGTAAAAAGTACAGGAATGTACTGAGAGTGTAAAGTAAAAAGTACAGGAATGTACTGAGAGTGTAAAATAAAAGTACAGGATTGTTCTGAGAGTGTAAACTACAGGAATGTACTGAGAGTGTAGAGTAAAAGTACAGGAATGTACTGAGAGTGTAAAGTAAAAGTACAGGAGTGTACTGAGAGTGTAAAGTGAGACGTGTCTCCTCTGAAGGACGTCTGGAGTGTCTGTCTGTGCTGAAAGTGAACTGAATCTCACTCCATATTAATAGAATTAAAGACTATTAAAGCCTCGAACTTCAACTCCAATAAAAACAATCTACTGAAAATAATCCACATGAACTTCACCGCTTCACTTTCATCACCGTCTCTACTAGTTCTCCATCACGGACACACACTCCACACACCCTGAACTCCACCGTCCACTCTCCCTGTCCTCTCTCTCACTCTCCTTCCATCCATCCTCATCAACTGCCTTCAGCCAACAACCGTCAAGTCCAATTCCCAAGGCAACCCAAAGTGCAAACGTTGCAGCAATGCGCAGTTAGAAGATAAGCGTTTCTAATAAAGTGGCCAGTAAAAGTTCCATTTGCGCTAATTAATCAGGTGCTCAGTGATTAAACTATTCCTGTGATTTTAATCCCATTTTGGTTTTCAGCAATGCAAGGAAGAGGTCCACTAAAACACATGTCTGGTCACTCTAGTCCAGCTGGACACAGAGGGAGAGAGAAGGTCACTTCGGTCTTGTGGCGATTTGTCACATTTAACCGCCAAACCACTGTTCTTACCCAAGGTCAAATGCAGCTTTGCGTTGTGAGCAACTTGACCTATGTCAGAGACACAGGAAGATGCAGCCTCTGCTTTTCTTTTTTCCCCAGATATTAAAACTGATGTCCTTTTGCCTGCAAGACTTATTAAATTAGATTATCTGCAGACAGGCAATGTGACTGAAACGGGAAATAAGCGTTGAAGAAAAATAGCCAGTCTGCGGGGGCATTTGCTCAAGTGACCTTATCTAACAGGCCAAATTTCCTCTCTTGTTTGTTGTCCTTGTCCCAGATCTGGTCGTGGCTTTGATTTAGGACTAGCCTTTCCCACTCTTATGTCTTCCACACACCGGAGTCGGGGGCTGTTTGCTTTTGCCCCCGGCAAACAGAGGCACTATCGTACCAGGTCCCCGAGGTCTGGCCGGAGAGGCGGACCGATCCAGGTCGGAGTTGTTCCTGCAGCTGCGCTCACTCGTGCACCAGGACGCGCACACTTTCTGCATTTCATCTGAGCGGCTTGAAGTTGTGCTGTCAGAGACTATTGACCTGCTGCCTGAAGGCAAAACAAAGTTTGGGAACGTTCTTGCAGATGGGCTTGTTTTTATCTATTTATTTTTGAAGGGCTAGATGATGGCGGGTGAAGTGTAACACCCTAACTGGCATGAACTGCCGTGATACCTCTCAACACATGCCTTCATAAATAAACATGAGGCTCCGTTTCTCCCCAAAAACCTTCTGTGTTTATCACCGAGGTGAAACCTGCCTTAAAGGGATGTTCAGATGAAAAAGACCCGCCTGCTTTCAGGAGTCTATTCAGATCGTAACCTTGTGTGTTTACACTCAGTACTCCATGACTCTGGTCATCAGACTGAAATCTGATCGTAGAAGACTTTGGTTTCTACAGAACAAATTATATTACACAGTGTTTTATAAACCAAACACAGAATACAATGTATCACTGATCCCTTTTCCTGTACACCAATCACATTGCGGCAGTGGTGGCCTAGTGTTTACACTAGGCTACATAATCAGAAGGTCACGGGTTTGAGTCCAATACCAGTAGGTAACCCTGAAGTTCCCTCGATAAGGGTACCATCCACAAGGACTGTTTATTCGTCACCATCTCCAACCCGTATAACATAGCTGCTCTCACTACCATCTCCAACCTGTATAACATAGCTGGTCTCACTACTGTCTCCAACCTGTATAACCTAGATGGTCTCACTAGCATCTCCAACCCGTATAACATAGATGGTCTCACTACTGTCTCCAACCTGTATAACATAGATGGTCTCACTACCGTCTCCAACCCGTATAACACAGATGGTCTCACTGCCGTCTCCAACCTGTATAACATAGCTGGTCTCACTGCCATCTCCAACCCATATAACATAGCTGGTCTCACTACTGTCTCCAACCCATATAACATAGCTGGTCTCACTACTGTCTCCAACCCGTATAACATAGATGGTCTCACTACCGTCTCCAACCTGTATAACATAGCTGGTCCCACTGCCGTCTCCAACCCATATAATATATTTGGTCTCACTACCGTCTCCAATCCGTACAACATAGCTGGTCTCACTACTGTCTTGTAAACCTCCCCTTTCACTCGTGTTGGTCCCCATCTGTCACAGATCACTCCTGTCTCCACCATCCTAGGACAGACCTTAAAATATAACAAAAACTATTAAATGAACACTGAAACCAAGTGGCCCGGGACATTAAACCCTCCATCACTCCTCATCAAGCCGCCCTGCAAGCTGAAAACAAACCCCACGCAAACGTGAATCACATGAGCCTCCCGGCAAGCTGATTCTGCGACTTCTGCCTGAAGAAAGGACTTATATGTTTGGGTCATTTAAGCTGAAAATGTACCAGTAAAAAGCTAATATCAATGTTCAGGAACACCAGCACACTGAGAACTCCTCCCAGTGATCCTCCCGAGTTTTCCCAGTGTAACCTTTAACAGCCCTGTAAATCATAATTACTTTTCCCAGTAATGAATATTGATGTTTTGCTGAGGTGTGGGCTCGATTCCCATGACTCGGACTCAAGTTCTTTTGATGCACCAAAGCTTGAACATTAATGACTGCAGAAGAAACGTGAGACCTGCTGTAGGCCAGAACTGTGTACATAACTATCACGACGCTTAATTTATTAGACGAGTTACTTCCTTTAATAATTTAGATCATTTAGATGGACAAGATAGATGGACGAGTCCAAATTTAAAGTGACGTCTCCTCAAAGAGAGAAGGTTGTGGGTTCTATTCTCAGCCTGGGCTCTTCTGTGTGGACTGGGTTTTTTCTGGGACTTCTGGTTCCAAACAGTCCAAACACATGACAGGTGGATTTGAGATGCCTCCAACCTCTCCACCTTAAGCCCCGTGAGTGAAAGTGAAAGTGACTATGTGTCATGATGAAAACAAAGCACACGGTGAACCACAACCAAACACATCCTCTGTATTTAACCCACACACACCGTCCAGCAGGGGGCAGACGTATCCAGCACCCGGGGAGCAGCGATGGGGACCTGCTGGTCCAGGATGGGATCTTAGGGCCAAGTCCCTCAACCCTAGAGTGCTGGGATAGATAAAAGTGGCTCTGAAGATCATCATTTAAAAGATGACTGTTTTTCAGGCTTTGTTGAGAGTTGGGCGCTACAAACAGATGCTCGATTAAAATCAAACCCGTTTGTGTTTCAGAGCATGAATGCCAAATATCGCGCAAATTACACAAGGACATCATTTGCAGCAGAGGGAGCTTTTAAAGTCTTCTGCCAAAATGTTACAAGACAGCAAATTGATGATCCGTCCAGTTGATCTGCTGTTATTATGCCTGCAAAGGACAATATGTGTTCCTGACTGACGTTTTCTAATGGAGACCTTGACACATGCATATTGTTTTTTCCTCCCCTTTCAAGATTCCTTGTCCATTCGGTGCATGATTTGCCGTCTAATTTGACTCCCTGAGTTCTGGTGTTTGCGCCCCAGGGTGGACGGAGCGGCGCCTGCGTTCCAGCGCTGCTTTTTTGAACCGAATGCATTTCTTGCTGATGGAGCGAAGGCCTAATTCAAAGCGCTGTTGGGGAAGCTGACGGAGCTCACCGCTTCTACAAGCATCACACTCCCTCCGTCTGAAAAAAATCACCCGCGTCCTTCTGATTCCCTCCCTCCAATTTGAAAGTTAGGCAGACGAGGTCATGACGGCTTCCCCGCGATATAGAAACCTTTCTTTGCTGATGTGAGATTTATTAACTGATGATAGTCCTGCTGTCAGAGCAGTCAGAGATGGAAGTTATAACACCAAAAGAACGGTGAAATTGCAGCTGAAATGTAGTTGATCAGCGATCACCAAAGGGAACGTGAAGACAGGGAGAGTGGACGGTGGAGTTCAGGGTGTGTGGAGTGTGTGTCCGTGATGGAGAACTAGTAGAGACGTGGATGAAAGTGAAGTGGTGAAGTTCATGTTGATTATTTTCAGTAGACTGTTTTTATTGGAGGGGCAGTGGTGGCCTAGTGGTTCGGGCGTTGGCCCTATGATCGGCGATTCGGGGGTTCGAACCCCTTCCCAATGGGTTGCACTGAAGTACCCTTGAGCAAGGTGCTTCCCCTGTCCTCGCCCTGTGTGAGCTGGGTTGGACACCAGCACTTCCCCGCGACCCCATTTGAGACAAGCAGCAGAAGATGGATGTTTTTATTGGAGTTGAAGTTCGAGGCTTTAATAGTCTTTAATTCTATTAATATGGAGTGAGATTCAGTTCACTTTCAGCACAGACAGACACTCCAGACGTCCTTCAGAGGAGACACGTCTCACTCTACACTCTCAGTACACTCCTGTACTTTTTATTTTACACTCTCAGTAAATTCCAGTACTTTTACTTTATACTCTCAGTACATTCCTGTACTTTTTACTTTATACTCTCAGTACATTCCTGTACTTTTTATTTTACACTCTCAGTAAATTCCAGTACTTTTACTTTATACTCTCAGTACATTCCTGTACTTTTTACTTTATACTCTCAGTACACTCCTGTACTTTTACTTTACACTCTCAGTACATTCCTGTACTTTTTATTTTACACTCTCAGTAAATTCCAGTACTTTTACTTTATACTCTCAGTACATTCCTGTACTTTTTACTTTATACTCTCAGTACACTCCTGTACTTTTACTTTACACTCTCAGTACATTCCTGTACTTTTTACTTTACACTCTCAGTATATTCCTGTACTTTTTACTTTTAACTCAGTGGAAGAAGCAGTGGAACCATTAAGGACCTTTACAAAGACCTTATTTTAACTTCATTCGTCACACTTCTCACGTAGCTTCTGAAACACTTTTTCCATATTATTAGGTAAGGAACTCTGTGGGTTTAACTGAGAGAGTTATGCTCTGCATCACTCATAGCTTTTTAATAAGCTAATTTCCGGATCTTCAGCCCCTCACATCTACTCGCAGGGATAAAAAAGCTTAAGGGCAAATGAAATTAATAAACAAAACCTTTTTACTGAAACATCCTTCTCCTTGCCAAGTTGGCCGGTTCTCAGCCTGCATCATCGTGGTCTTCACCGAAGGCTGCACAGAGACATGCGAGGGTAACTTGTTCTGCTTTTAGCAATGCTAAAGTTTTGTAGCACATCCAGGCACTAAACTAAAGCCACTGCTAGATGAAAAACACTGATGATCTGGTTCCAGGATCTCATGTCACTGGGTGGAGATACTAGACAATCCTTCTGGTCTCTGAGAAGAGCTGCAATAAAACAAACTGCTGAAAATGTTCTGACAGAAAGGTTTCAGAATACACATTGCAGCTGTGCATGGGGCTGCAGACCGGTCAGAGTGTCCAAGTTGTCTCCTGTCCACCATGAAAGCTCCTACAATGTACATCAGAACATGGCGCGCCATAGAGCGATGGAGGAAGGTGGGCAGTTCTGATGGATCCTGTTCATGCTCTACAAGAACCCGATTTTAACTCATCCTCTGTATTATCCCACACACATCGTCCAGCAGGGGGCAGACACATCCAGCACCCAGGGAGCAATGATGGGGACGATACCTTGCTCAAGGGTACATCAGGGTAACCTACTCGTTAAACACTAAGGCAACGCTAACCCCGAAAGAGACTCAAAGGCCTTTTATAGCAGCCGCCTCCAATCCTGGACCTGCCGTGTCTGCTCTTTTACAAAG
Organism: Hepsetus odoe; assembly: GCA_017165825.1. Taxonomy (NCBI): domain Eukaryota; kingdom Metazoa; phylum Chordata; class Actinopteri; order Characiformes; family Hepsetidae; genus Hepsetus; species Hepsetus odoe. The sequence goes on from CM029366.1 coordinate 33,464,819, forward strand.
TGTGAGATAAACATCTATAAAACACACACTCCTGCTGAATCATCGGCAGTTCCTATTCAGATCGATAGATTTATACCTGATCAGGGCTGTGCAGCCTGCCGATTGGAGGAGGCCCTAATTGCACAAAGCTATTGGGTTTGATTAGTTAATGGCGCCGCTCGTTTCTTCGCGCCTAATTAAAGAAGTGAAATGAGAGACAGGGTCGGCTAATTAATCGAGCCGGACTCACTCATATGCAGATAAAATCAATGACATTGTTGTCGACTCGGGCAGCGATGGGAGGATATTTATGTGCACCCCAGCAGATCTCGGAAGACACCACCTGCCAAGAGACAGCGTTGGCCGTTAAGCAGAAAAATGCTGGCTTTTCTTGTGCCAATTTTGGGTTGCATTCGCGTTTATCAAATTGATTTCTTTGGATCTCTTTTGCACTTTTTTTAACACACAGCACAAATCAATTCCCAGACAAATGTAGTCTCGCACTTAATCCTTTGTAGCCATGAGTGCTGGTTACGCACAGAGCCACCTTTTCCTTGTTATTCATTCTGTTATTTAGTCTGATTATACATAATAGCTGTTTGCACGCTATTTGTTTTGTGCAGCCTATACGTCCATGCGTACACATCTCAGCCCTTCCTGCATTACAATGGAAGGTGTTTTCATATTAGCGCTGGTGCACATTTTCAGCCTGACTGCCTCCGTTCGCACTCATTAAAAGGCAGCGAGGCATCTGAAGCCTTTTCTTTCCCTTTTATCAGGAAAAAATAATGTCCTTTATGAGCTGCCATCACCTTGACACACAAAAGAGTGTACTGCGACCTGGTGTGTGCAAAAGGGAAGTGGCACAGAAAGGAAAATGCTCTTACCTGCAGGGTTCTGTCTGCAGGGCTGGAATGTACTAGAGTAATTGCACTTTAATTGTATTTGTGTACTTAAGATCTGTATCGGAAGGCCTGTTACAAAGATTCCTTTTGGGAAGGTGTTTTAAGTTAAGGGTGCTAAAACTTTTGCCTTTTTTGCTTTTTAAGCATTCCCAAGTGCCCTAGGAGAGTGGACACTGGGAGAGTGAGAACCGGGAGAGTTAATGCAAGTGTGTGCTTCAACAAAAGCCGAGGGAGGGGAGTTGAGGACGATGTGATGGAGAGATGGAGAGAGAGAGCTTCTCAGAGCTGCATGTTCTCAGTCCCACTTCTCCTCCTCGGGCCTGTTGGACGGGCCAAGTGGACTCATTTGTGGACGGCGGGCTCCAGAGACACCAGGCCCAGAGCGCAAACACAAATACGGCGTTCAACCTGCTCTCATTCGCATGGCATTAACTCCACATAACGCTCTTCCTCTGCCATCATCAGCGGAGGTGAAGCAGACTGTTTATCCGACCCCACGCCTGCTTGTTGGAGGGAAGCCTCGCGTTCTCGAGCAGGAAAAATCCTCTTCAGCCGCCTTCTGACCCCTAATTCCCACGCAGACATGCCTGCCCTGAGATTTTCATTTCCTCCGAATGTGAGATTCACACACTCCATGAGTCCTTCACATCAATCAGACAAGTCCATCTACAGAGAAGGTGAAGAATCACACGCTTTGCTTTTCACTGGTTTTGAGTGTCAGGGTTGACAGGTTCCCACCCAAGTGAGCTGGTTTGGAAGTTCTGGTGGCTTTTACACACTTTCAGTTTGTAGATTATAGTGAAAGTACGAAGACTGGGTGAGTGGGCGGGTTATTGGAAGGAGTCCACATGAGTGGGTGTGGCTATCAGAAGTGTAAAGTCTGAATGAGTGGGTGTGGCTATCAGAAGTGTAAAGTCTGAATGAGTGGGTGTGGCTATTAGAAGTGTAAAGTCTGAATGAGTGGGTGTGGCTATTAGAAGTGTAAAGTCTGAATGAGTGGGTGTGGCTATCAGAAGTGTAAAGCCTGAATGAGTGGGTGTGGCTATCAGAAGTGTAAAGCCTGAATGAGTGGGTGTGGCTATTAGATGTATAAAATCTGCTTGTGTGGGCAGGGGTATTAAAAGTATAAAGGCTTGGGGAGTGGGCGGGGTTATAAGGGGAAAGAATGTAGGCTAGGTGGGGTTGTTAGGTGAAGGTATAAAGGCAGGGTTACTGGGTGAGGTTTTTACAAGTATAAAGGCTGCTTGAGAGGGCGGGGTTATTTTGAGATTAAAAACTGGGTGAGTGGGTGGGGTTATTAGGTGAACGTATGAAGCCTGGATGAGTGGGCGGGGCTATTAGGTGATCGAATGAAGCCTGGGTGAGTGGGTGGGGCTATTAGGTGATCGTATGAAGCCTGGGTGAGTGGGCGGGGTTACTAGGTGATCTATGAAACCTGGGTGAGTGGGCGGAGTTATTAGGTGATTGCATGAAGCCTGGGTGAGTGGGCGGGGTTATTAGGTGATCGTATGAAGCCTGAGTGAGTGGGCGGGGTTATTAGGTGATGTATGAAGCCTGAGTGAGTGGGCGGGGTTATTAGGTGATGTATGAAGCCTGAGTGAGTGGGCGGGGTAATTTTGAGTTTAATAGCTGGGTAAGTGGGTGGGGTTATTATGTGAACGTATGAAGCCTGGTTCAGTGGGCGGGGCTATTAGGTGATCGTATGAAGCCTGGTTCAGTGGGCGGGGTTATATATAAACGTGTTTGGCAGAAGGGCCTGTTTTCTCCATCAGTATTGAGGGATTATGAGCTGCAGTGAACGCTGCAGTGCTTTAGCGCCCACTACAGACGGAGGAGGGAGTGCACAGTCGAAATGGTCTCGAGAGTCTCAGCAGTAATTATCACTCCCTCTGCTGCTGCTGCTGACATCCAGCTGGCCTGCAGACATGTCACTGTTTGACCTTTGCCACCACCTGAACTTTGCGTTTCTTCTAGTCCCTTTTTTCTTTCTTTCTTTCTTTCTTTATTTCTTTCTTTCTTTCTTTCTTTTTTTTTCCTCCATCACACTCTGTGAAGCATATGTGTTTATTTTGCCGAGGTTTTTTGGCTGGCATTTGGATGTGACTCACTTAGATGCAGGAGTATGTGTGTGTCTGTGTGTGTGTGTATGTGTGTGTGTGTGTGTGTGTGTGTGGTTGACATTCTTGCAGAAAGGCGAGTCCTCCTGGCTATTCCTACACACACACACACACACACATACACACACACACACACACACACTTGCATAAATCCTCAGGTCTCTGGTTAGAGGCGGATGAATAAATCTTTGTGTGATAACAACCCTGTGCTTGGTGTTTTAACGCACACTGCTGGATCTCCCTCTGCTAAAGCCCTTTTGAGATGACATTAAATCTGTGTGTGTGTGTGTGTGTGTGTGTGTGTGTGTGTGTGTGTGTGTGTGTGTGTGTTTGCTCGGGACAAAATGTTCACACGTTGACTGAGAATTTGTCCAGATGTTTTGGGCCTCATGACATTTTGCACAAAAAAATTACAATTTCATGATACAAAAACCAAAAAATCTAAAAGTACCGAAGCACATCAAACTAAAAAAAAAAAAAAAAACAGAAAAACAAAAAGTTTTTCCTCCATATTTGAAAATACTGACTTAATTTCCTAAAAAGACTGGCTTGGCGGTGGCCTAGAGGTTAGGAAGTTTCCCCTGCTTCAGAAGATTGTGGGTTCGATTCCCTTAGGTACCCTTGAGCAAGGTACCGTCCCCGTCACTGGTCCCTGGGTGCTTTCAATAGCTGCCCACTGCTGCATGGGTTAAATGCAGAGGTCCAACTTTGCTGTGGTTCACTGTGTGCTGTGCTGTGACCTCGCAATGATGAGGGTTGTCACTTTCACTTTTTTAATATTCATATCTTGAAGCATTGGCTTTTAAAAGGACTGTGTCAAAAAGGGGCTTTTCTTTTCCTAAAGACATTTGGACAAAGTTAGAGAAGCAACATGGCGCTGGTTTGGACGTGTCCAGAGGAGAGACGAGGAGTATATCAGGAGAAGGTGTTGAAGATGGAGCTGCCAGGAAAGAGGAGAAGAGGAAGGACAAAGAGGAGGTTTATGGAGGTGGTGAGAGAGGACATGCAGGGGGATGGTGTGAAAGAAGATGCAGAGGACAGGAAGAAATGGAGACGGTTGGTGTGCTGTGGCGACCCCTAAACGGGAGCAGCCGAAAGAAGAAGAAGAAGAAGAAGAAGAAGATTTTGACATAGCATGTTAGCTATTTTTTTACATATTAAGAAAATAGTAATTGTTTCATGAAAGTCATTTTGAGACATGAGACAAAAAGAGACACATCTGACGTCTTATAAAAAAATAAGAGTTTAGTATCTGAAATGAATCAGTTGCTCTGTGAAAACAATATCATTTATTTTTTACAGGTAACTTCTAACCAAAAAACAAAACTGCTCCTAAATGATCTCATCAGCTAAAATCACTGCCAAGGGTCCATTTTATTTCATATCTTTTCTTCTTTAAAGCAAAAAAACTCAAATTGGCATTGCAGGCTGAAATTAATAACTCAAAATATTCATTATTATATGAGATTCTGGAGCTACAAAAGGAATTAATTGTTTTATTTATTTGAATAAACAACATATTTTTGTACTCCTTCATATCAGGAACGGTCTTCATTAGAAAGGTGTATTTTTATTATGATTCAGGATAATTTTCTATAGAAAACTGTGAACAGGGGCGAGACAAAATGCCACACAATTTGTGAAATGCCACAAAGAATTAGCAAAGAAAAACTTTTATTGGACAGTGTCACTGCTGGCTTCACTTCCCCCATTGCAATCAAACTCTTAAACCTTGAAAATGTGAAAATAAATAATGTATGTTCCTGTATTTCTATTTTTGTGAGGACCTATAATGAAGAAAATACATGCTTTTGGTTTCTAAGGTTAAGCCTGGATTACGTTTAACACCCCATTACAGTCACGCAGTCCTCGCAAAGATAGGAATACACAAAATCTGGAGCCTGGTTATGTGTGCATGCATGCGTGTCTATGTGCATCTGTGTAGAGGCAGCTGATGTTGGGAGCACACACACACACACACACTCTCACACACTGTTTGTGTTAAGGGTTCGAGCTTTGACAAGCCATGTCAAATCCCATCCCATCTAATGAGACACCAGCAAACTCTTGGAGACCAGCGGCCTTCCCGGCAGCGCTGCCCCATTTGCCGTCCTCAGGAAAGATCTGTCGGCCATCGGAGGTCGTCAGCGCGAGGACAAATGGACACACCAATTAGCTCTAATTCGCTTGGTTCATCTTGAAACCATGCACATGCTCTGGCCTGAGACATGAAGCTGCCTGCAGTAATTGACCCTTATCCATATTTGTATTGGGCTCTATAGCCTCTAAATTACGAGCATCAGTAACCGGTTGCCGTAGTCGCCAGAAAAGTGGAAAGTGAATGACATTTCAGCACATTAGTGTAAGTTTCCCAGCCTCGGCTCAGCTTCCTCGCTCCTCTGACCAACCCGCCTCCTCCTTCGCTCATAAAAACACACACAGAGTGGGAGCAAAGTGCGCCAACCTTTTTGTCAAGCCTGATTTTCATGATGGAGCCGCAGAAATATTGCCCTGACCTCGGCCCACTCTGCATACGCTCCACTGGAACGTCCATTTATGCAGCCAAGCACTTGCTTCTGCTTGCTAAGCCTTAAAGAAATGCAGTTTTACAACCTGATCTCACTGCCTGCCTCCAAAATATCCAACTAGAAGAGTTAATCTTCATGTTCATAATTTCCACAGGAGGTCACTTCCTTAAAGGACTGCCCACCAGGAAGACAAATCTAATCTTTCATCCATTGGCCTCAGCTCATTTCTACAAAATGCTCGATTGTCTTGTATTTGGCGCACTAACCGATGATACTGAGCTTCTAAAGAATCCCAACAGAGTGAGAACGTCCAGAGGAGGAGACGATGGATTTGACTGTTGGACGTGTCTCTGTCTCTGGGGAGGGTATGACAGAATGGGCACCAATAGTTCACACGCCTTTGATGCAAAACATTTAATGAAAGATGAGTCCAGTGTTTTAAAGTTTGCTTTAGTCGTATCTTCACCACGTCGTTCTGGTTTGGTTTTGTGGCTTTGACGGGCTGCGTCCTAAACCACACACTTCTACACTCTACACACTACATTACTGAGTGTGTGTCCTATTCACTATTTGTCCACACTATTGAGTGTGTGTCCAGTTTGGGACACGGTTGTGAGAACAGTGATGTAACGAGAGATCAATAAAAAGTTCTCCAGTTAAACATCTTCATCTTCAGTCTGAAAACTTCACGATGATTGTTGGAGAGAAGAGGGACGCTCGCTAACATTAGCTCATCATCACCCTTTAACAGTGAAGAGTCTCTCGTCCTTGACTGCATTATTGACCGTCTACACTGAAGACACACAGCTGTCTGTCGTTCTGTAGTGCAGTAAGGGGAGGGATTCTTCACGAGACGTATGCAGACGTCCACATGGCTGTTTTTAGGGACTGAAATACTGCAGGGTGATGGACAGAGATCCAAAACTTACAGATTGACCTCATATCTTTGTTTTTCAGCTACGAGATGATCTACTCATCTGGTCTTTGGAACAAAGTGAAGATATTTGCATGTGCAAGTTCTACAGGTTTCTTTTGCAAGACATGTGACTGAAAAATATGAGTTGTCTTGACTGAACCTTGCTGTGATGGTGGTGTTCTAGTGGTCTTGCAATGGACCAAGAGGTCACAGGTTCGAATCCCACCTCCAGCAGCACCACCATTGGGTTGCTGAGCAAAGTCCTCAACCTCAAGTTGTTCTAGGGAGACTGTCCCTGTAATCAGGACTTGGAAGTCACTCTGGATACGAGCGTCTGCTAAATGCCGTAAATGTAAATGATGTATGAATATAGATAGAGGCTATTTCTTTACATAGCATCTTTACTGCAAAAGCACTCAAATGCCTTCTATTTATCAAGATGGAAACCTGCTCGAGAAGGAGCTCTTAATGTTGCATTGTGCATTACTGGATTGCTAATAAATTCCTCACATGCTGTAAGCAGATGTAAGGGAAACAAATGAAAGCCTGGGGGTAAAGTGGCTTGATCGATGACATTAGGGTAGGAGATGAACAGCTTGCTGTGCTTTACGGTGAACATTTTCCTCCATTTGATATCTGCAATGCATGACCTTGTGTTACCCTCACTGGCCAATTTATCAGAAACCCCTGTCTCGTAGAGACGGGAAGAGAAAATGTGCAAATACTTTCAGGCACCTGTGATTTACCTATTTATTTTCCTGACAACTGAGCTCTCATTTCTACTTGTTATCCTTAAATAAAACCAATTTTACAGCCTGTTCTCAAAGACGCCTGCTAGACGAGCTAGTGTCCTGTTCATAATTTTCACGTGAGGTCACACCCATAAAGCTCCGCCCACCTGGAGAACTAAAGAAATATTTCTTCTGCTGCCCTCCACTGATCTTCACCAGGGTTGTTTCTCCAAAACGCGGGATAATTATTGTGTAATTGGAGGCCCAAACCGATGATGCTGAACTTCTACAGAATCCCAACAAAAACAGACAAAGCCCAGAGGAGGAGACGGTGGATTTTTGCTGTTGGACGTGTCTCTGTCTCTGGAGAGAGAATGAAAGAATGGACACCTGTAGTTCACAGGTTTGTGGAGTGAACGTTTCATCAAAGATGAGATCCAGCGTTTTAATGATGGTGGTTTTAGTTGTTTTGTGGCTTTGATGAGCTGAACAGATGGGCTGCGTCACAAACTGCACACTTCTACACTTTACACTACATTAAAGAGTGCACAGCAAATGGTTGAGTACTTCTCTGCTTTTTTCCTGAAAGCCCCTGTTTAAACTTGGAAAACTGCACTTTTAGACTCTTTATTTCAGGTAACTTAGTTTAAGTACTTTACATTTCAACGCATTTTAATTGAGTTCTCCATTATTTTATCCTCCATCACCTTCCCATCATCCAGACCGTCTCAGACTAAATGGACACAAACACAGAAGAGACGTCCCTCTGTGTGTCCACCGGTGCAGGACAGAGTGAAGGAGAGTGAGAGAGAGGACAGGGAGAGTGGATGGTGGAGTTCAGGGTGTGTGGAGTGTGTGTCCGTGATGGAGAACTAGTAGAGACGGTGATGAAAGTGAAGCGGTGAAGTTCATGTGGATTATTTTCAGTAGATTGTTTTTATTGGAGTTGAAGTTCGAGGCTTTAATAGTCTTTAATTCTATTAATATGGAGTGAGATTCAGTTCACTTTCAGCACAGACAGACGCTCCAGACGTCCTTCAGAGGAGACACGTCTCACATTACACTCTCAGTACACTCCTGTACTTTTACTTTACACTCTCAGTACATTCCTGTACTTTTCCTTTACACTCTCAGTATACTCCTGTACTTTTACTTTACACTCTCAGTACATTCCTGTACTTTTTACTCTCAGTACATTCCTGTACTTTTTACTTTCTACTCTCAGTACATCCCTGTAATTTTACTTTACACTCTTAGTACATTCCTGTAGTTTACACTCTAAGTACATTCCTGTACTTTTACTTTACACTCTCAATACATTCCTGTACTTTTTACTCTCAGTACATTCCTGTACTTTTTACTTTACACTTTCAGTACATTCCTGTACTTTTACTTTACACTCTTAGTACATTCCTGTAGTTTACACTCTAAGTACATTCCTGTACTTTTACTTTACACTCTCAATACATTCCTGTACTTTTTACTTTACACTCATTACATTCCTGTACTTTTAAAAAATCCCATATTTTTCACATGTACTGAGTGAAGTAGTTGAATTTGTATTTTCTTAACACACTACTTTTACCAGAATATTTTTAAACGAAGTATTTGAACTTCTGCTTAAGCAAAGTGACCCAATTACATTTCACACAGTTCCAAAATGTTCTGTCCATATAGAAGTGTAGTAATATTTTCTTTACAGTGTCTTTTGATCCATCATTACCAGTCCATCACAGGTCAGACAAACACACACTCACAGACAGTCACGCCTCAGGGTGAAGTTCAGTATCCTCAATCCAGCTGATGTGTGTTTGGACTGTGTGAGCTCCCGAAAGAAACCTACACGGGGAGAACATATCCATAGACTGGGAATAGAACCCACAATCTTCTCACTGTGAGGAAACAGCACTACCCTCTTCAGCACCATCCCACAATTTTCACCAAATATTTTAGGATTTCTTCAAGAGAAGCCATATGAGACTTTAATAAAGTCAGATTATCTCAGACTCATCTACACTGTCAGTAAAGCTTGTTAGAAATGCAGAAAGGGTGCTTGTACCTGCAGTGAGGAGCGTCCCTGTTCTCAGCAGCTCGAGCCTCTGCTCATTAGCCTCAAATAAAGCTCCCTGTCTTCAGTCTGCTCGTCCTTTTGGGTTCAGCCGTCTCATTTGGTTCCACTGGTGTTTATGATCTTTTTCTGAGTCATATAGACCTTTAGGTGTTTAATATATCTCTCGAGAGTGTTTCATCGGGAAATACATTTGTTTTTTTGAAGAACTCACTAACGCTACAACCAAATCCTCACAGCAATGTTCATCATCAGTACCTCACTGATACAATCAGACCCTCACAGCAATGTTCATCATCAGTACCTCACTAACGCTGCAATGCTTTTTGGAGACACGACCTTGATCTTACTGAACGTCTCTTTAACAGTTCTCAACTCCTTTCCGACCAACACAACGTCCATGACCTAATCTAGGACACTGTCCTCTTGTCTTCCCGTCCTCTGTGTTGGTCTCCGGGCCGGGACTGAGACTCGGGCCGGTCTCGTTGCTCGCCTCGGGCAGCCCTCATGTCTTCCTGAATAATAGCCTCTGTTGTGACGTGGATTACACCGAACTTGGTGCAGCCCTCGTCCAATGCCTGCCACGCGCTGGCGGAGAGATAAAAAGCGACTGAAGCGTTCACCTTTTTTTACGTTGTCCTCTCGGTGTCTCCCGAATGCTGTCTTCTTGGTAAAAGCTCCACTCTGTTGCCCTGATTTGGTTAAAGCGAGTGCCGTGAGCAGTTCCCCTGAGATAACAGAAAAGTGTGAATGTAACGAAATGGTTTTGCACTCGTAAGCTCTTTGTGCTTCTCTGCTAAAAATCTACACATCTGACACTGAACGTAGGAAATTAGGGGTGCGTTGAGATAAGCTTTTCATTAACAAGACCTGCCCTGTACGAGAGAGATGAGAGAGAGATAAAGCAGCATGAAGGAAGCTGTCGGGCAACCGCACTCCAGCTACAGCGTCTCCCAGGCTGTGCCAGCACCTTGACAGGAGTAGATAAATGCGAATTAATTTGGAGCTCCGTCAGCGTCGGGAAACTCGCTCTGTGGTGTTTATAGAGGATCTGGGAAGTAGACGGTGGGGCCACGGGTCTCTTCGCTCTGCGGTCAATACAGACAAAGTTCACTTATTGTTGAAAACTTGCCCAATGCCAGTGGTCTTGGACTGTGTTTGTGAATTCAGGTGACCGTGTGTAGGTTTCGGTCTGTATATACTCTCTTCAATCACTGTGAACGGAGACTTTTGCCCTTCACTTACAAAGATCTTCAGGATCCAGAATTCAGAATTGTTGCCTTACTTTTAAATCGGTTAAACAGTATAGATAGACAGACAGATAGACAGACAGATAGATAGATAGATAGATAGATAGATAGATAGATAGATAGATAGATAGACAGACAGATAGACAGACAGACAGACAGACAGACAGACAGACAGACAGATAGATAGACAGACAGACAGACAGACAGATAGATACATCCCGTTGAGGAAAAGACAGACGGTGGAGCTGAGGTGATGCTTAAAGATGCTGAGACTTGGACGAGGATGGACAGGGATGAGTTATTAGAGGGACAGCTCAGGTTGGCTGGTTTGGAGACAAAGTGAGAGGAGTGAGACTGTGTTGGTTTGGACGTGTCCAGAGGAGAGACGAGGAGTGTATCAGGACAAGGATGTTGAAGATGGAGCTGAAAAGCAAGAGGAGAAGAGGAAAGACAAAGAGGAGCTTTATGGATGTGATGAGAGAGGACATGCCTGCGGCCGATGTGGAAGAGGAAGATGCAGAGGACAGGAAGACATGGAGACGGACGATCCGCTCTGGTGACCTCTAAGAAGAAAAAGAACAAGGAAATCCTTTTCTATTTTTTTAACAGATTGTCTGAAGTCTTTCAGTTCAGGTCTTTTTCTAAATGTCATTTCTGCGCAACACCTGTTTAAAATCCCACTCATGGTAAAATTATCTCTTTAAACACTTTTGGTTTTCATTCTTCATGCGTCCATGTCCATGTGCTTTTGTTGGGCTTAGTCCCGCCTCCTCATTGGTGTTCACCTGTGTCTTGTCTGTGGCCCCGCCCACCACAGGTGTTCCTGCTCTATAAATGGGGCAGTGGTGGTCTAGTGGTTACGGAGTTCCCCCGCATCGGAAGATTGTGGGTTTGATTCCCTCACCAATAGGTTCCCCTGAGGTACCCTTGAGCAAGGTACCGTCACCATCATTGCTCCCCGGGCGCTTTCAATAGCTGCCCACTGCTGCACGGTGTTTGCATGGGTTAAATGCAGAGGTCCAATTTCGTTGTGGTTCACTGTGCGCTGTGCCGTGACCTCGCAATGACGAGGGTTGTCACTTTCACTTTCTTTTTCACTTTTAAATATAACCTCTCTGGTTTCAGTTTGGTGAAACAGTTCCTGGGGTTCTCATGTTTTACTGAAGTTAAATAAAGTCCAACTCTGTTATCACTGAGGAGCTACATCCCGCTTCCAAAGCCGTGATCATCGCAGCTTCATTCCTTTTCATCTGGTCAGTGATGGAGATTTAGCCTGTGTTACTCCAACCTGACAACCTCACATCATGTGACCCTCGTTTGTGCTGGTGGTCTGGTGGTGGGATACTCGGCTATGGACCAAGCGATCGCAGGTTAGGTTCCCACCTCCAGCACTAACATCATTGAGTTCCTGAGCAAGACCCTGAACCCCAATTTTCTCCAGGGGGACTGTCCCTGCAGCTAGGAACTGGAAGTCACTCTGGATGAGAGCGTCCACTAAATGCTAATGCATTTTGAACGAATGCAGCTAATGCAGTTTGATGGTCTGGAGTTGTTTCTCAGGGCTTGTTTGTGGCTCCTTACTTCTGGGGAAAGATAAAGGTGGTGCTAAAGCAATAATCTGAACATCGTTAATAAGAACCTCCTAGAACCTCACCGTCACTTCGGCTCAGCAGATTTTTCTTTTGTTTTCAATGAGGAGGACCTTCTGACCTTCTGGCCACTCAGAACAAAAAGAAGGGCAGCCGAGACTTAAATGAGCATCACCCAGTCTGCCTGTTTTTATTGCTTTATTGAAGATCTTGGGTTCGAATCCCAGACCGCTCGGTTGCCCTGAAGTTTCCTGAACATGAAGGTACCTTCTGTACAACCGCAGGGCACTTCCTCACCACGGACGTTCCTCAGTGGAGGAGCTGGTCTCCCTCCAGATGATCCAAACTAACTGCCCACTACACAACTACACAAACACAACTACACATTAACACAAACACAACTACACATTAACACAAACACAACTACACAAACACAACTACACATTAACACAAACACAACTACACAAACACAACTACCCAAACACAACTACACATTAACACAAACACAACTACGCAAACACAACTACACAAACACAGCTACACATAAATGCAACACAACTACACAAACACAGCTACACATAAACGCAACACAACTACACAAACACAACTCCACAAACACAGCTACACATAAACGCAACACAACTACACAAACACAACTACACAAACACAACTACACACTAAAACAACACAACTACACAACTACACAAGCACAACTACACACTAACACAACACAACTACACAAACACAACTACACATTAACACAAACACAACTACACATTAACACAAACACAACAACACAAACACAACTACACATTAACACAAACACAACTACACAAACACAGCTACACATAAACACAACACAACTACACAAACACAACTACACACTAACACAACACAACTACACTAACACAACTACATTGACACAACTACACTAACACAACTACACACTAACGCAACACAACTACACTAACACAACTCAACTACACAAACACAACTACACACTAACACAACACAACTACACTAACACAACTACACAAGCACAACTACACACTAACACAACACAACTACACAAACACAACTACACACTAACGCAACACAACTACACAAACACAACTACACACTAACGCAACACAACTACACACTAACGCAACACAACTACATAGTAACGCAACACAACTACACTAACACAACAACACTAACACAGCTACACAAACACAACTACACACTAACGCAACACAACTACACTAACACAACAACACTAACACAGCTACACTAACACAACATAACTACACAAACACAACTACACAACTACAACTACACCACTACACTAACACAACAGAACTACAGAAAAACAAATACACACTAACACAACACACACTAACACAACTACACAACTACACACACCACATAAACACCACTAAACAGCAGAACTGCTGAGACACACTGAAGACTCCTCTTCAGTCAGAACTAAATCGACCACCTTCAGTTCTTAAACTTTCACAATGGACACATTTCACAGACGCAACAATAGAAGCGTGATGTTTTCGGTGTGTAAACTCTGAGAGTCCTGCTTTGTGTAGCAGTGTTTTATTGGCAGCCTTTATTTCCAGTCCAGGTGTTTCTAGTTGGAGCAACATGTTTCCTCTGTAAACTACAGCTCTCGCCGCTCTGGAGAAGACCGTCTGCCAGATGCTGTAAATGTAAATGTAACTCCACGTGCTTGAACACTGGAAACTGAGGTTCAGTTCCCAACTCGTGGAAGAGCTGAAGACTTTAGGCTTGTCTTGGCAAGTCTGTGAGCCTGTGCTTTATCTCAGGTTTCGTTGTGTTCTCCTGAGCTCCGGCCCAGGCTCAGACTGGGTTTAATGGAAAATGACCAAATTACTAGGAGCTTCTGAGAGTCTAAAGATTTAATCTGACTCACTGCAGCGCAGCAAAAAATCAAGTAATATTAAAATGTGTCTCTGCTTCTTCTGCTGCTTCCCGTTTTAGGAGTCACCACAGCGGATCATCCAGCTCCCTTTCTTCCCATCCTCTGCATCTTCCTCTTTCACACAACCACCTCCATGTCCTCTCTCAACACATCCATAAACCTCCTTGTCCTCCCCTTCTCCTCTTTCCTGGAAGCCCCATCTTTAACATCCTTCTCCTGATATACTTTTCATCTCCCTTCTGGACACGTCCAAACCAACACAGTCTCTCTTCTCTCCCTTTGCTTCCAAAACATCTAACCTGAGCTGTCCCTCTAATCGTGTGTCCCCCGACGCAAATCTCAGCATCTTTAACTCTTTAACTCCTTCAATCACTGCTTACCAAACATCTCCATCCATAAATCTCAATGTGATGCTGACCAAGAACAGGCAAATACTAACTAAGATAAAGCAGCTGCAGACTGATTGGAGGTGGTTAAAGTGGTTTAGAGTATTCTGGAGAAACATCTCACTGGTGCTCCAAAGCAGAGAGCAGACTGGGAGCAAACTCCCAGTTCAGTAAAAACTCTCAGGGCTCCAGGCACTGGAGCAGGCTTCCATTATTTATTGTATATTCTGATGTGATGTACGATGGCACACGGCCAGCGAGCGCTTTAAAAATAAATATACGCCCATCTCTCACAACGGACAGCCGGAGAGAAGCATCCAGATTCTCCCTAGTATTCATATATTTGAAAGTGATGGAAAGTTAATAAAATTAAAAGGACATTTAATCTACTGTCTTATGCTTGTGATTTTATTCCTTAATCTGTATCCTCCTGCATGAGAGATCCATCTGGGTTGCCAGTATGGCTCTGGGGAGGTCACTGGACTTCCTCAACAAACAACTCGGCTCATTTTCTGTCTTTTAATCAGTGTGAACAGGCAGTGAGATAATGGAGAAATCAACCAACTCAAGATAAAATAGAAAGTTCAGTGATGAAGATACATTAAATGGAAAACAGCAAAACACTCTCCAGGGATTTTCTACTCTGACAAAAAAACGAGTGTGTGAATCTGAATCATCAACATTTTTTGTGCCAACCAACTTATCATAACACTTTTTTTGGCTCTCTGGTTTTCGATTCACATACAGCGCTGTGCAAAAGTTTTAGTCAGGTGTGAAAAAATGCTGTAAACAGAACGCTTTCAGAAATGGAAGTGTTGATCATTTTTCTTCATCAATCAACAAAATGCAGTGAATGAACAAAAGAGAATCTAAATCAGATCAAAATTTGGTGTGACCACCCTTTGCCTTCAAAACAGCATCAGTTCTTCTAGGTACACTCGCACACGGTTTTTGAAGGAACTCGGCCGGTCGGTCGTTCCAGACATAACTGTGTTTCTCCTCCGTGTGACGTTGATGATCACCAGTACCTGTTTGGTAAAACTGGTTGATCAGACACCGACTATAGTTGATCAGACCATCCTACAGAATCCCTGACTTTGTGCAAGTGTTCCTAGAAGAACTGATGCTGCTTTGAAGGCAAAAGGTAGTAACACCAAATATTGATCTGGTTTAGATTTTTCTTTTGTTCGCTCACTTTGCATTTTGTAAATTTATTAAAATAAACCATCATTATTTATATTTCTGAAAGCGTTCTTTCTTTACAGTATTTTTTCACACCTGCCTAAAACTTTTGCACAGTGCTGTACATTTACACTTAAATGAGGTTTATGGACCTGGTGAGAGAGGACATGCATTAGGTTGGTGTGAAAGCAGAAGATGCAGAGGACAGGAAGAAATGGAAGCAAATGATCCTAGGGTTATTATAGGCCGTCGAGTAAGTTTCTTCCTCGTTTCAGTTAAGGTCATGCAGGGCTCGAGTTGGGTACGCTTGTCAGACTGCATACTATCCAAAGTTTTGCCCCCATCAGAGTGCATTCAGAAAAGAGACAAAAGTTTTCGATTCATCACAATCCCAGACGAGATGAAGTCTGAACGAGGAGATTTATTCGGCGCCATACTGATCCTGATGGATGTTAACGACAGACAATTATTGTTCACCTAATGCAAGTGCGGCTCCTGAGGAATGCTGACGGGGTGTATCAATCCCCCTGATGTATGATAATACCTCTTTGTTTGGCCCAGCATCTGCCACTGCTGTGTTCTTATGAGTTATGAATTACACCTATGCTCGGGAATGTATTTCAGAGCACAGTTAATAGTTCTGCCATGCACGGTTGTTTAAGCCCAGCCCATATATGCACTGCGGACATGTTTCCAATTAGACTCCAAATGCCACTGAAACAGCGGATCCCCTCGGCGTTTTTATGAATAGGACCACTCCCAGGGCAATAGATATTATATCTCATTACCAGCGCAGTTAACCACCTGGGGATTACGCCAAGGCAAGCCGAGCTCTCAGGCAATTGGCTTCTCCCTCGCTCTCTCCCTTTTGTGGAACTGATTGAGTTTGTTCTCCCACAACACCCATTTAATGTCAAACTCAAAAATGGTCTGACCTCAATTTTCATGAAAAATGCTCATTTAAAGCATGCATGTGGCAGCTTACTCTTTAAGCCCAGCGCCCGGGCTTCGTAATACACATTTGAGTGTTAGGAAGGATTAGCGCAATACTGAAACACTTCAGGAAAAGTTGGTGTAATGTTTTTTGCACATTAGGAGTCCCATTTGAAGATAACCTGGCACGAAAGTCATTTTCTCCCTGAGCTGCTGCTCATTTCTATATATTTTGCTGGGAATCACCTTATTGGTGCCACATCGGACCGTCAAACTGTCTTATTTTTGATACAGTAATAAAAAAAAAAATGGAAGCTAATGTTGTAGTGCTCCAGGCTGCAAAGTGTCTAAAGATAATAGGTTCTAGATAAAGGTGGTTCCACCCACTCAGTGTTCAGCATCAGAAGTAAACGAATCACTGGATCATCTGGAAGAAACATCTGCACCTGGTTCTTCACTGCTTCATGTCTTAAGTTAGGCGCTTTGTTCTGCTTGAAGGTTCAGATGTAGATCACTGTGTGGATTAACCAACACAGAACTATCAAACTGCTCAGGTACAGAGACTAGACTGAACATGAGAGACAACAACACTGTCCTTCAGGAAGATCTGGAGAACTGCTCAGGTACAGAGACTGGACTGAACATGAGAGACAACAACACTGTCCTTCAGGAAGATCTGGAGAACTGTTCCTCAACATTACATTAAAAACACAAGAAAATCTGGAAGATAAATATGAAGAAATTAGGCCCTCAAGCATTTTGCAAAAGAAATTTTCTGTATCGGACACATTTCTCACCTTCTGAAAATACTGATATACTAATTTGGTCATAAACATTTGAGCCTCTCTGTAAATTTATCCATAACAAAGTGCAACTTTTGTACTTAAATCAATACACATCCAGCATCCAGGAAGCAGTAATGGGGACAGTACCTTGCTCAAGGGAACCTCAGGGTAACTTGCTTGTCTGGAATTTAACCCAACAACTTTTCAATCCTGGAGCCTCATCCCATGTTTTCAATTAGTCTGTTAATTAGGACGTCTTCCTGAACTTCGACTCCCCTCATCGCTACATTTACACATTTTCATTGACGTCTTTATACGAAATACCTTCACTTTTGAATGTTGGATTTCTCTCCAGTCACATAGCATCAACATGTCCAACCACAGATGGACTCATTCGGATACAGACTGTACAGGTTCTTCGTTCAGCTCCTCTCGATGACGTCTAGAACAGTTTAGGATTCAGTGAATCTGTGCTGCCACTGAGACTCATGCAGGCTTAAACTGTATTGTTTGCCACCAAGAGCTTATGATACATCTCAGACCATCCCATCCTCCCATACATCCCATCCCATACTCCCAAATTATTTATTAGTCCCCCTATCTTAACATCAGTGCATCAGACCTGTGAGTGTGTTTAGAACACAGTAGGACTTTCCAGAAAAATAGTCATTTTAGGGTCTCAGGAGCACTGATCTCGAATCAGTCATGAGCATGACAAATAAGAGCTCCAGTGGCGCAATCGGTTAGCGCGCGGTACTTATACAGCAGTACACTGCAGAGCCATGCCGAGGTTGTGAGTTCGAGCCTCACCTGGAGCACATCTTTTAGGGCAGCGGTGGCCTAGTGGTGAGGGAGTCGCCCTGCATCGGAAGATTGTGGCTTTGATTCCCTCACAAGTAGGTTGCCCTGAGGTACCCTTGAGCAAGGAACCATCTCCATCACTGCTCCCCGGGCGCTTTCAATAGCTGCCCACTGCTGCACAGTGTTTGTGTGCATGGGTTGATTGCAGAGGTCCAGTTTCATTGTGGTTCACGTGTGCTGTGCTGTGACCTCGCAATGACAAGGGTTGTCACTTTCACTTCATAAGGAATCTGATCTCAGATCAGTCCTGCCTTGTGAACATCTCCTCTTTGTCTGAACCTGAGATGCTTTGTCAGATGCTGACGATGGTCAGATGAGACAAAAATTGTTCATTTATGTTAGAAATCTTGCTCCTAGTTTGATCCTTCAGAAGACCAGCAATCCAGAAATGGTGAAATAAGGCGTTAAAGAAGCTAAAAGTAAAAACGGAATGGTCCAGGTTCAAATGAATGCAGGCACAGCAGCAAAAGTCCCGTGATGTGACCCAACATGCACCTGGACTTAACGTTTGATTTACGAAGCCTACTGTCGCCTGCAAAGGTTTAACAGAAAGTGAAATAATGGAGACATCAAGTAGCTCAAGATAAAACAGAAGACAGTTCAGTGATGAAGAGATAGTGGTGTTAAATCATGTCCTTTCTCAGCAAAACACTCTACAAGGATTTTCTACTCCGCCTTAAAAGTGTGTGTGATTCAAAACCATGAACACAGCATTTTTCTTCTTCTGCATCTTCTCACACACATCCATGTGATCCAAGAGTTTAAACCGTGTTTTTCTGATGGTGAACAGCTGCTGTTTGAAGCTCGTGTCTCAGCTTCTGCTGCTGCTGTCAACAACACGGCTTAAGACTGCAGAGCTGGCCACAGTTCTTAAATAAGGTATTACTGGGAGAACTGTGTTGCCTATTTGCTTTAGCATCCTCTCTCATGGAACGGCTGGAACATTGCTGTGAGGAACTGATACTAATGGTGGTTTCATTTTGGGTCACATATCCGAGACCTTTGGGGTCTCCATCATTCCCAAGAACTCCACTGCCCAATGCTGAGGGTGTTTAGACCCCTCTAGCCCTCGGTGACCTCATGTGGGTCAAGGCTTCTCTATGTAGTTTACGATCAGCTGAACACGTGTAGAAGATTCCTCCTCGAAATAGATGGCTTCACATAAATGCATCTGTCTGGATACTTTTGGACATTTACTGTAGGGGAGGTTTTGGAGGTATGCTGCTGTTGCTGCAGCATTGCCTCTGCCCTGTCCATTAAAGAAGGGGATCAACACTCCGCACACCAGAACCAATGGTGTCCACCATGTTAGCATTAGCACACGTTAGCACACATTATCAGTATTGGCATAAATGGTCTCACACTGTTCTTCATCAAACAGCTTCTGTCCAGGATATGAAGACCAGGTAATATATGTACTCATATAAATATATGGACTGATGTGCGTGTGTGTGTGTGTGTCCTAGTATGAGCATATCAGGCAGCTGGGGGTTCGAGAGTGAACACTGACTTCAAATGAATCTTCCTTAGAGGAGCTACTGGTCCCCCCAGCCAATCAGTCTATCCGTCACAGATACAAATAAAGATTTCTAAACAGTCATTTAATGCACAAAGAAACAATTTCTGCTGTAGTGTACTTTCATTTAAAAGGATACAATTTTGGACGTTTCTATTGGTCTATTCATGAGGGGATAAAATTATGGCGATAATAAGCAACAGATATTAAACGAATCTGTTCTCTTTCTGTGTGAATCCTTGAGACTTGGGGACCAAATGGCTTGAGAACAGCCCATAAGGCTGGTTAGTGCTGGAAGAAAGCTGACCAGGCCTAATTCCAAGCGGTTCCTCAGAGAGCCAATATGTTCAGTGTAATCTTGTGTCAAACTCTTCCCATATTGACCGTGTTGGTCTAAAGTGATTTACTGACTCACAGTGAATCTGTGCTGCCGCTGAGACTCATGCAGGCCTAAACTGTATTGTTTGCCACCAAGAGCTTATGATACATCTCAGACCATCCCATCCTCCCATACATCCCATCACATACTCCCAAATTATTTATTAGTCCCCCTATCTTAACATCAGTGCATCAGACCTGTGGGTGTGGTTTAGAACACAGTAGGACTTACTGTCAGTTACAAACTCCAGAAAAACAGTCATTTTAGGGTCTCAGGAGCACTAATCTCGAATCAGTCATGAGTACAACAAGTAAGAGCTCCAGTGGCGCAATCGGTTAGCGCGCGGTACTTATACAGCAGTACACTGCAGAGCCATGCTGAGGTTGTGAGTTCGAGCCTCACCTGGAGCACATCTTTTAGGGCAGCGGTGGTCTAGTGGTTAGAGAGTTGCCCCACATCGGAAGTTTGATTCCCTCACAAGTAGTTTGCCCTGAGGAACCCTTGAGCAAGGTACCATCCCCGTCACTGCTCCCCGGGCGCTTTCAATAGCTACCCACTGCTGCACGGTGTTTGCGAGCATGGGTTGATTGCAGAGGTCCAGTTTCATTGTGGTTCACGTGTGCTGTGCTGTGACCTCGCAATGACAAGGGTTTTCACTTTCACTTCATAAGGAATCTGATCTCAGATCAGTCCTGCCTTGTGAACAGCTCCTCTTTGTCTGAACCTGAGATGCTTTGTCAGATGCTATCGATGGTCAGATGAGACAAAAACTGTTCATTTATGTGACGAAATCTTGCTCCTGGTTTGATCCTTCAGAAGACCAGCGATCCAGAAATGCTGAAATCAAGCTTCTGACCTGGTCGGCCCAGTTCCCTCCTTTTTAGAGGTTCTGTGTTTAAATGAAATACCGGTTTAGCCCTCTTTTTACACAAGGTGCCAATTATTAAGGACCATTCTGGTAAAATTAGCTGCATTTTAAGTGAAAATATTATTTTTCTAATAATTTTTTTTTTTGCTAACGAGTCTAATATAGTCGCCTAAAAATCGAATGTTATGGAGATTAATATGTAGTTGAAAAAATGAATTAAATTTAATACACGATCATCTCATGCACCTTCCCTAACCAGAACATTTTAGGCAGCTATTCCAGGCTCGTTAGCAGTGCCTCTTTTTAAAGAAAAACTTCCGGTAGGAGAAAAAAATCCGTTTGTAAGTGTTAATTCCTTCGTGTTTGAGTCTGACGGCACAGCTGCACTTCATTATCTTGTCGAAATGGGACCTGACCAGGCTTATGCAAATGCTCCTCCCTGTTCTGCTCGATGAGGGGTCTGATTACACCATCTAAGCTGCATCCTTGAGCTCGCAGGACATGACGAGGACAGGTTCAGAGACACGCCCAGTCCTGCTGAGACCTGACAGCTGCCGAGCTGTTTCTCCCTGATGGCTCATAGATGACAGAGTCCCCGCTTTGAGGCATTTTTGTGGAGAGATGTTGACTGAGGAGAGGACCATCCTCTCACCTGTGTTCCTCCTCACTGGTGGAGATTGAGGGAATCCTGCCATCCGTTCTGCCTCCTAGAGTTTGTGTGGTATAGAGCCTTTGTAAATGGAATGTGAACAACATTAAATCGATTATAATTTTGTCAATCAGTTCTTATTTTTAAACATAAACACAGCAGGACAAACGTCCCATGTGTTCTAAAGTGGTTCAATTTCATCACCTGTCCTGCTCGTCCGTCGTTTAACCATCATCCTCATTTTTTGAGCCCCTGTCTGATCTTTATCAGGTTGAGGATTAAATGAAAGAAATGGGAGCAAATGTTTTAGAGCTCAGGGCTGCAAAGTGTCTGAAGATACAAGGTTCTAGATAAAGGGGTTCCGCCCACTCAGCATTCAGCATCAGCAATAAGCTAATCAGTTGATCATCTGGAATCTTCTGGAATCTTCTCTGCTTCATGTCTTAAGTTAGATGCTTTGTTGAAGGTTCATACCTAGATCACTGTGATAAACCAATAAAAAAAGAGGAAGCAGTGATGGGGACGGTATCTTGCTCAAGGGTACCTCAGGGCAAACGATCATTCTGGGATATGAACTCACAACCTTATGGTTCTGGGGCCTCATCCCTAAACACTAGACCACCGCTGCCTGTCTCCTGGTTTAAGGTCTTGAGTTTGAACAATGGTGTTCGTTTTCTCGTCTACAGCTACTGCTGTGATTGTAAAGTCTCAGGAGGACAGCAGCAACCAGCTGTGTCCAGCTGTTTCTTCAGCTTTCTTCATTTCTTGCATGCCACTTGAAATGGACCTGACTATTTTCAAGAATACTGGTGAGGTAGCTGAGGTTTTTCGGTGGCCTCCGGATCAAAATGTGAAAAAGTTTTTAGTTTCATGTATTTGTTTATTCACCCACCTGCCAGTAGGGGACCTCCAACCTCGTTGTCCATGAACTTGCAAAATGGTTTGGCAAAAAAACACCAAAATTCCATCAGACTTTTCTTGCACAACAGCAGGTCTGCTGAGAGGAGACGACCGTCTCTGGGTCTCGTTAGACATCTTTGATCTCTTCTGTGTTCAGACTTCAAACAAAGTGCACTGGAATCTGTTCTTCAGCAGAGCGAGTCCGACCCGATCAGGTCGGCCCACTCGTTCGGTGCAAACCAGGGTTCATGTGGCAGAAGCTCTTAAAATCCACGATTGCATCAGGATTTCTTTTCAAATTGGTGGATTTTGTTCAACTTTAAATGAGAATGCTTAATCTTTTTAAAGCCTAAATTAAAACTTAAAAAAGGAAAAATAAAAATTAAACTAAATACATTTTCTTATTTGACTGTTATTTTTTTTTAATCAAGTTTAATAAAATGTATTTAATTATTAATAATTTATTTGTTTGTTTTTGTGTTTGCTTACCAAAATGGTCCTCTATTTGCCCTCTTTGGACATTTGTGTTACGTTCCAAAAAAATTTATATTTTTATTAATTAATGTAATCATTTAAATCAATTAAATTAATTAATTTCGACATTATTTCCCGCTCATTATTCCTCACACTGAAACAGGCTGTATGGGTTACTGCCCCTTTACCACTGATTTATGTAAATCAGCTCTGTTTTCATTGGCTGCTCGGCAATGAGCCTCGTTCAAAGCTCTGTCTGAACTGATAAACGTAATAACTACAGTGAGAATGGGCGGAGCTGAGCTGATGTAGGATAAAGTTGTATTTATGTAAATGTGGTGTTTTTGTGACATCACAAAAACCGTGAACAGAAAACAGTCAGCTTAGTTTCAGTCCATAAGCTAAATGGAGCAAGCGGTGAAACGTTAACAAAATAAAAGTGTTTATGTACTCAGTTTCCCATGTTATTGACCCTTTAATAATTAATTGATTTAATAATTGCTTAATTGGACAAAATGGTTTTTACAGTTTTTGAGTTCGGCTAAAATTGTTAAGCATGCACAGCACAAACCTTTTTAAAAGTGCATCAGAGGCCATTAAGCAAGAGAAGGAACCGAACAAATTTTGAACTCAGTTGTTTCTCCATTAAGTGAGCAGCACTTCAAAAGTAAAGTTAATGAGAAACTCCCACCAAACACAAGTCAATATAGATGTCGAGACCTTCATCAAAGAAAGCTGCAACCAGTCCAGGCTCCTCCGTTCCTCGGGGACACAACCTTCCAGGCGGTCCTCAATTTGCCACGGAAATTAAGAGGCGCGTCCCCACTTGCCAGCCAGAGTGAGATCAGGAAATTAAGAGCTTTAAATGAGTTGATTTAGTCCATTTCTAAAAACGAGCTCATCAGCGGGCCGGAACGGCAGGCGACAAATTGATTTTGCAAACGGAGAATGAGAAAAGATGTGTATATTAACTTTAATGGGTCTACTAGGTCACGTTAACCCTCAGAGCGCTGGAGGCATCAGTGCTGATGTTGCTGAATCATATCCGCGTAATTAAATAGGTACTTAATAAATGATACAGTTACAACATCCGCAGGATCTGATGTCCATAAATGAGACAATAAATCTCAGTCCTTTACTTTCAATAATCCTTCCAAAAATTGTTGGAATTAAGCAGATACGGAAGGAAGGGATACTAATAATATTTGGAAAATGAATAGAACCCTCTGTGCATTTCTATGCTATTGTTTTGGACACGTTTGTCAAATTGAAAGTGAAAGTGACTGTTCTTGTCATTCTTGTCAGCACACAGTGAACCACAACGAAATTGGACCTCTGCATTTAACCCATGCGCACTAATACAATGCAGCAGGGGACAGCTAAGCGCCTGGGGAGCAGTGATGGGGACGGTACCTTGCTCAAGGGTAGCTCAGGGCGATCTACTGGTGAGGGGTTTGAACCCACAATCTTCCGATCCTGTGGTTGAATCCCTAAACACTAGACCACCGCTGCCAAATTGTAGGTTTAAATTAAGCAAAAAGCATATTGTTCCCAGCAATTTTCAGCAACATGTTTATTCTCTGTATTTTTATCGTTTTTTAACCTTTGAAACAGCTTCCTAAATTAATTTTCGAACTTTTCTATCTAATTTTCTAAGTAAAACTGTCAGGTTCTTTAATTATCATTGAAACCAAACAGCTAGACCGTACTGCTGAGTCTGTACCTCATATTTAACCCCTAGAATCAGTAGGCTGCCCTGAAGTTCCAGAGATCAAGGTACCATCCCCATCACTGCTCCCAGGGTGCTGGAAATGTCTGCCCCCTGCTGGACGGTGTGTGGGTTAAATACAAAGGATGTGTTGGGTTGTGGTTCACTGTGTTTACAATGACGAATAGTTACTTTTGCTTTACTTTTATACTTTTTAAACTTTTTAAGCATTTCATTGTAATGAAATTAAAATAAATTACAATCCTGCTTCTCAAAAACTGTGCAAGAAATTTCGGATTATTGATTCAAAGCACGCAGCAAGAAGCTTTCCTGCAGAAATTTGACAAAATGGCCTGTAATGAAGTTGGCGTCCCATGAAAGAGTCACATTAAAAGTTGTTGCAGCCCTAAAAGCAGCCTGGGAGGTCAGATACAAAAGGTAAGTGAAGTGAAAGTGACTATCCGTCATTGAGAACACGGTGAACCACAACGAAACACATGCACCAACCAGCAGAGGGCAGACATATCCAGCGCCCAGGAAGCAGTGATGGGCACGGTACCTCGATCAAGGGAAACTCAGGGCAACCTACTGATATGGAATTCGAACCCATGACCTTCTGATCCTGAGGCCTAGTCCTGAAACTCAAGACCACTGCTGCCCCTAATGCAACATACCTAGATGTGACTATCAGGAAGTTGAAGCTGAAAATCTGAATCATCTTCTGATCGAAGGTCAGAACCTCGGAACAAAAACAAAGAAACTGGGCTTGCTGTTCCCACGCTTTGGGGACTGGGTTCCCAGGTTCAGATGTGCTCTTTCATATTCAAGAGGCATTTTGTTACTCTGAAATAAAGTTCATAAAAAAATTTCACAGGCAGGGGAACATGCAGAGTGAGCTTAACCATTCAATTTTCCATCCTTGAGATGCTGCGAAGAAATGAAGGACCGGGAGACGGGGGTCGGGTTTATTTAACGCACAGTGGATGAATGAGTCGCAGCTTGCTGAGATTGAGATGCCTATCATCATGAGACTCTGCCGAGCTGCACTTTTCTATCTTGTCAGCTTGAAAGTGCTAAAATATCGCTGGCGTGCGGTGAAGGAAAGGCCCGCACGGGCCGAGCGTGCTCACGTTTCTGTTTCGACATTTCCGTGGCCTTAAACAGCCAGGTGTGTGTGTGTGTGTGTGTGCGGTGGGGGCAGCAGGGCAGCAGACTTCTGCATTTAACCCATGCAAACACCGTGCAGCAGGGGGAAGCTATGAAAGCACCCGGGGAGCAGTGACGGGGACGGTACCTTGCTCAAGAGTACCTCAGGGCAACCTACTGGTTTGAACCCACAAGCTTCTGATTCTATGGCCGACTCCCTAAACACTAGGCCACCACTGCCCAAAGAAGGGCACCGTTCCTGGAAATACTGCAGGTGGATGCACGGAGTGGGCGGAGCTCCTTTACCGTCTTCCTGTTCTAAAAATCAATTTAATATGAAGTCCTCATATAGAGGACGCATCAGATATTAAACTGATAAGAACAGATGCTGCACTTGATCTTAGCCAAAAGGCTGAGAATCTGATCTTCTGATGTCCATAAACGTAATGCTCCCGTTTAGGGGTCGTCACAGCGGATCATCCGTCTCCATTTCTTCCGGTCCTCTGCATCTTCCTCCTTCACCCCAACCACCTGCATGTCCTCTCTCACCACGTCCATAAACCTCCTCTTTGGTCTTCCTCTTCTCCTCTTTCCTGGCAGCTCCATCTTCAACATCCTCCTCCCGATATAATCCTCGTCTCTCCTCTGGACACGTCCAAACCAACACAGACTCGCTTCTCTAACTTTGTCCCCAAAACGTCCAACCTGAGCTGTCCATCTAATATATTAATTTCTAATCCCGTCCATCCTCGTCACACCCAACGAAGATCTCAGCATCTTTAACTCTGTGACAATGTACAGGATTATGGAAAGTATTTGGTTGAGTTAACCAAATAAGGACCCGGTACCGAGTAAAAATGAGAAAATTAACAAGAAGAGAAGCTTCTGTGCATGTTTACGCCAACGTGCTGGACACATTTATCAAACTGAATGTTTTTATTAAGTAAAAAGGTGTATATTGTCCCCCGAGACCAGATTCCTGCTGAATGTGACATGTTTGGAAAAATAAAGCTTAAATATGGCCCATTTTATAACCTTTCCAAATCTGTTCAGCTCTGGGAGACGGACCTGGACACGGCGGGTCGTGGATGGGATTTGGTGAGATGTGTTGATTTGTGTTCAGTGTATATCGCAGTGCCTGGACGCCCTGCTCACCTGTCAATCTTGATTTAGCAGTGAAGCTTCAGCTACAGCGCTAAGCATTAAAACTTTCATACGTCAAACTGACTGCATCTGACATTATATACATCCTCGATCGGCGCCATGCTTGCATCAGAGTATCAACAGCATCCCAGCTGTCAAATCAACATGGGCTTGTTTTTGAGAAGAGCTTTTTCAACCTGGTTGCAAATAATTTAACCTTTAATTTCTCCAGAAAACACACCCACACCAAACTTCTTATTTATAGCTGTGACCTGGCAAAAGATCAAAAACCCTTTGAGGAAGGAAGGAATAATGAAAACAAACAAACAAACACAATAAAGAACAACAAACAGAAACGTGCATGCAGAAATACAGTTTAATGAAATTTGTCCCAGAAAAAGAGGAAGTGTCCATAAAAAGACAGAAGTTTTTTTCTTTCTTTCTTTCTTTCTTTCTTTCTATGATGTATGACCAAACACAACATCTTCTTGGGGACTTTCAATTCTTTCCGAATAGCAATAATAATAATAATAATAATAATAATAATAAGAAGAAGAAGAAGAAGAAGAAGAAGAAGAAGAAGAAGAAGAAAACGAATCATCACCACCATCATCATTGTTGTCATCATAAGTATTATTGTTATTATTATTATTGTTGTTGTTGTTTTTCTCTTTTTCTTCTTCTTCTGCTTCTTCCTCTTATTATTATTATTATTATCATTATCATTATTATTATTTTGTATTGACAAAATGACACCACTTTCCACTGAAATTCACCCAAACATCATTTTAATTGTGAGAAAAATTAATGTTGGGATGTTTATTTGCAAACATGAAGCATGTTAAGGGCAAATCTGCTCAGACAAAACAGTCACCTGATGATGTTTATGAGGATAATTATTCTTTTTAGGGACTACTTGGTGCTTTTTTGTTCAAATGCAGCTGAAGTTTGAGAGCTAAGTCTCCTGTTCAAACTGGCTGATTTTGCCTCCCCTTTGTGAAAAAATGAATCAGACTTATCCGTCCTCCACACCCTCATCAGCATTCAGCATGACAGCAGGTGGCCTACAGTCTGACGTGGACCTAAAGGCCCACCTGAGCTCCTAAAATAACCAGTACTTGAGGTACAAGGTAGGAGTCGTGAAGTGGATCTGATGAAGGTTATTCTGAGGACCAGGCGCTCAGTGGATGAAAAAAGAGAAGTAAAAATACTTAAGTACTGTGCTTAAGTAGAGTTTTCAGGCATCTTTATTCCTATATTTATCTTCTCCTTACATTTTCAGAACAGACCCCTGACTGAACATCTGAGTTAATCCTCTATTATCTTTATCCTCCATCACCTTCCCATCATCCAGACCGTCTCAGACTAAACGGACACAAACACAGAAGAGACGTCCCTCTGTGTGTCCATCGGTGCAGGACAGAGTGAAGGAGAGTGAGAGAGAGGACAGGGAGAGTGGATGGTGGAGTTCAGGGTGTGTGGAGTGTGTGTCCGTGATGGAGAACTAGTAGAGACGGTGATGAAAGTGAAGCGGTGAAGTTCATGTGGATTATTTTCAGTAGATTGTTTTTATTGGAGTTGAAGTTCGAGGCTTTAATAGTGAAAGTGAAAAAAAGTGAAAGTGACAACCCTTGTCATTGCGAGGTCACAGCACTGCACACCATGAACCACAACGAAACTGGACCTCTGCTTTTAACCCATGCACACAAACACCGTGCAGCAGTGGGCAGCTATTGAAAGCGCCCGGGGAGCAGTGACGGGGACAGTACCAAGCTCAGGGGTACCTCAGGGTAACCTACTTGTGAGGCAATCGAACAATCTTCCGATGCAGGGCAACTCCCTAACCACTAGGCCACCACTGCCACCACTTAATTAGTCTTTAATTCTATTAATATGGAGTGAGATTCAGTTCACTTTCAGCACAGACAGATGCTCCAGACGTCCTTCAGAGGAGACACGTCTCACTTTACACTCTCAGTACACTCCTGTACTTTTACTTTACACTCTCAGTACATTCCTGTACTTTTACTTTACACTCTCAGTACACTCCTGTACTTTTACTGTACACTCTCAGTACATTCCTGTACTTTAGACGCTCAGTACATTCCTGTACTTTTACTTTACACTCTCAGTACATTCCTGTACTTTTACTTTATACTCTCAGTACATTCCTGTACTTTTACTTTACTTTCTCTGTACATTCCTGTACTTTTACTTTACTTTCTCTGTACATTCCTGTACTTTTTACTTTGTACTCTCAGTACATTCTAATCCTAGATACAACAGATCAGAGGGTGGAATATAATAAGGTTAAATAAAATAGAACAGAATAAAAATGTCTAATAAAAGAAATGTAGGTATAAACCATACAGACAAGAATTATGTGTACACTAAAATCTAAAGAAATTTCCATTTCTTTCTGTCCTCTGCATCTTCTTCCTTCACCCCAACCACCTGCATGTCCTCTCCTCTCACGTCGATAAACCTCCTCTTTGGTCTTCCTCTTCTCCTCGTTCCTGGCAGCTCCACCTTCAACATCCTCCTCCTGATATAATCCTCGTCTCTCCTCTGGACACGTCCAAACCAACCTTGCTTCTCTAACTTTGTCCCCAAAATGTCTAACCTGAGCTGTCCCTCTAATATACTCATTTCTAAGAAGGTAATAAAGCAGAGTCAATACAGAATACAAGAGGGGAGCAGTGATGGGGATGGTACCTTGCTCAAGGGTACCTACCTAAACAACATATGCCCCTTCCTAGACAATAGAAAGAATAAAACCTTGTGTCATGTGACACTTCCTCTGACTGAAGGGTTTGTGCTTCTAATGAATAATGACCCTTCACTAAATAATTATAAGCTCAGTTATATCTCAGAAATAAAACATCTTACCTCGCGTTGTCTCTTCAGCTTAAGTGCTTCTGTCCAGACAGCACCAAAGAAAGCATGTCCCCTCCACGCAGAAAGGACCCAGACCTGGGAAACGAACCAGGGACCTTCTTGCTGTGAGGAGAACCACAGATGCTTTTCAAGCTTTCCTTCTTCACAATGCTTTCATGAGGTGGTAATTTGGATTTTGTGAGGTTAGTCCGTCTCACTGACTGGTGTATTCAGTGCAAATTTATTTTAACTTCTTTTAGACTGAAGACCAGGATGAAGAGTCTGTGTGGTTTTAGACATTTGAAAGATGCTCCACTCTTACCGCACGTGCCATCTGGAGGTGAGACACCAAAGATCTATCATTTGAGGACTCGTCTCAGAGCTGCTGTCAGGCATTTTTTGGGTTGGGGCTGAGATTCTCCAGAGCAGGTGGGAGATGTGCTGGAATCAGAAGCTTCATTTGTCTCGTTGATGTTTTTCTCACCTGCCTGCTGTGTTTTCTTACTAAAGAGGTTCTTCCAGCCGGCTTTCCATAAATCATAACTACAGGCAGAACATGCAGTAGGTTCCACATGACTGCAGTGTGACGACCCACCACAGCAGAGGGAAAAACTCAAGTTTAGGTTCTCCTGCTGTAAAGTCCAGAGGTCGGCTGTTAATATAATCCTGTGTGATGGATGTAGGGAGGTTTGCAGGTGGAACTTGTCAGGTTTTGAAGCTACCAAGCAGGGCAAGTAGGTTAATCTGTGCACGAGCAGGCGGTCCTTGTGATGTCATGTTAAATCTATGAATAGACATTACAAGTGACAAATTTAAGTAACAGAATGAGGCGAAATAAAAAATGCATCAAGAGCACAAACAAAACAAACAAATAATGCAGATTTACTGATATTCTTCATCCCAGCAAACAGGCACTTGCATCAGTTAGTTAGATGCATCAATGTGCATAAATAAAATATTTAAAATCTAAAAAGCTACCAGTCTGTGGAAGCAGCCTGGAATAATAACCCATCAAGGTATTTGTGTGGAAGTGTGGAAGAGAGGAGAAGAGAGTGCAGGCAGGTTGGAATGGTCGGAAAAGAGTGGCAGGAGTGACCTCTGAAAGATGAGTACCAGCAAGAGTAAAAGGGAAGGTTTAAAGGATGGTAGTGAGGCCAGCTAAGTTATACAAATTATAGACAGTAGTGAGACCAGCTATGTTATATGGACCTGTCTGATTAAAAGACAGGTGGTGGAGCTGGAGATGTCAGAGTGAGGTTTGCGAGGCTGGACAGGATTAGGAGTATATCAAAGGAGCAGCTCAGGATGGACAGGTTGGAGACAAAGTGAGTGAAGCAGGACTGCTTTGGTTTGGACCCGTCCAGAGGAGAGACGAGGATTATATCAGGAGAAGGATGTTGAGGATGGAGCAGCCAGTAAAGAAAAGAAGAGGAAGGACAAAGAGGAGGTTTGTGAACATGGACATGGAGAAACAGTTCACTGTTGTGATGCTTAAAGGGAGCAGCTGGAAGAAGAAGAAAGACAAAAAGGACGGGAATCATCTGCTCCTGGTTCTTCACCGCTTCATGTCTTAAGTTAGACGCTTTATTCTGCTTGAAGGTTCAGACGTAGATCACTGTGTGGATTAACCAAAAAAACTATCAAACTGCTCAGGTACAGAGACCTGAATGTCTGCATGTCTTTGGACGGTGGGAGGAAACCAGGGAGAACGTGTCCACTCCACACAGAAAGGACCCGGACCGTCCCACCTTGGAATCAAACCCAGGACCTTCACACTGTGACTCATAACAATGAAATTAATCGAATTGACGTTAATGAAAATTTCCTCACTGCACCCTGAAAGTCCTCATCGGACAGTGGAACATCCGTAACACAATTTTATTGGTTTATTTTCTCATCAAATCCATGCAGTACTCAAATCGCATTATCAGATTATCATCAACAAACATCAGATTACATTTTCAGGGTTTTTGTGTCTCTGACAGGATATTTACTCCCATCTATCCACACGATGAGGAGGGTTATTCCAAATCTGGTAATTAAAGCAAGATGAAGTTCCTACTAATCAGACCCTGTCTGATTCCTGATGATCAGCAAAGTTAATTACTTTGTATCTATGCATTTTATTTTCCCATTACCATCTCTCTCTCTCTCTCACTCTCTCGCTCTTTCGCGCTCTCTCTCTCGTTTCCTCTCGACACTTTTTAAATTAAAAGAAGCGCCGAATGCATCAAGGCCGGGGTTTAATCAAGTGGAACCCACCAAAGCCCTCCTGACTCGGCGGCAGGCAATCAACTCATCGCTCTCAAACTATCACCAGGAACCCGGGCTTCATCAGGATCGGAGGCTGTCCTGTCTGCACGACAGCGTCTGGACGCCTCGTCTAAAGAAAGACCGTCTTGACTAATGCGCTGAGGGAGACCGACCCCGACCCGTAGAGGAAGAAACCTCTGAAGGAAAATGCCCCCGTGGATGGATCATTAACGAGATGTCATTTTAAACAGAACACTGGAGAACCTTCTGGTTCCAATTTCTTTCTGAGTTGTGAATGGAACCAGACGTCAAACACAAATCCAATGTATGGCCACACGTGTCCAGTGGGTGCTGGTAAAATAGTTTGAAAGATATTATGTTTTGGGGACTATTTTGCCTCTAAACATGTCCCTCCACCACAAATGGGCTTAGTTTTAGTCCAAACAAAATCTCACCACCATGTCATGACGCTGAGATGTCTGGTTCCATTCACCACCACTGTCAGCACTTCTGACTCCCACCAAACCCGCTCTCTACCACTCTGTCGAAATCTTATCCACTTCAATCGAAGCCTAGCGATGGCTTAATATATCACCAACCATGCCGGTTCCATTTAAACCAAACAAGATGTCTTATACGCTTCCGCTCCTTGACATTAATGGATATGGAAGAAGAGCGAGGCCTTTTAACCAGATGTCTGGCAGCCATGATAAACACACACTTGACATGCTTGACGTCGTCACTTAAATGAAATGTCATTGCGGCTTATGCAACATCAAAACCGAGAGATTATACAAGCAGGGATGGAAAAAGTGAGCGTGATTGCAGAGGCGCAGAAACAAACACCCGTCAGGGGCCTGGTGATCACTTGACCCCCGTCTCCAGGTATTCACTCAGAGACGAAACGCTCGGCAGCGTTTATTTGGGTGTAATTATGGCTCTGCAATAGGGAGTGAATATCTATCAGCTATAACCTTGCGATGATGCTTCTCTGGAGCTGCTGCTTGGTGGACTAGCTGGTTTTGTGGGACTGTCTTGGCTGATGTCTTTCCCTGGACACTCGCTCATTTGTGAAAAGTGGCACTGAAGAGACTAGAGAGCTGTGAGAGGGACGGAAAAGACGAGGTTTGTTGCGTTTTCTTTTGCTTGATCGAGTTCCAAGAGAGTGGACTTGTAACTCCATGATCCATCACTGATGAAATGTAAAAAATGTAAAGTGATATGAATAAAAAAATACTAAATAATAAATACATAAACAAATATAAAAATATAATAATAACAATAACAATAATAATAATAATAATAACAATAAAACGTATAACAACAACAACAAAATAATAATAATAATAACAACAATAATACTAATAGTAATAATAATAATAATTATTATTATTATTGTTGTTGTTGTTTTATTATTATTATATATATTATTATTATTATTATTATTATTATTATATATGCATACAAAATGCAGCTCAAAAGACTTTACATTAAAAATAAAAATCAGGAAACTCAACAAGCAGTACACACAGAGAAAGCAGAGGTAACATGCTAAAGGCAAATACAGAGAACAAGTGATGGGCATGATAAAGAGATGATGATATCCTTCATGTAATGATACATATACAATGACGGATTAATGAAAGAATGAAAAATGCAAGCACAAGGAAAGGTTTACACATTAGGAGAAACTCATTTTGGGTAATAATTTAAAAGGAGAGAAATAGACATACATTGGATTAAAAGCATTCATATTAAAATGATAAAGAAATGAGTTTTTAAAAGTGATATAGCTTCTTTAAATATCCAACACAAAGGAGACGTTAATGATCATATTAAGCAGCAATCGATCAAAAACATTTACTGACTTGATTATCTTATCTGAGATAATCCTGTTTTTTTATGTCAGCATTTTTCATATTTTACTTCATTTGAGTATTCAGGTCTTGTATTACATTCTTATGAGGATCTAAAACTGTTCTCCAGATCTTCCTGAAGGACAGTGTTGTTGTCTCTCATGTCCAGTCCAGTTCTGGGTACCTGAGCAGTTCTCCAGATCTTCCTGAAGGACAGTGTTGTTGTCTCTCATGTTCAGTCCAAACTGTACCTGAGCAGTTCTCCGATCTTCCTGGAAGGACAGTGTTGTTGTCTCTCATGTTCAGTCCAGTCTCTGTACCTGAGCAGTTTGATAGTTCTGTGTTGGTTAACCAATACAGTATCTAATGCCTTGAACTCTTCAAGCAGAAGAACGCTTCTAACTTGAGACATGAAGCAGTGAAGAAACAGGTGCAGATGATTCCAGATGATCAGGTGATTTGTTTACTGCAGAGAGCTGAATTGAACCACTTGTTCCAGTTTCTTCATTTAATCTTCATTATAGAAAATAGGATTTATGCACCTATCTATCTATCTATCTATCTATCTATCTATCTATCTATCTATTTATCTATCTATCTATCTGTCTGTCTGTCTGTCTTTCTGTCTGTCTGTCTGCCTGCCTGTCTGTCTGTCTGTCTACTCATCTACTTATCTATCTATCTATCTACCTATCTATATCTATCTGTCTGTCTGTCTTGTCTGTCTGCCTGTTCTATCTATCTATCTATCTATCTATCTATCTATCTATCTATCTATCTATCTATCTATCCAACCATCCATCCATCCATCTATGCATGTGTATGTGTATATATATATGTATATATAAACACAGTACTAATAACATACAGTTTAATGCAGTTTAATCTAAAAACAATTAAACTGAAGGAAAATGAACAATATAGGAAGATGCAGATAACCACAGGAAATGAAAGTCTGAATTGTTTTTAATCCTCTAAATTTTTGAAACATTACATTTAAATCAGCCTTACGAATATTTGTACTCAAAAATGCTCTGTATTCTGTGCTCCTCGGTACAGAAATATATAGACATAGGCAGATTTCAGACAGCCCCTGAGATGCAGAAGATGATGGAGGAGTGAGAATGCCTGTAATGCTTCAGCACCATGCTGTTCCCCTGGAGATCTCTTGTCAGAAGCTCACATCTGATGCTCAGAAAAAGTGTAGGGGGTGAAGTGGGTTGGAGGAAGTCTGGAGAAGTGGAGCACATACAGCTTCCTTCATCAACTCAAGCACTCTGCCCTTATTGTGAAGCTGAAATCCTGCAGTAAGCCTCTTCAGGCTTTTGCAGATAGCAGCTCCTCTCTCTTTGGCCAATAATTCCGATAGGTGCTTCAAGAGAACTCATTCCACCCCAACGCCGGTGACGTGGACATTGATTATCTCGTTAATGTGGCTTCTGTCAGAAGTTGATTTGTTGAAAGCAGTTTCAGTGCTGAATCATGGTGACTAGAAGACATTCAGAAATTCTCCAACATGGCAGGTCTTGTGGGTGTCTAGCTTCAGCTGGGTATGACCAAAAAAGTGCTCAAAGAAGGACTGCATCATGCTCTTTCATATTTACAGATGAAGGCTGTCAGGGAACTGTTAGCTACTGTGCGCTGGAAAAGTCAGGGCAGATAGGAAGGTGCAACACAGTGCAGGTGTGTATGAGGCTGCAGACCATTCAGAGTGTCCATGCTATCCCCTGTCCACCATCAGACCTCCTACAATGGACATCAGAACTGGAACATGGAGTGATGGAGGAAGGTAATTTGGCCTGATGTGAATCCTGTTTTTTCCATCATGTGGACGGCTGGGTATTTGCGTCCTTATCTGGGGAAAAGACACCAGGATGCACTATGGGAAGCTGGTGAGGCAGTGTGATGCTCTGGACAATGATCTGCTGGGAAACCTGGGTCCTGCATTATGATGTTACTTTTGAGACCTAAATGTCACTGCAGACCAAGTTCCCCCTGCATGGCGATGATGTCCCCTAATGTCAGTGTCCTCTTTCAGCAGGATAACACTCCCTGAAACCACTTTAAAGGAACTGAAAGAGATCACAGTAATTCTCCAAATTCTCCACCAGCATTTTGGGATGAATAGAGCCATCCATGGACCCAATCTTTCCAACAACTCACTGATCTGCTGCTGCACACAGCTCACATTCAGATGGTTTGTGAAGTCCATAACTAGACAGGTCAGACAAGTCTCTGTCTCACAAGCTGGACCAAACAACATTAGGCTGGTGGTTTTAATGGTGAGCCAGATAGGTATGTATTTGTTGATGACACATGTGATGCCTGCATGCATTCAGATGCATTAGAGAGACAATTAAAAAAATACGGTCTCCAGCCAGCACTGGTCGGACAGCCGCTGACACACATGATGTTCTCTGGAGCGATGAGAAGGTGCCAGGAAGTCACTTCATAAAGAGAGGCATTCCAGAGCTGATTAGAATCGCTGCGTATTGCACTGATTGCATCAGATGTGGATGCCTCCGGAAAAACAGCAAGACAATATTGAGAAAAAGACATTCGTTTATTGTTCAGATAAAAAGCAAAGAAATGAAACAGGTTCCTGGGAACGTGCTCACTTCACCATTATTATATCCAGAGATTACACCAAACAGATACTGCTTATCAGGCTGAAATGCTGGCTACCTCAGAGGGGGAGAAGAGCCTCTGAACCTGTACAAATTCCAGCCGAAAACTGTGATTTAATACAACTATTACATTTAAATGTACAATTTTTCAAGTTAAAACATTCGGGAGCAACACGCCAGCT
Source organism: Hepsetus odoe (assembly GCA_017165825.1). NCBI lineage: Eukaryota > Metazoa > Chordata > Actinopteri > Characiformes > Hepsetidae > Hepsetus > Hepsetus odoe. Next base: position 33,501,560 of record CM029366.1, read on the forward strand.
GGTTACAGGCCTCATTTCAGGCTTGATGGTTTTAGAGGGGCTTTGTTCACGACAGGCTGGTCTGGCTGGTAATTAATTGTAATTTAGTAATTAATTTTCTCATAAGATATAAGGTGTAGATGTTGGGATGAAAAAAGGCACAGAAAATGTAAGTAAACTGGGATATTGGTGTTGTCGTCCCACCACTGTCACACCATTCTGCAAGGATACTGACAGTGGAGTGGGGAGGGGGCAGTGTCTCATGGAGTCTCGTGTCTGTGAAACCCCCACCCTGTCCTTTCTAGGCAGAAAGCAAGAGATAAATCTGAAATCTTCTTTCTATTTTCCGAGATGAACTACTGTCTAACTATTCAGCTCAGCAGGGTTTCCTGACTCCAGACCAGTCCAAAGTCACCAGACTCTCTTCCCAATTAAATCTCAAGACCAACTAAACTGTCATGGATCACCAACTACAGACTCCTACTATCAGCTCAAAACCTTAATGAACTTCAACTACAGACCTCTACTATCAGCTTCAAACCTTAATGAACTTCAACTACAGACTCTACTATCAGCTTCAAACCTTTTAATGAACAACTACAGACTCTACTATCAGCTTCAAACCTTTTAATGAACTTCAACTACAGACTCTACTATCAGCTTCAAACCTTTTAATGAACTTCAACTACAGACTCTACTATCAGCTTCAAACCTTTTAATGATCAACTACAGACTCTACTATCAGCTTCAAACCTTTTAATGAACTTCAACTACAGACTCTACCATCAGCTTCAAACCTTTTAATGAACAACTACAGACTCTACTATCAGCTTCAAACCTTTTAATGATCAACTACAGACTCTACCATCAGCTTCAAACCTTTTAATGAACAACTACAGACTCTACTATCAGCTTCAAACCTTTAATGAACTTCAACTACAGACTCTACTATCAGCTTCAAACCTTTAATGAACAACTACAGACTCCTACTATCAGCTTCAAACCTTTTAATGAACAACTACAGACTCTACCATCAGCTTCAAACCTTTTAATGAACTTCAACTACAGACTCTACTATCAGCTTCAAACCTTTTAATGAACAATTACAGACTCTACTATCAGCTTCAAACCTTTTAATGAACTTCAACTGATCTCCTACTATCAGCTAAACCTTTAATGAACAACTACAGACTCTACTATCAGCTAAACCTTTAATGAACAACTACAGACTCTACTATCAGCTTCTAAAACCTTTTTAATGATCAACTACAGACTCTACTATCAGCTTCAAACCTTTTAATGAACAACTACAGACTCTACTATCAGCTTAAACCTTTTAGAATGAACTTCTAACTACAGACTTCTACTATCGCTTTCAAACCTTTAATGAACAACTACAGACTCTACTATCAGCTTCAAACCTTTAATGATCAACTACAGACTCTACTATCAGCTTTCAAACCTTTTAATGATCAACTACAGACTCTACTATCAGCTTCAAACCGTTTAATGAACAACTACAGACTCTACTATCAGCTTCAAACCTTTTAATGATCAACTACAGACTCTACTATCAGCTTAAAACCTTTTAATGATCAACTACAGACCCTACTATCAGCTTCAAACCGTTTAATGATCAACTACAGACTCTACTATCAGCTTCAAACCTCTCAATGATCAACTACAGACTCTACTATCAGCTTCAAACCTTTTAATGAACTTCAACTACAGACTCTACTATCAGCTTCAAACCTTTTAATGAACAACTACAGACTCTACTATCAGCTTCAAACCTTTTAATGAACTTCAACTACAGACTCTACTATCAGCTTCAAACCGCTTAATGATCAACCACAGACCTACTATCAGCTTCAAACCCTTTTTAATGATCAACTACAGGACTCTACTATCAGCTTAACACCTTAATGATCAACTACAGACTCTACTATCAGCTTCAAACCGTTTAATGATCAACTACAGACTCTACCATCAGCTTCAAACCTTTTAATGATCAACTACAGACTCTACTATCAGCTTCAAAACCTTTTAATGATCAACTACAGACCTTCTACTATCAGCTTCAAACCTTTTAATGATCAACTACAGACTCTTACTATCAGCTTCAAACCGTTTTAATGAACAACTACAGACTCTACTATCAGCTGTAAACCTTTTAATGATCAACTACAGACTCTACTATCAGCTTAAAACCTTTTAATGATCAACTACAGACTCTACTATCAGCTTCAAACCGTTTAATGATCAACTACAGACTCTACTATCAGCTTCAAACCTTTAACAATCCACAGACTTCATTATCAGCTTTCAAAACTGCTTAATGATCAACTACAGACTCTACTATCAGCGCTCAAACCTCAATGATCAATCAAGGCAGACTCCTACTATCAGCTTCAAACCTTTTAATGAACAACCAAGGTGACTCTACCATCAGCTTCAAACCTTAACAGAACTCCTACTACAGACTCTACTATCAGCTTCAAACCTTTTAATGAACTCCAACTACAGACTCTACTATCAGCTTCAAACCTTTTAATGAACCCACCACAGACTTCACTATCAGCTTAAACCTTTTAATGAACTCCAGTTACAGACTCTACTATCAGCTTCAAACCTTTTAATGAACAACTAGACTCTACTATCAGTTTAAAACCTTTTAATGATCAACCACAGACTTTACTATCGGGCTCAAACCTTTTAAAATGATCAACTACAGACTCTACTATCAGCTTCAAACCTCTCAATGATCAACTACAGACTCTACTATCAGCTTCAAACCTCTCAATGATCATCTACAGACTCTACTATCAGCTTCAAACCTCTCAATGATCAACTACAGACAACTACACACTACCGGTGGAAGAACATTCTGTGTTAAATCTGTTTAACTTAATCCTAAACTTTGAACATTACACTCATTCATGTGATATCAACACATTCAGGGTTGTCCAGTCAAACCCAGGCTTGACGGGTTCCTCAGGTTCCTCCCAAGGTTTCTTCCTCAAAATGAGTCTTGATAAGGAAGGTAATGCAAAAATAAAAACATGGGGAAATTCCCCTGAAATGCATCCACACTGAAGTCTCTTCTGAAAATGATTTAGTCGTATTTGGGTTTAAATTTAAACCATTAAAGGAAAAAGTAATCAGGAAAATACTCAAGTAAAAGACAGAGACTGTAAGAAGTATTTGGACTTTGTTATCTGTAAGCCATTCATCAGTTTGAAACCTTTCAATGAAAGTTAATGCAACAAGTTATTTTGGGCTATTTCTATTGTTCCTTTCATCATGGAATTATATCCCATTACAAAGAGTTTTCAGCACTTTTTAAAATGTCTAAAATAAACATTTAAATGGACAAAAATGGAGATGCACAGTGTGTCGGGTGTACATCGGGAGCCTATCGAGATTCAGCCCCCATGTTTTGAAACAACACTTTTACCTCGGTTTTAATAAAGGACTGTAAATCATGTGGAGGATCTAATGGAAGTTACTGAAAAGTTCATTAAATGTCTGCAATGAACAATAATTGGGGTCCTTCAGCAGTCTGTGGTTGCCTGGCAACAATAAATTCCCTAATTGCACTGCATTTCTTAGTGGAAGAATTGCTTTTTCGTGACTGTTATTAATAATAATGTGAGTTATTCATTGACAGTGTTGTGTTTAATCATGTTTTATGTTAAAAGTGTTTTCTAAAAGCAATAAGCCACTTGAGGCCGTGTGTTTGCCTCACATTACGCTAATAACACACGGGCTCATTTGTGCTTTACGTCCACGCATAAAGACAAAGCCTCTGTCTGCACTCGCCGATCAGTTTGCACGTTTTCTAAACGCTTGAGGCTGATTTAAACGGAGCAATTTAGCCTTTTTAGGCCCTTTTAAAAATTTCAGTGGCCATAAAGTTCTGCATGGTGTCTAAAACAGTCGAATAGCTTGGCAGATTGGAAACATTGTCCTTCTGAAATTGATTCGGTGCACTCATTAAAAGCAAATGTTGATATGGAGAACTTGGAGAATGTTCACTGATGTTTAAAAAATATGAAAAGAGTTGATTTTACATGATAAGTGGCCTTAAAGCTGCACTGCAAAAGTGTATTTTAGAATTTTTATCTATTTACCCTGATAGATTTTCATATTTTCACTGGTAAATAAACATTTTAGAAGGTTCCCCTGTCCTCATACGCAAGTAACTTTGAATATCCTGTTGTTGTCACAAAAAACAATGCATTTCCACAGCCTAGCCCCGCCCATTCATGCTGAAGTTTTATAAGAAGTTTCAGGGAGGGACAGTATCTCCACAAATTGCAGTGCCACTGCAGGAAAATGTGAAAAAATGGGGGATTTTTTGGAAGAGAAATAGATATGTAATGCTTTTATTGCTCCCACAAACCACCAGTGTCTCCATTTTTGTTTCCATCTTGACAGATATGTCAATACGACCAGCGCTACCATTGCCATGTTTGTCAGATGCTCTGTGTTTTGCCCTCTAGAGGACGTACTGCTTAACATCGATGCCCGACTGGATGGAGATCTCATTAGAAAAGGATGCATTTTGTGCAGGAGCATAAGTGCTATAGAATCCCTGTAATGCTTTTCTGTGTATAGTAAGTTTGGAAACTGCGGGGTTTTCTTTCTTCCTCGTTCCTAACAGCCTTCGCCCTCCATATCACCTTTTCAAGTTCATCTCTTTTCATAAAAGCCAGGCTGCCTTGGTCAGACCCTTGAGAGGGAAAGAGAAGTGCTCCCTCGCTCAATAAAACAATCTCTCCTCACTGACATCAGTATTCCATGTCTTCTGCCTCACAACCAAGGGCAGCTTTTCTACACCTTGGACCAGCAACCTTCCAGCCAGCCGAAAATAAAGGAGCCCAGAGATGATGTGGAAGAGGGTGAAGAAAAGACCAGGACACAGAACAACTGCTATTAGCTCCTTCTTCTCAGACAGCCCTGCTTCTTCTCTCTCTCCACGTTTATTTTATCCGAGGTGGCTCGCTGCCCTTGTAGCATCGCAGAAATTCCATTTCCTGTTCTCATCGCCGGGGTGGAGACGAGGACAAGCACAGCTTACGCCGTCTTATATAACGATTTCTCATCAAATGTCCAATTTTAATGTGGACTAATAATCCAGAGTGAAATGCAGTGATGAGGGAAGCTGCTCTAACAGTATCGCTGCGCTGCAGATGTTCTGATTTTAATGATGGCGCATTTTAGCATTTCTGTGCTCCTTTTTTAATTTCAGTAGCAATAAAGTTGCGCATTATGTAGGAGACAGTTTAATTGCTTGGCCAGTTTGGATGTAGTGGATGCCAAAATTTCCTCCTGAAAGGCATTTGGTGAACTCGTTAAAAATAAATGTTCCTAAGGGCTCTCGGCGAACGTTAATTGATGTTGACATTTTGAAGAGGGTGCGTGTGAAACCGATTCATATGTGAGAGATAAAAGTTAGACATGACATTAGCGAACATTTCAGAATGCCCCATTTGCTCCCCGACCGGAAAAGTTAACCGGTTTTGAGTTCATCACAAAAATGAAAAAATGCATTTAGTACACCTTAGCTCCGCCCATCCAAGCTTATAAAGTGAAAGTGACTATTCTTGTCATTGTGAACACACAGTGAACCACAACGACATCACACTTCTGCATTTTACCCACACACACACGCACGTGCAGCAGGGGGCAGCTATTGAAAGCGCCCGGGGGAGCAGTAATGAGGACGGTACCTTGCTCAAGTGCACCTCAGGGCTAGCTACCAGTAAGGGAATCCAACCCACAGTCTTCCGATCCAGGGGTCTAGTTTCTGGGAGAAATTCTGCTAGATGTTGACCTTCCTTTAAAAGGGTGAGCGCCACCATGTGGCCAGTGATCTTCAAACCTGCACCAAAACAAAAACAAAAACACCCCATAAATGCATAATTTAGCGGGGGACAGCTATTGAAAGACCCGGGGAGCAGTGATGGGGACAGCACCTTTGTAACGCTCCGGTGCCAGTGAGGTCGCTGGTCATCCTGTGTGCGCAGTCCCGGCCAGGCGTTGGCTTCCGGGCTATCAGCCCCGCCCCCCCGTGACAGAATGACCAGCGACCTCACTGGCACCAGAGCATTACAGTTGCCCCTCCCCAAAAGGCGCCTACTCCGGGGCGCCAGGTCCTGCCTCATCCAAAGCAGGATCCCCCGAAAGGAGAGGGGCGTCCCGAAAACTGCCCGAAAAACCCAAAAAGCCCAAAAAGCACAAAAACCCAAAAAGCCCAAAAGACCCAAAAAACCCAAAAGGCCCCGAGAAAACTCCACCACTCTCCCCGCGGTCCTCTCGAAACTCCGCCGCCTCCGCAGTGAAGCCGGAACCCCATGAGTCCCTCCCAGAGCTGACACGTGAGCCGGAATCGCAGCCCCGCATCCTCAGGGGCTACGTGGGAGCCGGCTCCGTGCCCCTCCCCAAGGAACTCACGGTCCGCGACGTCCCTTTCGGAGGGCTGGTCATTCTGTCACGGGGGGGCGGGGCTGATAGCCCGGAAGCCAACGCCTGGCCGGGACTGCGCACACAGGATGACCAGCGACCTCACTGGCACCGGAGCGTTAGAACCTTGCTCAAGGGTACCTCAGGGCAACCTACTGGCGAGAGAATCGAATCCACAATCTTCCGAGCCACTAGGCCACCGCTGCCCCTTGTTTTCTTAAGATGACATTGTGTGCAATGTCATCTTAAGATAACGGAATTATGGACCGGTTCTCACTGGTTACCATGGCACCGATGCAGTGGAAAAGGGAAGTGTGCCTTGGGTTGAGTCTGTGAACCAATCAGAAGCTGTGTTTCTGACTGGCTGTGGCTCTGTTAGAATAAAACACAAGGGATCTCCTCCTCCTGTCTATGGACCTTTACTGCTAGGACAGCTCTCCAGACTAGAGTAATTGGATCAAGTGGGCTCCGAAAACAGAGGGTTAAAAGTTTTAAACGAATTACTGAAGGACATTTGCAGGGACCACTCAGTGGGAGTTTATGTGCATGATGCTCGCTGGCTGCTAGCTTTCAAACGTTTGACCATTTTTGGCTGAAATAGTCCTTCAAGTGTCCAGAAACAAGCCTGGCGGGACTCCAGCCAGGATAGTGGACCGGATGGGGGCCAAAAAAGGCATAATTGCTTTGGCGAAATCATTTGTTAACAGTCCACTCATGTCTGACAGTGACTAAATAGAATCCTATTCAACATTTGAAGAAACTAAATCTGGACTGGTCTTTAGGAACACCTGATGATCAAATCAGAGAAAGAGACATGATGTGAGGCTCTCTGTCACTCAGAAACCTTCCATCAGCATCAGGAAGCACCACAGCCTTCCAGACTGGCAGGAGCTCGGCTGCCTGGACTTCTATACACAGTGAAAGATTTTACCACCAGGTCATTCACAGATCTAAAATTTCGTGAAAGACTAAACTTAACACATTCTTCCTCTTTAACAAATTTCTCTTTTACAAATGTTTAGATTTGAATTATTAATAAAGTGAAAGTGACTATTATAGCCATTGTGAGTACATTGTGTCACAACAGAGTGAACCTCAACGAAATTACACCTCTGCATTTTACCCAGACGTGCAGCAGGGGGCAGCTATTGAAAGCCCCGGGGAGCAGTGACGGGGAGGGTACCTTGCTCAAGGGTACCTCGGGGCAACTTAATGGCCTAGGATTTGAACCTATGATCTTCTGATCCTCCTTGAACACTAGGCCACCGCTGCCTCCATATTTGGTTTTTGTTTTACATCCTAAAACTTTGACCTGGTCCCAAATATGTTTGGAAATGGATGGATGGATGGATGGATGGATGGATGGATGGACAGAGGGATACTTAATCTTATCTCTATTTTACTTTCTAGATTCCAGTGCAGGTCCTCTCTGTGTGTAGTCTGAATGTTCTCCCCGTGCCTGTGTGGGTGTTCTTCCACAATCCAAACATACCAGGTGGACAGTGGACGGAGATGCTAAACCAACCCCTAGGTGTGTGTGTGTGTGTGTGTGTGTGTGTGTGTGTGTGTGTGTGTTTCCATGATGTTCTCCACCTTTTGCCTTGGGCTAAAGGCCCTGGGCTAGTCACCATGGTTGAGAAAAGCAACCACCAGCAGGGAACTGGATCAAAATCTGGAAACATTTGCATTGTTTTTGACCCAAAATCATCCTGAAAAATTGGTTCCCATCTCACCAAGACATAAATAGTTTTTTCCAACCACAATTCCACTCCAAACTGGTGTAAATATGAACTGGTTCTCCTGACAGCATCAAGCTTTAAAGAATCCAGAACAGAAGAGGGTTCAAGAACGGAACCTGCAAAGCAGCAGCCAAATTACAAAAACATCATCACACAGTAGGGACCAAAAATCTGAGATGAAAATCCATCAATTTTGACTGAATAAAGTTTTATATCCCACAATAAAGTGATCGGATCCTTAATCAGTGTGAGTGTAGAGCAGAGTGAGATATCTCCAGGAACTTGGAGATTTCTTAGAGAAGGGACGACTCAAACATACACATATGCCTCATTGGTAGATCCATGAGGGTATTTACCGTTGATGAAGCTGGAGATGGACTACAGTCTGTTTTTAATTCCTAGGCAGTGAACCTGGATGATGGGTAGAGCAGGTTAAATGGACAGTGAGTTTAAATACAAGATGAAGTGACTTCATTCTCTCCAGGTGTGTGGCAAGGATGGAGGCTTTAGGTCTCCAAGGTTCCATGAGCTCCTCTCTGAAGGGCCATACCCGGACCAGTTTAAACACCCCACATCCCAATCAGAAGTCTCCCTCGTGCTTCTGAAATGAATTTCATTTCTCCAGCTATGAAGATTCAACACTTTTGCCCCCACCTGTGAGCACAAGGTAATGAAAAACCTTCCTTCATGCTCTTTCTTCATGTTGTTCTTCTTTAAAGAAGTGGAGAGACCCAAAACCAAAGAATCAGAGCTGTAGATTGCACTGATTACCTTTTCAAGCTAAGCATCACACCTGCTTGGCTGAAGGAGGGGTATTTAGGTGGCCTTGTCATTTTCCTTCCAGTAGAACATTGTCTCCACGTAATGTAAAGAATGTGAAGCACTCACTTCACCAAAGGAACATTCTGAAAATAAGTCCCTTTTTAAATCCCACTTCTTCTTCACTTGCCTCTTCTGTATACACTCCTGGACTTCTGGGTTCCACCACCAGGTTTCCTTCTCCTCCTTCTTCCTTCCAGATTTCACACCAAGTACCTTTCTATCCGTACCACTTCTGCAGTAGTTTCCCAGCAATCCGGTAGCTCTTCAACACCTCCCAGTGCCCGTGTTAACTCCTGCCTGAATTCCACCTTGCAGTCCTCCTCCTTCAGCTTCCACCACTTGATCCTCGACTCTGCCCTCACTTTCCTCCTCTTCTTGACCTCCAAGGTCATCCTACAGACCACCATCCTATGCTGTTTAGCTACACTCTCCCCTGTCACTACTTTATGTCTCCAATCTCCTTCAGACTGAGCCTCCTGCAAAGAACATGATCTACCTGTGAGCATCTTCCTCCACTCTTATACGTCACCCTGTGCTCCTCCCTCTTCTTAAAATAAGTATTAACTACAGCCATTTCCATCCTTTTCACAACATCTACAACCATCTGACCTTCAGCATTCCTCTCCTTCACACCATGCCTACCCATTGCCTCCTCTTCCATGGCTACAAGTTCAAATAATTAATAATCAAACAACATGTCTCTTCTCATCACTTCAGAGCATCAAGCACTGCTCACCTTGAACCTCCATCTTCAAGGGAAGTGGAAGACCCGCATCAAGACTCCTCTCAGTCCTGGCTCCTCAGTGGTGGAGTGAACTTCCTCTTGTGGTTAGAACTGCTGAATCCCTTGGGTTTTCTGAAGACCCACCTGTTCAAGGTTTGAAGAAGTTGGAGATGATGACTTGTTTTCCCTCAGTCATTTACAGGTGTTATGAGTTTGTTGCTTGGCTGGAAAATAGTCCATTAGCAGTTGTTGATTTCTGCAGGTCACTAGAATGAAGATCAGATGTGGAGATGGGGCTCTGAGGTAAATCGCTCTGGATAAGAGCATCTGCTAAATGCTGTAAATGTAAATGAGGAGACAATGAGTAGTGTAGAAACATCAACACTGGGGGGCGCCATGTTCTGGACCATCTGATGGGGTAAAACCTAAAGTAAAGTAAAAAAGTAAAATCTCAAGGCAGCAGTTTTTTTCTTAGATTTTATGAAAGCCTTCTATATATATATATATATATATTATACAATTTATGGTTGAAATAAAAAGAATGGTGCAAGCTGTCTTATATATCATAATAAAATAATATATAAGACAGCTTGCACCATTCTTTTTATTTCAACCATAAATTGTCAGTAACTGCGGACTGTTTCCAGGCCATTAATAAATTACAGGGAGTTATTTATTTTCTTTATTTAATCTGCAGTAAAAATCTGCCATTAATTAAACTGATTTAATTAGTCTGAGGTTTGTTTTAGCCACAATGTTTAGCCATTATACAAAAGTTCTTTTGTGCGTCTGTAATTTGTTTATTTCCTCCGCAGTAAAGCGGCTGGGACGTCCTCTGTGTGCGGTGATTGCATCATTTTTGTCAGCGCTGTTGCTGCTGGTTTGCTTTTCTTTCTGAAAGTGTGTGATTGAGACCCTCAGAGAGAGAGAGCTGTGATCTGTCACACGACTGATTTAATTAAGAGCTGCATGTTCGGGGATGAAAGATGAAACGAGAAAATCTGACTGTTCGAATGGATTTTATGTCATAAAAAAACCCTCCACTCCCAGTTTATTATTTAAGACCATTAGGTGGACGGTTTTGACAACATTTAGATTTTTAATTTGACACTTTATTAGCCTTTATTAACATTTTTAGCAGAAAATTTTATATTCAAATTTATGTTTAATTTTATGTTGCTATTATACGTTTTTTGAGGGGGGCAGTTGCCCCAGATCGGAAGATTCAGTTCCCTCACCAGTAGGTTACCCTGAGGTACCCTTGGGCAAGGTACCGTCCCTGTCACTGCTCCCCGGATGCTTTCAATAGCTGCCCCCTGCTGCACGTGTGTGTGTGGGTGAAACACAGAGGTTGAATTTCGTTGTGTTGTGTTATGTTATGCGGCGCTTCACAAGGGTGGTCACTTTCACTTTCACTTTAATGCTTCTTTGAAGTGGTTAATTTGTAATACTCTCTCTCTCTCTCTGTCTCCCTCTCTCTCTCTGTCTCTCTCTCTCTCTCTCCCTCTGTTTCTCTCTCTCTGCCTCTCTCACTCTCTGTCTCTCTGTTTCTCTCTCTTTCTCTCTCTCTCTCTGTTAATCTTTCTCTCTGTTTCTCTCTCTCCATCTCTCTCTCTCCCTCTCTCTCTCTTTCTCTCTCTGCCTCTCTCTGTTTGTCTCTCTCTCTATCTCTCTCTGTGTCTCTCTATCTGTCTCTTTCTCTCTTTCTCTGTCTTTCTATCTGTCTCTCTCTCTTTCTCTCTTTCTCTAACACTCTCTCTGTCTCTCTGTCTCTCTCTGTTTCTCTCTCTGTTTCTCTCTCTGTCTCTCTCTCTCTCTTTCTCTCTATTTTTTCCTGAAAAATGTCTAAAGACATAAAAATAAGAGCTTAACTTTCAGAGCTATCAAAGATCCTTCAGAGCTTTTAGTTTTATCACCTGCTTTATCAGATCTCTCTCCAGTGGTGGTGAATCGAGCTAGACGTCCCATATCTGTGCACTTTCTGTCCCCCACTGAAGCTCCACGTGTCCCTGAGTGTCTCTATGGGATGGTGGTGATGCTAAAATAATCTGAACTAAATTAATTTCAATTTTAGTCCAGAATCTTCCAGAACCAGAAACTCTGGAAAACAACGTTTTAGACATCAAGGCAGCATCTTCACCTCCACTCCAGGCCTTTGAGGGACATTCAGACGTCCGGTTCCATTCACCACCATTGAGAACGGTTCCGAAAAACCTCCCTCTTTATTCGCATCTTAAGTTAATTATGCAGAAATGTTCAAAAAACCCTTTTTCATTTCAAGAGTCACATTTCATCACACTCCCTTCTGGACTCAAGGCCTCGGGTGGGTTATCAAATGGTCAGAGCTGCTCCATATTTTCTCCAATAACCCGAGGAGAGGACAGTTTTGGTGAGCGGCCGGTGAGAATGAGGTGGTTAAATAAGCAGAAGCCCCCAGGACACGTTCTCCTCAACCTCCTCCAGTGAGTGATGGGTTGGTGAGTGGGCCATAATGACTCGGATCAGAGGGCTGGAAGAAGCTGGACGGAGAGAAATCTGCCCTGGAGGAGAGACGTATGAGTGGGTTTGACACCCTGCTGATGGCCTGCCTGAGCAGCACGTGAACGTCTTCTCAATGCGGCCACGTCTGAACTCCACATTCTCCCAGTGCCCCCAAGTGGCCTCACTGAATCTGTACAGCAGCCCAGAAACATGAAGCTGCGGTCCGTTCAGCACAAACCCAGAAACATGAAGCTGCTCAGGCTGAACCAGAGCATCGGGACACTGTCCTGCTTAAGGGACTCTTATTCTATTTTATACCTTTTATTTTGTCTCCAGGGTCCAATTCTGTATCTGAGGGGGATTTTTACATGATCGTTTTTCACAGGCTGTATTTATTACTCATATATATTGACGTACCATTTCCATATACGCGTACGTGTGTGTGTGTGTGTGTGTGTGTGTGTGTGTGTGTGTGTGTTAGCTTTTACTGCTCATCTGTTATTGTATGCTTTCTTGAAAACTATAACCAAAAGAATAAAAATCTGTTAAAAATAAGCTGTAAATAATTACATTGATCAAAAAAAATATTTAGGATGTTTTCTTTATTATTCATGATGATAAAAATAATAATAATAATAATAATAATAATAATAGTTGTTGTTGTTGTTATTGCTGTGGATTGTTGTTGTTGTTGAAATTTGTATTTTAAAGGGAGAAAATATTTCATTTTCATCATTTCATTCTCAACTTTTTCTCTGCAAATGATGCTTCAGATTATTTTTTCTTAATTTTACATTTTTTTCAAATTCCAAATTTTCAAGCATTTTCAAAAAGTTGTGGTTCACTGTTTTCACACTGACTAATAGTCACTTTCACTTTATATAGTTTTACTTCGATCATTCAGATGCTCAGAAATGATGGATTTCTGGATTTCTGGATTTTAGGCCAATTTAAGAGTTTTATCTTCAATATTGTGAGACATGTTTCTCTAAACTCTCCTGATTCATTTGCTGAAGTAGCTTTTCTTCTTTTACTTTGCTCCAACATACAGAAACAGTGGAGATACGAGAGAAAAACCAGACCTGATCATCTGCTCCAATCGCTGAAGCCACACTTTTCTGACCTGAACTCAGAGTCTCTCCAGCTCTGGAGCCGTGAAACCCAGGAGGAGCTTTGTTTATTATCTGAAGGCTGTTTTTAAACGAGGAGAAAAGTGTGTGTTGTGCAGGAGGGGCAGAAGAAAGAAGATTCCAGAAAGCAAACCCAGATGTGCTGCTGCTTCCGAGTCCAAACCAAACCGTGCAGGAATGTGAGGCCGAGAGGAGCTTGTGTTTGGGATGGAGCGCTTCACTGGAGGCTGACGGGTTTATTAAGGTGGATCTGTACAGAGAGGAGGTGATCAGCCTGGGGAGGTGGAGAGACAGGGAGTGATCAGTCCACCCTCGGACTCCAGAGTCCAGATCTCACTGGCTCAACTGGACAAAGTGGAAAGTGTCTTTGAGTTACTGCAAAACTACCAAGGCATGAAATAAAAACTCATTTTAAATACACAGGAGTAATATTATATATATATATATATATATATATATAATTTAATATAATGTATTGTGTTGTCAAATATATATATATTATTATATTACTAATATCATATAAGGGGCAGTGGTGTTCTAGTGGTTAGGGCGTTAGCCACATGATCGAAGGATCGGGGGAACCCCTCCCCAATAGGTTGCCCTGAGGTACCCTTGAGCAAGGTACCGTCCCTGTCACGCTCCTCCCTGTGATGGGCTGGTGACCTGTCCAGGGTGTGTCCCCAGTCCTTCGCCTTGTGTGAGCTGGGATGGACTCCAGCACTCCCCCGATTGGGAAAAGTGGCAGAAGATGACTGACTGACTATATTACTAATTTAATATAACATTATGTATTGTATTTCTGATATATTATTATATTACTAATTTTTGACAAATTAAATAGTTCATCCTTATATATATATTACAACCATATTTTATTAATTAATAATATGTATTGTATAAATAATAATTAAATAAAACAATTCTTTCATAATTAATGAACTAAAACATTTTTTATATTATTATTATTATTATTATTATTGTTATTATTATTTAGTGCATTATTTTTCAGTTTATTTCCTTCATTTTACAAATCTCACTCAGAAAATGTTTTTTTTTTCATTATGCCAAATCTGATTTTTTTTTTTATTATTTAAATCTCATCAAAAAGCTCTGTTTTTTAGCCTGAATGCGCCACACCTGAGATGTGTGTTAACAAGACCGTCACTTTAGTTTTGTCAGCTTCTCTGTTATTCTACACAATGAGGTTTAATGTATTTTAATTTACACTCCTGATACTGTGATGTGTGCTTATTATTGTACCGATGACTTTTATTATGTATTAAAAAGAGAACGACACCATAAAAAAGTACAATAATAATACAACATTCAGCCCCAATGATCAGAGAAAACTGAAAATGAACCCCTGACCACAAGGGGGCGACACTGTTCTTTGCTAACAGTGCTTTAGAGAACCCTGTTGGAAATGAGGTTAAAAGAACCTCCAACACACACACACACACACACACACACACAGAGCCTATCAGCTACAATGAGAGGTTTTCTATCTTAAAACTTTGTTCTAATTTTGTCTTTAAATTACAGCGCTCTGTCGAGTTCCAGCGGAAAATAAATTTGCTGAAGCTGGACACAGAACAGAGGGTCAGCCTGCCCACATCCTCCACACTTCCCAGATTAGCACAAATCATTTTCAACTTTTGATTATATACGCTTTCGGTTTAATGAGTGTGGTTTTACACACACACACACACACACACACACACACACAAACAATAATAGCCACCTCATAAATCTGAGGTCAAACGTTCGACCGTCTTTGCCAAGGCAGGAATATCTGCCGAAACTTCCATTCCAGCAAACCAGTGATTAAACAGATTCAGGCTCTCCAATCAAGGTTCTCCCACCAAAATAAACAGCGTGACTCATTAACTCTCCCAGCAAAACCCATTCACACCAGTACAGAAAATCCAGCTCTGAACTCGGGGAGTGGTTCATCTTCTTGGCTCTAATAGTGTCGATGTGGTCAGTAAACACACGCACACACACACACACACACACACACACACCAGATCTGCTCTTTTTTGGTTATTAAATATAAACAGTGCTGTGCAAAATCTAAAAACCTCTTGATCCAGTCAGTGAATGTGATTTCACTAATTTTAAACACTAATATTAGAATAAACACCACATTAATCCAGTAAAGAGGGATTTTCTGTGTGTTAAACACTAATATTAGAATAAACACCCACATTAATCCAGTAAAGAGGGATTTTCGTTAAACACTACTATTGTAATGCACACCACATTAATCCAGTAAGAGGGATTTTCTGTGGTTAAACACTAATATTAGAATAAACACCACATTAATCCAGTAAAGATGGATTTTCTGTGTGTTAAACTCTAATATTAGAATAAACACCACATTAATCCAGTAAAGAGGGATTTTCTGTGTGTGTTAAACACTAATATTAGAATAAACACCACACTAATCCAGTAAAGAGGGATTTTCTGTATGTTAAACACTAATATTAGAATAAACACCCACATTAATCCAGTAAAGAGGGATTTTCTGTGTTTTAAACACTAATATTAGAATAAACACCACATTAATCCAGTAAAGAGGGATTTTCTGTGTGCTAAACACTAATATTAGAATAAACACCACATTAATCCAGTAAAGAGGGATTTTCTGTGTGTGTTAAACACTAATGTTAGAATAAACACCACATTAATCCAGTAAAGAGTGATTTTCTGTGTTTTAAACACTAATATTAGAATAAACACCACATTATCCAGTAGTTAGGATTTTCTGTGTGTTAAAACACTAATATTAGAATAAACACCACACATCCAGCAGTAGGATTTTCTTCTGTGCCAAAACTCAATATTAGGAATAAACACCACATCCAGTAAAGAGGGATTTCTGTGCTTTTTAAACACAATATTGTGGAATAAACACCCACATTAATCCAGTAAAGAGGATTTTCTGTGTGTTAAACACTAATATTAGAATAAACACCAACATTATCCAGTAAAAGATTTTCTGTGTGTTAAACACCAATAATAGAATAAACACCACATTAATCCAGTAAAGAGGGATTTCTCTGTGTAGTTAAACACTGGATTATTAGAATAAACACCATTATTAATCCAGTAAAAGAGGATTTTCTGTGTTTTAAAACACCACATAGAATAAACACCACATTAATTCCTAGTATACTTTCATGCGTGTTAAACACTCAATATTAGAATAAACACCACATTAATTCAGTAAAGAGGATTTTCAAAAAGTTAAACACTAATATTAGAATAAACACCACATTAATCCAGTAAAGAGGGATTTTCTGTGTGTGTTAAACACTAATATTAGAATAAACACCACATTAATCCAGTAAAGAGGGATTTTCTGTGTGTTAAACACTAATATTAGAATAAACACCACATTAATCCAGTAAAGAGGGATTTTCTGTGTGTTAAACACTAATATTAGAATAAAATTACCTCACATTGGTTCAGTAGCAGGGATTTTCTGTGTGGTGTTAAACATCAATACAGAATAAACACCCACATTAATCCAGCAAAGAGGGGATTTTCTGTGTGTGTGCTAAACACTACAAGAATAAACACCCACATAATTCAGCAAAGAGGGATTTTCAGCAAGTTAAACACTGCAATATTAGAATAAACACTCACATAATTCAGTAAAAGAGGATTTTCAGGAAGTCCCCAATATTAGAATAAACACCACATAATTCAGTAAAGAGGTGTGATTTTCGTGTTTAAACACTAATATTAGAATAAACACCACTAATTCAGTAAATAGATTTTGTGTATAAACACTAACATTAGAATAAACACCACATTAATCCAGAGATTTTCTGTGTGTTAAACACTAATATTAGAATAAACACCACATTAATCCAGTAAAGAGGGATTTTCTGTGTGTTAAACACTAATAATAGAATAAACAATTACACATCCAGTGCAGAGCTTTCTGTGTTAAACTCAATATTAGAATAAACACCACATATCCAGTAAAGAGGGGATTTTCTGTGTGTTAAACCTAATACAGAATAAACACCACATTAATCCAGTAAAGAGGGATTTTCTGTGTTAAACTCAATATTAGAATAAACACTCACATAATTCAGTAAAGGGATTTTCTGTGCAAGCAAACACTCAATATTAGAATAAACACCCACATTAATCCAGTAAAGAGGGATTTTCTGTGTGTTTTAAACACTAATATTAGAATAAACACCACATTAATCCAGTAAAGAGGGATTTTCTGTGTTTTAAACACTAATATTAGAATAAACACCACATTAATCCAGTAAAGAGGGATTTTCTGCGTTTTAAACACTAATATTAGAATAAACACCACATTAATCCAGTAAAGAGGATTTTCTGTGTGTGTTAAAACACTCAATATAACAAACACCACATTAATCCAGTAAAGAGGATTTTCTGTGTGTGTTAAACACTACTGTTAGAATAAACACCACATTATCCAGTAAAGAGGGGATTTGTAGCAACTCTAATATTATTAATCAATTTATTAATCCAGTAAAGAGGGATTTTCTGTGTGTTAAACTCTAATATTAGAATAAACACCACATTAATCCAGTAAAGAAGGATTTTCAGGTAGTTAAACACTAATATTAATAAACAAATTTACTTCATTAATCCAGTAGCAGGATTTTCTGTGTGTTAAAACACTAATATTAGAATAAACACCACATTAATTCAGTAAAGAGGATTTTCAGGTTAAACTCTAATATTAGAATTAACACCATTATTAATCCAGTAAATAGTGATTTTCTGTGTGTTAAACACTCAATATTAGAATAAACACCCAATATTAATCCAGTAAAGAGGATTTTCTGTGTGTTAAACACCAATATTAGAACAACACCTCACATTAATCCAGTAAAGAGTGTATTTTCATGTTTTAAACACTGGCTATTAGAATAAACACCAAGATTAATCCAGTATAGAGTGATTTTCTGTAGCTTAAACACTAATATTGGAATAAACACCATTAATCCAGCAAAGAGGGGATTTCTGTGTGTTAAACACTAATATTAGAATAAACAATTCACATTAATTCAGTAAAGAGGATTTTCTGTGTAATTTAAACATCAATATTAGAATAAACACCACATTAATCCAGTAAAGAGGGATTTTCTGTGTGTTAAACACTAATATTAGAATAAACACCACATTAATCGAGTAAAGAGGATTTTCTAGGTTTAAACACTAATATATTAGAATAAACACCAGCATTAATCCAGTAAAGAGGATTTTCTGTGTTAAACACTAATATTAGAATAAACACCATTAATCCAGTAGCAGGATTTTCTGTGTGTATAAAAACCAATACAAATAAACACCACATTAACTAGTAAGAGGGATTTCAAAGTTAAACACTAATATTAGAATAAACACCACATTAATCCAGTAAAGAGGGATTTTGTGTGTGTTAAACACTAATATTAGAATAAACACCACATTAATCCAGTAAAGAGGGATTTTCTGTGTGTGTTAAACACTAATATTAGAATAAACACCACATTATCCAGTAAAGAGGGATTTCCTTCTGTGTGTTAAACACTACACAGAATAAACACCACATTAATCCAGTAAAGATTTTTCTGTGTGTTAAACACCAATATTAGAATAAACACCATTAACTAGCAAGAGGGATTTTCTGTGTTAAACATCAATATTAAATAAACACCCACATTAATCCAGTAAAGAGATTTTCTGTGTTTAAACACTAATATTAGAATAAACACCACATTAATCCAGTAAAGAGGATTTTCTGTGTGTTAAACACTAATATTAGAATAAACACCCATTATTAACTCAGTAAAGAGGATTTTCTGTAAGCTAAAACACTAATATTAGAATAAAACACCACATTAATCCAGTAAAGAGATTTTCTGTGTGTTAAACACCAATATTAGAATAAACACCACACAATCGAGCAAAGAGGATTTTCTGTGTTAAACACTAATAACACAGAATAAACACCACATTAATCCAGTGCAAGAGATTTTCGTGTGTTAAACACTAATATTAGAATAAACACCACATTAATCCAGTAAAGAGGGATTATTGTGTTAAACACTAATATTAGAATAAACAATCTACATTAATCCAGTAAACAGGGATTTTCATGTTAAACACTCAATATTAGAATAAACACCCAATACATCCAGTAAAAGATTTTCTGTGTGTTAAACACTAATATTAGAATAAATACCACATTAATCCAGTAAAGAGGGATTTTCTGTGTGTTAAACACTAATATTAGAATAAACACCATTATTAATCGAGAAGAGGATTTTTCTAGGGCTTAAACACTCAATATTAGAATAAACAATTACATTAATCCAGTAAAGAGGATTTTCAGCAGCAAACACCAATATTAGAATAAACACCCGCTATTAATCCAGTAAAGAGATTTTCGGTGTGTTAAACACTAATATTAGAATAACACCATTATTAATTCAGGTAAACAGATTTTCTCTGTCTTAAACACTAATATTACAATAAACACCCACATTAATCCACTAAATAGGATTGTGTGTTAAACACTAATATTAGGAATAAACTCCACATTAATCCATAAAGAAATTTTCTAGTGTTAAACACTAATATTAGAATAAATACCACATTAATCCAGTAAAGAGGATTTTCTGTGTGTTAAACACTAGTATTAGAATAAACACCACATTAATCCAGTAAAGAGGGATTTTCTTTGCTTTAAACACTAATATTAGAATAAACACCACATTAATCCAGTAAAGAGGGATTTTTCAGGCAAACACTAATATTAGAATGTAACACCACACATCCAGTAAAGAGGATTTCTGTGTGTTAAAACACTAATATTAGAATAAACACCACATTAATCCACAGTAGAGGATTGTGTTTTAAACACTACTATTAGAATAAACAATCTACATTAACTAGTAAAGAGGATTTTCAGTGTTAAACACTAATATTAGAATAAACACCACATTAATCCAGTAAGAAGAGGATTTCAGGTTAAACACTAATATTAGAATAAACACCACATTAACCAGTAAAGAGGATTTCTGTGTAAAAGAAGGCCAAGTCGGGTCGCAGATTTTATTGTCATTTCAGCCATATACACAGTACACAGTGAAACGAAATAACGTTCCTCCAGGACCCCAGCACACAAGACAAGACACAACACAAGACACAAGACAAACATAAGACACAACACGGGCAACAAGTGCAGACAAGACAGACAAGACAGACAACAACAGACGGCAATGACAGACAGTACATTCATCCCGTAAAAATGCAGTGTTGTGGAACAAAGCAGCCCAGGCACACAGGTGTAGCAGTGGTGGAGCAGTAATAATGTAAATTCTGGTTACTTTTAAAGTGCAAGAGTGCAACACGAGATAAATAAATAAATACAGAATGAAAAGTGGAGGAAGTGGTGGGTGAAGTGGTGGGTTTAAGAGTTTTATATTATTGGTGTGGGTTTAAGAGTCCATGATATTGGTGGTTCCAGAGTTCAACAGTCTGATGGCCAGGGGAAGAAATTATTTCATCCTGGAAGTGGAGGCCCGCATGCTGCGGAACCTTTTTCCCTGATGGCAGGAGGAGAAGAGAGTGTGGAAGTTGGTGGGAGGGATCATCCACAATGCTGGTTGCTTTGCGGATGCAGCGAGTGGTGAAAATGTCTTAGACAGAGGGCAGAGAGACCCCGATGATCTTCTCAGCTGTTCTCACTTTAAATTCGTTGTAGGGACCCTGCGGTTCAAGACGTTGCAATTCCCATACCAGGCAGTACCGCAGCCGCCAGGATGCTCGATGGTTCCTCTGTAGAAAAGACAGAGGATGGAAGGTGGGAGATGGCTTTCCTCAGTTCAAGTAGAAGTAGAGCGCCAAGGGGGCTTTCTTTGTGATGGAGCTGGTGCTGAGGGACCACGTGAGGTTGTCAGTGATGTGACCACCAAGAAACTTGGTGCTCTGGACCAACTCCACAGGTGAGGTGTTGATGATAAGTGGAGTGTGGTCCCCACGTGATCTGAAGTCAACAACCATCTTTTAGTCTTGTCGACGCTCAGAGCATTGCGTTGTTGTTCTGCACCAGTCCGTCAGCTTCTTGTATCTCTCCTCTGTGTTGGCCGTCAATCGCTGATCAGACCCACCACCGTTGTATCATCAGCTTAATTTGATGATGTGGCCCGAGCTGTGCTTTGGCCGCACAGTCGTGTGGGTCATCAGTGAACAGCAGGTTGAGCACAGCCCGCTCCTGTGCTCAGTGTGATGGTGTTGGGAGGTGCTGTTATTTTCGATCCTGACTGACTGGGGTCTCCCAGTCAGGAAGTCCAGGATCCAGTTACAGAGGGAGGTGTTCAGGCTCAGCAGCCTCAGCTTCTCACTCAGGTGCTGAGGGATGATGGTGTTGAATGCTGAACTGAAGTCGGCGAACAAAGACTTGACGCAACTGTCCTTTCTGTCAAGATGAGAAAGGGCCAGATGGAGTGGTGGTGGAGATTGCACGTCCGTTGAACGGTTGGGACCGACACGCAAACTGCAGGTCTAGTGAGAGGGGACGGGGACGGATGTGCCTCATGACCAGCCAAGCACTTCATGATGATGGGTGGAGGCGACGGACGATAGTCGCGAGGTGCAGGAGATGGATGGTTTAGGCACTGAATGATGCTGGTGGTCTTGAAGCACCTTTGGAACAACAGGAAAGTTCAGAGAGGTGTTAAAGATGTCAGTGAGAACAACTGCCGCTGTTCTACATCCTTCCGAGCACTCGATTCTTGAATATTGTCTGACCGGCAGTTTTTCGTGGGTTGACTTTGAGAAGAGATCTTTCTCACCGCTGTGGTCAGGACGGAGAATCTGGTCGCTCGGAGGAGTGGGGTGGTCTTCTCATTCTCGTGTCGCTCACATCAAACCGTGCGTAGAAGTGGTTCAGCGCATCTGGGAGGGAGGGGTCACCGTCACAGGCAGGTGGAGATGTCCTGTGTTGGTGAGGCCTGATGCCCTGCCATGCGCCGTGGTGTCAGTGTGTACTTGAAGTGGCATGGATTTCTTCGCGTGGAGCTCGCCGCCGCTGATGGCCCGGACAGGTTTGCCCTCGCTTAGGGCGGCTCGTCTCTGACTTCAGTTGCTTTGTCCTCGGCCTCCTAGGAGTCTGCGCAGCTCCGCAGTCATCCATGGCTTTTTGGTTGGGTCAGTGTTATGATGAACTTGGAGACAGTAACATCCTCACGTACCCATGATGTAGCCAGTCACTGAAGCTGTGTACTCCTCCAGGTTGATGGAGTCACCGTAGGTTGCAGCCTCCCTAAACATGTCTCAGTCAGTGCGTACAAAGCAGTCCTGAAGAGCAGAGATGGCTCCCTGGGGGCCAGGTCTTTACTTTGCTTCAGGGTGGGCCCCACGCGCCTGACGATGGGTCTGTACGCTGGGATCAGCAGCACAGAGATGTGGTCTGAGTGTCCGAGGTGGGGGCGGGCTCGCTTCTGCAATGCCACGGCCAGGTTTGTGTAAACACAGTCCACGTGTTTTCCCTCAAGGTAAAGTTCACATGTTGATGGAATTTAGGAGAACCGACCTGAGATTTGGTATGGTTGAAATCTCCGCAACAATAAATAATCCGTTTGGGTGGATAGTTTTGGAGTCCGCTGATACCTATGAGTTCAGCCAGCGCTGTTAGTATTAGCGCTTTTCGGGTGGGATGTATACCTCACTAAATAAACACTGTAGAGAACTCCCTGGCAAATAAAACGGTCTGCACCTGACTGTTATCACCTCCTGCAGTGTTGAGCAGTGTACCGCATCTCACAAGCAAGCGTAATAATTCATTGTGGTATTTTACGTGAACACACGAGCCCTCCGCTGGTCTTTTTCCGACAGAGCGGAGTTTCGTCGACGAAACGCGAGAGTCCGCGAAGCTGATGGCGCAGGGTCCGAACGCTGTCGCTGAGCCATGTCTCCGTGAAAAACAAAACACAGTAGTTCTGTACCACGCTTGCAAGCCCGCTGGAATGATACAGTCCAGTTTATTATCCAGGAGCGACATTGGCGGTGAGGACGGACGGGATAGCCGGCCGCTGGCAAGTAGCTTTGAGTTGAGTTCGACCCCAGCACGCTTGCTGCTGCTTCTGCTTCTCTCACACCGCTTCCTATGTCCTCTGCCGCCAGGTTCAGCAGGCGATCTCGGGACTGAAGGCCTGTCTTTTCAGCACGCCGAACTCCTCGTAGCAGCCCGGAGAGTCGCTGGAAAACTGGAATCCTGACTGATCTCCTGAGCTCAGCAGTGTTTGGCGCAGCAGCTTAAGAGCATTCCACGGATGTGACGCCATGTGCAAGTTCACGGCGAAAGTAGTCGGATGAAAGACTTTACAGACTTTAGCACTTCAAAGTTTGGATTCCGGAGCGTCGCCATGTTACCACACAATATCTTGGGTTCTTGTATTAGTTAAACACTAATATTAGAATAAACACCACATTAATCCAGTAAAGAGGGATTTTCTGTGTGTTAAACACTAATATTAGAATAAACACCACATTAATCCAGTAAAGAGGGATTTTCTGTGTGTGTTTAAACACTAATATTAGAATAAACACCCACATTAATCCAGTAAAGAGGGATTTTCTGTGTTTTAAACACTAATATTAGAATAAACACCACATTAATCCAGTAAAGAGGGATTTTCTGTATTTGTTTCAATCTATCAGTCCACCTTCATGTCTTTTTATTTATTTCCAAATAAATGTTTTAAATATATACCCATGATTAAATTGCAATACAAGTTATCATTTCTATCTGTCATTTTTTCTGCAATGTTGTCATAATCTAAGCAAAGCCGGTATCTTCTAATTAAGCAACTTCCTAATAATTTAATCTCTTAAATCAACACAGGATTGATGAGGTTTGGCAGCAACGTTGAGGTGGGTTCAATAATTTCTCCACATTTCTTGGCAATGTGTAAAAACTTTGCTTTCATGTGTTTATTGGCCTCATCCGACACCTTCTGTGCTCTGAAGAGGTGTTTTTGAGGCTTTTGTTCATGCCAGCACCGTTTTGGTGTTTTCTGCTGAAGCTTCACACCTTTGGGATCAAAAAAAGTGTGTGAACGTGGTCGATCATCTAAACATCTGCTTCACATCTCTGTCTCCAGCGCTGGGACGGTTACTAAAAATGTGCAAAAAAGTGTCAAAATTTCAGATTAGCAGTTACATGACTGGTGCGGGACGGTGGCTCAGTGGATGGGCCTGTCACCTCACAGTGAGGGGGTCCTGGGGTTTATTTCCAGGTGGGACGGTCCAGGTCCCAACAAGACAAGATAAGAAAAGTCACATTTATGGTCACTGTACAAATAAGACAGCAAATCCTTAGATATAATAGGATAAAATAAAGATATAAAACTTTAAGAAAAAAGATCAGAGAAAAATGTAAAGATGCAGCAGGGGGCAGCTATTTAAAGCACCCAGGGAGCAATGATGGGGACGGTACCTTGCTCAAGGGTACCTCAGGGCAACCTACTGGTCCAGGATTCATCCCACAACCTTCCAATCCTTGGGCCTATTCCCTAATCCCTAGGCCACCGCTGCCCCAAAGAAGAAGAAGAAGAAGACAATGACAACTGTAAAGGTGACATTTTTGTTCTTTAAAAACAGGCAGATGGAGGGATGTCTGCGTGAAGAACGTTTCATTTGCTCGTTCTAAAATCAGTTATTTGGCAAGGATTCATTGGGATATCATTGGGATAAAAACAAAATATTCATCTGTAGGGTTTTCCCTTAAACTGCTGGTTCCAGTGTAGCTCTTTTTAAAACTTGAACCAGCACCTGGTCTCGGTCAAGCGAATCCGACACAAAAGGCCGTTGCTTTGAAGGGTCACCTTGTCAAATTTCAGGCCTTTCAGGCCTCGGTTCTTCCCGTTCCTCAGGAGGGTGTGCCAGCACTTCTCAAAAGCTCCCAGTCAAGTGTGAGGGCTGACGAAGCTTTTAGGAGCTGAGTGTTTATTCACGGCAACCACAGCGTGAAGCGAAGTGAAGTTCTGGGAAGGAGGGGGGTCATTGGGCTGGAGCCGGTTCCTCCAAGCGATTGGACCGTTATCGCTTTAGAGCTTGTCATCCATGTGGCCGGAGAGATGGGGGGAGGTGGAGAACTGTGGTGTCGAGTGTTGGTTTGATTGCAGGAGAGTGAAGGGGGTGTGTTGAGAGTGCGCACCAACACTTTCTCTTATCCCCTCAAGGCTCTCCAACTTCTGTGGCAAGAACTTTGAGCCCCCTTCACAACCATCTGGTGGTGTTTCATGTTACCGCTGATGTTTAACTACGGGAGTCATTGTGAACAAATAGCACAGCACTCAGTGAGACACAACGAACCCACACACACCGCCCAGCAGAGGGCAGTCACGTCCAGCATCCAGGGAGCAGTGTTGGGTAACGGTTCCTTGCTCAAAGGTACCTCATGCTAACCTACTTGTCCCGACTTCGAACACACAACCTTCTGATCCTGGCACCTAGTCCCGAGACACAAGGCCACCACATACCCAAGTGAGGAGCATAAACAGAACATCCAACATGGGGCTCGAACCCACGACAGTGAGATGAAGAATCTCATGTGCTGCTGACTGGAATGAAGGGAAGTGGTGATGCCAGGGATGCGATGGTAGGAACATTTCCTGCCAGACACTAAATATCTCACAAACACTGAACACTAGAGACACCCAGAAGGGGGTGATGTGCTGTTTTAGTGATCCAGGGCAAGCCCATCTCAGAAGATCTGCCATGTCTTTTTGGAGACTTAACCCTTTTTGATAAACCCAACACTGAACATCTCCTTAGATGATCAATGTCACCATACTGGAAACATTTACTGTTGTTGTTTACATCATCTGATGCCTTGGGTCGAGTCCTTTATCTTTGGGAAAATAACTCCACCATATTCCACTGCCATTTCTTCCTTTCCTCTGCATCTTCCTCCTAAAGATCAACCGCCTAGATGTCCTCTCTCACCACATACATAAACATCCTCTTTGTCTTTCCTCTTCTCATCTTTCCTGTCATCTCCATCCTCAACATCCTTCTCCTGATATTCTCCTCATCTTTCCTTCTGAATAATAAAACATTTACATTTATGGCATTTATCAGACGCTCTTATCCAGAGTGTCTTCCATGTCCTGATTACAACATTTTGACTGTTCCCACCTTGATCAACTGAAACCGACCTGAATGGTCTCTTTTTTCCAGAAAAAAACAAAAAGGTTTGCAACGCTACAGATGCAGAATAATAAAACACAATGATGGAAATCGTCCCCATTTTTCCACAAACAATACAATACTGGATCTTAAAGACACTGGTTCACCTGCTGGGCACATTTCCACTGTGCATACCTGTACAGAACCTCCTCAGAGCTCCAGCAGAGAGTGCTAAAGGGCTGTGTGTGTGTGTGTGTGTGTGTGTGTGTAGGTGTGTGTATTCGATAGGGGTGGGATGGTGTGGGACCACCGTTTGCTTCTGCTTTTGTGTTGAGTCATGAAGAGCTGAGAGTATCAGCACATAAACCAGCTCTTCCAGCCGTAGATGAGAGTCCATGGAGAAAGTGCGTTAAAGGATGAGAATTCCCCCCATACGTGGTGAGCGCTTGATTTATGAATCTGCCACAATGTGCTCTGGGAATTTTTTTTTTTTTACACAAATTTCGGATGTAAACAGTATGTCACGCCAACTATTTCCCTGTGGCTAACCATATCCCATATGTTTGGATTTATTTGCTGCTCTGTAATATTCAGCATATAAATTATATCATTATAGCCCAAGCCCTGCAGCCCTTTTTCTTTTTTCAGGGAGGTAGTAACACTCCAACCGTATACTTACCCGATCGCACTTCTGCACAGACTTGCACCCGTTTCCTTCCCAGATCCGAATCTGTGCATTTAACCACATTCTTCACCCCTCCGAAAAAGCAGCCAAATTTCATCATTCCATACAATCCTTCCCCAGCTCTCCCTCTAACATTATCTCTTCTTCTATCCTCTGTGTTTTACGCTCCGGTTGCCACAAAGTATGTTCAAGCGGCCTGACCTGAAAGCAGTGCTTTTTGACTCTTCTTGAGATCCGGGCAGGCCCAGCTGGTCCCAGGCCAGGCCTTTTTTAGGGGCAACCTCTGCCAGCGGAGAGTCAAAATGAAGGATGGAGCCTAAGTACTCTAATCCGTCCACGTTCTCATCGTTCTAATGTGTTCAAGCTGGTGCCTAATTGCTGCTCGGCCACAAAACACAGCCTGTGTCACTGTGCGAAGGCCTCTTGTGGTAATTTCCCCGTTACTCTGCTTGCCCACTTTCATCTCGTCAGAAAACACAGCAGATCTGTTTGTCTAGTTAAGATTATCCAAGAATAATATTGTGGTAAAGCCTCCCTGTCCATTAAAATCATAATAGGGATGGGGGAAAGAATCGTGTGTAAATTGTCTCAACATTAAAGGCCAATTTCATGGAAAGGAAATAATAAATCTCACATTTATGACATTCATGTGAAGTATTTAGTCCAGACCTAGAAGCTGCTAGTTTTGTGATTTCACAAAAGCCAAGACAGTTGTGTATATCAGCCTTCGGGCCGTTTATGCTGAGGAGCTCTTCCTCCTGGACTGCTTTTTAAATGCAGGGCCGCCAATCAGAACAGAGCTTGTTTACTAAAATCAGTCTTAAATGCACCGTAGCAAAGCAGCTGCTTGGATTCAAAACCTTTCCGTGGACAGGAAATGATTAAAACGGTAAAATCAGGGACCTCAGTAATGGAAATGTTAACTTCAGCCATCAGCTAGAACTGTGACAGGTTCTGTTATTCAATATAAAATGAAGATTTAATGAATTTTCAGCCTGGACTGGTCTTATCTTTTGCATTTTGAGGGGATTAAATGAAAGAAACAGAAACTGTTTTCGTGTTACAGGCTGTTAAATGTCTAAAGATAAAAGGTTCTAGATAAAAGGGTTGCAGACGTCAGTTCCCTGACTAAAACCACTCAGCGTTCAGCATCAGCAGTAAACGAATCACCTAATCATCAGAAATCTCCACCTTGTTATTCGCTGCTTCATGTCTTTGTTCTGCTTGAAGGTTCAGACGTAGATCACTGTGTGGATTAACCAACACAGAACTATCAAACTGCTCAGGTACAGAGACTGGACTGAACATGAGAGACAACAACACTGTCCTTCAGGAAGATCTGGAGAACTGCTGAGGTACAGAGACTGGACTGAACATGAGAGACAACAACACTGTCCTTCAGGAAGATCTGGAGAACTGCTCAGGTACAGAGACTGGACTGAACATGAGAGACAACAACACTGTCCTTCAGGAAGATCTGGAGAACTGCTCCTCAACATTAAAGATACAAGAAAGTCTGGAAGTGAAATATGAAGAAATGAGGGGCTCAAGACTTTTGCACAGGACTGTAAAACCACACAAACATTACGAGTGGACCTCAGGGGAAGAAAAGGACCTTTCAAAAGCAGAGAAAGCTCAAGTCCAAGCGAACCATTTTCAGTGAACCATTTGCAGACTATGCAAATAAGAGGACCATCTTTCAACCAGATGTAATTTCATTTTACCGTTTGGACTTTGTTGCTCTTTCTAACTGACAGGTCTTGCACATTGAATTGACTCTTAACATTCAATTATTTGGTGCCTGGATGTCTCTTCTCTTTTTTTTTTTGGGCTGATTTTCACATTTACTCATATTGGAGCGCCTGGTGGATGGAATATTAGCTGTGTAATTTTGTGGTCTGCGGACTGATGGATTGCGCGATGCGATATCTGCAGAAGAGGGAAAACACTTCAGGTCAATAAATGTTTATTTTGAGAGATGTCCAGCGAAAGGAGAGTGCTTTAATGGACCCCGGTGCTGTTAGGATGACAAAGTGCTCTTCTTTATTGAGAAGCCTCTCTTTATCTCGCCCCCAGCCCCTCCCTCCCATGTTTTATCTGATGGAAGTCAGTTTGGAGTCTCCTAAACAATGTATAGTCCCACGCTGGAGGCTCGGAGCTGCACTCTTTGAACTCGGCCCGCTTGCCGGCGCAACTGCTGACTTTACGAGGTAGGAATATTTGCAGCACGTGGCAACTTGAGACACAGAGGCTCCTGAAGGATATGATTTTGGTCAATACCTCCGCCGTAGCATCATGTCCAGGGCTGCCGGAGCCCAATCCCCTGACAAAACTGTTAGAGCCATTAACCGCGGTGGAGAGAATTCCTCGCTCACCACTTTGGCCTCCTTGCGGCTGGTTTGGTCCAGCTGAACCTCTGACTCGTCCTGCAGAGGGCAAGAAAGTTCCCCCAACCCGGTTTCGGCGTAATCTGAAGTTTCTAATTAGTCTTTATTCGCCGCCGCTTTCTGTTCGAGTGCCAAAAGCTCGAAGCCGGACAAACAGACTTGGAAATCTCAGAGAATGGCCTTTTCCACAGCAAATCTTCTTTCACTAAGCTTCTCTCTGCTTTAAATCCTCTACAAAGGGCCTAGTTTGTCCAGAAAGGACTTGGCAGAAAACTTTTCACATTTGTGTTTACATTTTCTCGGATGTGCAAGAAGGACTTTTCAAATGTCCGGCACGAAAGGAATTCATGTTCAGTCGTCTGGATGGCGCTCCTTCAGGAGTTTGGGGGACTGGAGCTTTGCAGTAACCCTGAAGAAAGAGTAACTTTGCTCCGCTTTTCCTCAATCCCCTAATCCTGAGGTCACTTTCATTAAGTCCTTTGATGTAGACTTGAAACAAATAACGCAGGTTATTTTCTAATCGCCGTTTTATAATGCATAACAATTTCTTGGTGGGGCTCCAGTTTCCCAAGAGCAAAGTCTTAAATCAGAACCACAAACTGAACTCTTTGTTCATTAGACCCCAGTCAGGAATAAGGAGCTGATATATTTTGCTTCTTAGGAAACTTTCTCAAGGACTTTAAATGGGATTTGTCCCATAAATGTATTTTTAGGTCTGGGGTTTGATTCTGAAGTGAATAAGTGTGTACTCTGTGAACAGGATATTAAAAACATTTGTTTTTCCAGCGCAGTCCTGTTGGAGTGAAATGCAGAGCGACAGTCCAGGAGGATTGATGTCGCTTATTTAACACTGAAAGCAAAATGTAGTATCTGTGTTAAAAATCAGGACTTGGATTTGCATTTTACTGTTATTAGGGACGGTAATGAGACCAGCTATGTTGTACGGGTTGGAGACAGCAGTACTGAAGAAAAGATAAGAGGCGGAGCTGGAGATGTCGGAGTTAAAGAGGTGGAGATGTTCTTTGGGTGTGACGAGGATGGACAGAGTTAGAAATGAGTATATTAGAGGGACAGATCAGGTTGGACGTTTTGGAGACAAAGTTAGAGAAGCAAGGTTGCGTTGGTTTGGACACGTGCAGAGGAGAGACCAGGATTATATCTGGAGGAAGATGCTGAAGATGGAGCTGCCAGGAAAGAGCAGAAGAGGAAGACCAGAGAGGAGGAGGTTTATGGACATGGTGAGAGAGGACTTACAGGGAAACGGTGTAAATGTAGAAGATGCAGAGGACAGGAACTGATTGGTTGAGAGTGATTCTACAAGTTATGTCTCCCAAATATTGGTGCTCCACACAAAATATTAAAATATTACCTTGCTTATCAGAGCAAAAGAAGAAAAAAAAGAAGCTGTCACTAATAAGATAAAAACACAGAGTTTTTGATAAATCACAATACTGCCAGCAACGAGAACATTATTGGCTTCTTAGAGTAGCAGAAAAAAACCAAACCACTCCCACAAGCCGTCTCCACCAGCCTGTCTCTATTTTTGATGGCCTTGATACTTAACCTTAAATAGTGCAGTGAAGTTCAAGCACTGCATTTCCACCTTAAACACAGTTTGAAGAACATCTAGAGGTCCATCAAAAGCTCCTTCCTTCTGAAATCCCATCTTTATGTTCTTCGCTCTTTCAAGAAGATGTCGCCTCCATGTTTTGGTAAATCCACTCAACTTCATCAGCCCTGCTCTCCATCTGCCTTCTCCATTTTCCTGAGCTCAGATCTAATGCAACCTCACAAGAAAAAAAATCAGTGTCCTCCCAACTGGTCGAGGAGGGGAACGGGGGGAACATTGACTCTTTTGCTATGATACAGTGTTACAAGCCATCTGGTTGAGATTACCGCCCCAGGTTGTTGATTATAAATGGCACTTTTCAAAACGGAGAGGGCGATCAAAAGGAGCAGAGGGGCACATGTGTTTATATTTAAAACACGTAGTCCACCTACACTTCTCCCTTGGCTTTTTCCGAGGTGCTGGCCAGCTGTTTCCGATCAGTCAGCGTCACCCGTGGCTGCTGTGATGAATCGGGGAGTCCCATCATGGAGAGGAGCCACTTCTGGCTTTTTTGTGTGGGTACAGAATGGAGTCTGTCCAAAAGCAATCCGAAACGGGACGTCCATCGCACTTATCGGTGCAGCTGTCCCCCCAGACCGTGAAGATGATGTAGGCTTCTGGCTCTCTGACGTGGCAGAGTTGCTCTTTTCCAAAAGCAATTTTGATAATTCATTAACAGCGGTTCAAAGAGTCCCATTTATTCGGAGAAACTGGGATGATATATGTCACAAGGACAAAAAGGTATAAAAGCCTGGTGCTTTGGAATATGTGGGGTGTTCATGGTCGACAGAACCTGGTGTTATCTTTCTTAAAAGGTCCCCAG